>VNJN01008006.1:0-271948 GCA_008042485.1 Drosophila mayri
GTCTGCAGAAATGACAAAATTCTCTAGAAAAGTCGCTTTGCGACAATGGCGCCTTTTCCAATTGTCTTTGATGGCGCCGGAGAGGCGGGGAAATAACAAAATTCTCACAAATTTACTTAGCAACAGTGGTGTTTCTTGCCGATCTTTCCCTATTGTTTTTGGGTGGCGCCAGGAAGTCTGTCCAGACCGTTTCTGATCGCGTTCGGTGAAATTAATGAAATTTGGCGACAGACAGGCGGGAGAAACAAAAAACTCTGCGATCTCGAGTTAGCAACAACATTGAATCTTAATTTGACTTAATTTGTATAGTTTTCCTTTAAGTTTAAGAAGGGGCTTTTGACTTTTTTTAATTAATAAAAATATATTTATAAATAAAATCAAAAACAAAAGACTTAGGCAACAAACTTGATTACAGAATTAATAATTAACAGCTTAACAGTAAAGCTGTTAGTTTGTGGTTCTGTAATTAAATCAACAGTCTTTTAATTACAGAAGCACAAATTCAGCTTGACTGTTAACGTGAAGCTAACAGTCAGCTTCACTGTTAATTATTCGTTTTGCATTCGAGTTTGTTTTTTTTTTTTGGTAATTTTGTATTTGTTTTAAACCATTTATTATGAAGCTTTGTGATAAAGTAAAGTAAATTTAAATAAAAAAATTAATTGGTAATGTGTTTGTTTTTGTTTTTAAGATATATTAAAATAACTTTAAGACTTAATTTTGAATGTTTATAATTTATTATAAAAGTGATTATGAATTACTTTTAAGATAAATAAGAATAAATATAAAGGATTTAATTTGTATAGTTTTTATTTAGTTTAAGAAGGCGCTTGTAAATGATTTTTAACATTAATAAAAATATAATTATATATGAAAAGAACTTTAATTGTATTATTTTTTTAGTTTTAAAAGGTTGGCAAATGAGTTTGGCTACAATTTTTAAGTTTTAAAGGGTGGGCATTTCATATTTTGTAGTTTTAAGAGATGGGCAGAAGTTTTTTTTTTAATTTTTTAGTTTTAAGGATTTTTTTTTATTTTTTAGTATTTCTCGATGAAAATGTTTAATTTTAAAGGGTGGGCATTTCATATTTTGTAGTTTTTAGGGGTGGAAAAACGATTTTTGTTTTTTGGAAATTTTTTCCAATTTTCAAAAATTCATATTTTTTAAAGTTTTTATTTTTTCAAAATTCTAGAGGGTGGGCATTTTTTTCACATCAATTTAGTTACGAATTCAAGAAAAAAAAAATTTGAAAAAAGTTAATTTTCTATGGTAAACAGGAGCAAATCTTTAAGGCTCCATATTTTTTTAAGTGTACATTTTTTGAAAATTCTAAAAGGTGGGCAAACGTGGGCAAACGAAGTTATTGCGATTTCCAAATAAAAATTGAAAAAAGTCAACTTTTAATTTTTTCAAAAAAATGATGTAAAGTTACATCACTTGATATTTTCCAAACCGGAAGTGGAAAAAAAAACTAAAAGGTGGGCAAACATGGGCAAACGATGGACAATCGATTCCAACTATCAAATTTCAAAAACAAAAAAAATGCGAACCCAGCTTCTTTGAGCTGAATTATTTGCGTCGATTGAACATACTCAATGGCAAAGGAAACAATTTTGGAAATGGGCGGGAATTCAAATGCCAATTTTAGCCAACCCGCAGGATATTTCTTCGAGAAATACATTTTTGCATAGTTAAAGTTGTACGTTGCTAACTGAACATCAAATTAAACTCCTTGTCCTAAAGAAGTCTTTTAAATTTTATTATTTTAAATAACTTTTGGGAGCTTTCTTAAAAAACAATTTATTTACATTTTCAACTGAAAAGCAAACCAAATCTTAAACGTAAAGATTTCAAATCAAAGTGTTATATTTAAAAATGCCTCTGCTTATTATGTTATTTATTTAAACAATTAAGTTTTCCTTAAACAATATATCTTGTATATAAATATTTATTTACTACATAAAGAGCTCTTTTATTTTTTAAGATATCAATCCCGATAGCGTATCTCAGATGTCGAATACTAATTTACAAAGCATCCTGCTTTTCCACTCCTGCCTAAACGTTCACCCCTTTCAATCAGCTCGAGTTTTGTTTTTCTTGCCCTTTTCCCGCTAATTTCCTTCGCTCTTTTGTCAAATTAAAAACACACAGTGGAGACAAGGGAAAAGTTGCTCCTCTGTTTCTCGCTTTGTTTGTTTGTTGGTTGGGTTCATTTATCATGATTTTGTTTGGCGAACTTTGTCGCGTATGTTAGGCTCCTTGATAGGCGGGAAAATGTCTCTGTCCTTGGTGTTGTCGTTGCTGTTGTTTGTGATGGGAAATGGCAGCTGTTGATGGTAGGCTACCCACCCTTTTCAGCCCCCCCTTCTAACTCTGTTGAGTCGGGAATTTTCTCTTCGGCTCACTTTTTGTTTGTCTTTTTGTCAGAGAAAGATCCCAAAAGAAAATTGCAAAGTGATTACTTTTGATTAGTTGCAAAAAGAAAGGTAATTTGTTTATCGCCATTATTGTTGCTGCTGCTACTGCTGCTTTGATAAATGTAATTTTGTCAAACTCGCTGATTACAACAGAAAATTTTCAGGCCAAAAACAATGGAAAACAATGGCTAACGAGCGAGTGTTTGATGTATGTTTTTGATGTTCGAGAATTGGAATGAAGCTTGCAAAAACCTCGTTGATCAATAAACCACAGAGTTTAGGTACAACAAATAGGACTTCTAAAATTCTTAATTATTTGTATCCCTTTTTATGATCATATATCTAGAAAATATAAATATTTAGCTGACCACAAAACTAATATTATGACTAGGACCCAGAAAGTGGGTTTATTAGAGCTAAGATGCAAAACAATTTTACCACAGTTTCGCAAAGGACCTCAATTCAGGTCTGAAAGGGAGCAGGAGCATCTGAAGGGGCAAGTGAAACCGGAAGAGGAGCAAACTTAATCTAGGAGAAACCGAGCTTACATTTTTAAGCAGCTGTCGCTGCCTGCATGCAAAATTATGACTTAAAGCGCAGCTGGGGCTGGGATATAGTACATCTCCTATATATACTATATAGTATGCTTCAAACCAAAGACTCAACCTACACACGCACAGCTGCAGGAGCAGAATCACAAGCAGGAGCCGGAGCAGGAGCAGGAGCACAAAGGGATAACATAGAAGTAAGTTATTCATTGTGCACGCAAACATTACGGAAGTCATATGTTAAAGGCACAGAGGGGTGGCCTAGGAAAATTCAACGGGGGGTGGCCCAACAGGAACGGAAGAGACCTGGCTAAAAGGTAGCAAAAGGTAAAGCCAGCAGGCAGCCGAAACCCCACCCGTTTTTGGCCAAGTTTCTGCCGAGCCAAAGAAAAGAAATATGAAATATGACTCCAAGTCGAATTGTGAAAACTTGCAGAAAGGTACGAATAAGCATATCAAGATCATAAATAAAACACAGTGCGAAGGAAAGCTGGGAAATTAAATTTTCGACTAGGCAGCTAACCAAAAAATGAAAGTAACATCCTCCCTCCCTCCCATACGAGTGCACATTGCTAATATACGCAACGCGCTGCCAACTTTGATTTGCAAATAAATTATTCCGTTCGCCTTGCTCTCTGGCCCGAAAATGAAAATCCTGCCTGGGAAAACAGTAAGAAAGGAAACGAAAGCATGAAACAATAACAGGTGAGAGGAGTCACTAGGTAAACGTACAATCAGTTTTTTTTAAGGGTTCGTAAAGGGTATGTCAGCGATTTGAATGAGTCAAAAGGACATAGAAATTAATGTGTCTGCATAATGGAATGAACTTTCTATTTAATTCCATAGTTTCATCTTTTATAAAATTAATTAATTTAAAATATTTATAATTTCATATAGGCTCATTGAGGGATTTTTTGAAAATATAAAAGAATTAAATTAACATTATTTAATTTCTTAACACAGTATCAATTGTGCCAAATATTCAGGCATTAACTACTTCCCCAATCTCATTTTCTTTTAGCCAGGATCCCTTTTTTTGTGACTCTACCCCACAGTATTCTAACCAGAAAGTTAACTTGAACTTAAAATAAAAGTTTTCTTCGCCTTTTTTTGGTAAGCATTTTTAGTTTCGTCCTTTTTTTTGCCAGATTTTTTTTTCTTAGCGTTCCACAAAGTCAAATATCATAAAGTTCGCTACGCCTTTTTGCATATTTTATTTGCGCTTATTTCCAAAGCGAACGAATGAGCAAGGGGTCGGTGGGGCAGGACTAAAGAAGAAGAAGTTTTTTCCCTTGCACTGCAGCATTGCTTTCGACTCTTTTAAAATTGATGTTTTAAAAATAAGCTCGCTTTCTGAAAAAGAAAATAATATATCCTTTGAATCTTAGTAAAAAAAAATTAAAAATAAAACACTAAAAATATAAGTGATAACCATTTTGAGATTGTAAAGTATGTAACAAAAATTAATATTTTAAAATCATATTGCACATTAAAATAAAGAAAAATATACAATAAATGTTGTTTATAAATTCAAACTTAATAGCTAAATTTCGCAGAAAATCTAAATGTAAGTACTAGCGCTGTCATCATTCAAGGTTTTCCCGCCTTTTCCACTTCCAAACCCCGGCCTCTCTTGGTTTTTCTCTCTCTCTTTTTGGCAACAATTAAATTATTCAACCGAAATTTGTTGAAGCTCCCGAAAAAGTCACGCGCACTTGACGGCAACAAATACAACAAATCCGACAACAATAACAACAACAATAACTGTTGGAAAAACTAAGTTTTCATTTTGCCGCCGTTGTTGTTTTTTGCCTTTGCCGCTTTTCCAGTATCTTTTATGCGTCGCTTTTGGGGTTCAGGTTTTATTTTCCAAATGAAATGAGTTTGAAGTGCATTTGACGGCGGTCGCCAAAGTTCGCCGAGCGCCTTCTTTTTGGCAGTGGGCGTGGCCAACTTTTTTGCGTTTTTTTTTTGGTATTTATTTGTTGTTGTTGTTGTATTAAGCATTCTAATGGAAAAGTTTCGCAGTTAAAGGCGCTTTGCTTTCAATGATATTTTAAAAGCTTTCAATTCCAAAAAACAAAAATAAAATGTATCAAAAAGTTTTGAAACCCCGAAAACTAATTAAACAATTTGTGACAAAATTGTATATGAAATCAAAATGTGAAGTTACTTCCTTTTAGGGGATTAATTATCTAAATAAGGATACTAATAAAAATATATATATTCATATTCCTATAATAAATAAGGAAGTAATACCAAGGCAGGTATATATGTGGCTATTTTGGAAATGAAATACTGTATTCATAGGATTTTCTCATCTTATATCTTTAGTTCATCAAATTGTAAATTATCCTGAAATGTAGGCTACAAAAAATTAATTCGATTTCAAACTTTGTTTCCGTTTTCTACCTTTCTATGTACATATATCTGCCTGCAAGCCTCTGCCGCTTGTGTCACTCGACTTCCCTTTGGCTCGACTTCTCTGTATTGCACTTTAGCACCAATTTACACACAGAGTAGGGTCGGGAAATGCAATACAAATGCCATCAGAAGAGGGGTGATCAGAGGTGGAGGGTGGGACTAGGACAGACCCAGATACTAACATGCATCTTCATCTTCTTGCCGGGTTCTAGTTTCTCGTTTCCCAGCTTTCACCCGTTCCATTTCCCGGCCTAATGGCGCATGGTGTTCTAGGCCTCTTTCTGTTCAGCATGTCCTGCTCCGTCTCTGACAGGACCTGCTGTTTTTTTACAGCTTTAAGCCTTTTGCTTCAGGACTTACTCATGAAGTGCCACTCTAAGAAACATGTGTTCATATTCGAGAGGCTTTGCATCACGCTTCAACTAAGTTTTATTGCTCGAGAGACGACATATCAGCTGGAAAAACAAAAGTACCTGAGAGTTGTGGATTCTAATAAAGTGATTTATAGTACAGTGATTACTATGAGATTTGTGTTAATCATTAACTTGTTGATTGGGTACATATTTTCCCTATTATTTCCTAGGCTAAATTATAACAAAATCTGGATAAACTTGCAATAAAAAGTATATCAAGGTCATGTATTTTCATATATCTGTCTTTAATTCGCTTCATCGATTATCTTTTTGCCAATATGTTGAATATCGTTTTGTTGCCTTTTTGCGCTTGCCAAATAAAATCAACTTTATTTACGCATTTTATTTATGCGCTTCATTAAAACTTTAAGTCGCCTTTATTTATAGCTTGCCCTGGCACCAGCATTGTTAATATTAATATTAAATTTATTTTATATTATTCGCATGTGGATGCGTGTGTGGATTTTCAGCACAATAACTTTGCGTTGATGATGTCCTTGTTTACTGTTATTATTGCGCACATATATCTCTCTTTGTATTGGCAATGAATTGGCCGACTCCGTCCAACGTCGCCTGCTGTCATATAAATCGCACTCAATAAACCATATAGAAGGCATAAATTATATTTTGCCTGCTCGGAATTTTCATTAAGCCAAGCCAGACAGAAGGAGACTGGGAAGAACGTAGCCGTATTGCACAAATTAAAGCCCTTGAAACTTTAATGCAATTCCTGAGCTCTACGGCTGCCATTTCAGCTTTTATTGTGTTGGGCAAAGCAAACGAAAAAAAAAACAAACAACAAAACCCAAAGCTCTCCAAAAACAACCGAAAAATTAATGAGCGCAATAAACATTTTAAGTGGAATTGTTGGTGAAGTTGTTAATTTTTAGTGCAATTTATAATTTTATTTGCTGCTGTGTGGCGAGGGCCATAAAACTTTGCACGAAATTGGCAACACTAACTCTTTCCCAGAGTCCTCGATTGGCGTAATAAATAATCTGTTTACAAGTTAGTTACGCAGTTAATTTTCTGAGGGGGCCACATCTTGGTTGACCTTTTAAACTAATTTCCCCAAAGATTTCCCAGCCGGTAAACAGTGGCCCGTCGAATTCCCAGGCACGCAGCCGGTAGTGAAGGCCCCCTTTTGCTTCCTGGAATTTTTCAACCCGCCCAAAGCTTTGTTTATTATTGTGTAAGCTGAGCACGACACCTGTCGAGATATTTCTGTTCTAGTTTTCCGCCTTCTCCCCCCTTGGAAAATTATTAATATTTTATTTTTCCTTGGCTCTAGTCCTTTCCAATTCGCAATGCATACTTGATGCCTTTCATCTGCTTAAGTGGCTTAAAGCCTTTTCGCACTGAGTACCTCCCCTCTCCTGCCGCGCCTGCTATCAGTTACCCGATCACCTATACCCTGCTGTTACCCGCCGGGAAGCTGTCCGTCATAATTGTGCAGTCTGTTTCGGGCGTTTATGGCATTAGCGGTTAGCGGAGAGCTAAACTTGGCCGAGATTGTCGACAGATTGGACTTTAATGTGCAGTGAATTCGCGGCAACAATGATTTAAGTGTTTTTTTCCAATTCCTAATTTGTAATTGGATAACTTACAATGTAAGCAGCATTTTAAATATAATTTCATAGCCCTGAAAAGTATGTTTTTTTTTTCATCTGCTTCTTATTAAGTAGCAAAATGTAAACGAACCTTTATAAGCCAGCTGCTTGACTCTTAAACCTGGGATGTTGCAATCGTATGAATTTATGTATGAAGTCCATGCATTAAAATTCGCCCTCTGGTTCGCTAAACTCGCTCCTGAATATGGAAAAATAAAATGCAACTACCTGAGCATAAATTGCATGCCGAACATGTGTTTTTCTGCGAAAGTTTTCGTATGTGATTTTTATTATTTTCTGCGGCATTCCTGCGCTACCCCAACATGAACTTTAAAAACATGAGCGGGGAACATTAAAATAACTTGGAATATGCATGATGATGATGATGATGGTGGTGGTGGTGGGGGCGGGACTGATGAACGGAGTTTTGTGCAACGAAATAAAAACAGCAAATATTTAAATGTATAATGAGCAGCTGAAAGCTTTTTAATGGCTTTTCAATTAGATGAGGCCAACTCGAGCCGCAGTCGGTGTGTGCCAGAGTGTTGCGGCCAAAAATTAGCATAGCACCTGATTTTGGGCAGCGGCTTGAGTTTAATCGTCTTAATTAGATCCCAGCTGGAATCAAATAGCAAAAAGTATTACAATTGCAGTTTAAATGAAAGCAAAAATTGGAAACAAATGTGGAAAATAAAAGGAAAATTGCCGAATTGTATACCTTATAAAAGGACACCTATTTCTATTTTTAGAGGGAAGTATTTAATTATATCTTTTAAGTTTTTTAATAATTAAATTCCTTTATTTTAAACACCATTGAAAATTCCATCCTTATCCGCCCACATAATTTTCTGTGGCTTCGGTTTAATAAGCTAAATACCTATTTCATTTTTCCTCCCTTTGGGTTGCTAAAGTGTTTGTAAGAGAATAAATACATTTTACTGCAGTAAAGTTTATAATTAGAAGGGACATCTTGCAGCATTTACCACTTTACCTGGCATCTGGTTGATGGGAGAAACAGAGGTCTGTGAGAGAGGAGATGAATTACTGGCAAAGATTAATTAAAAGCATTATCTTCAATTATTGATTTGTTGGGTATCATTTCGAAATTTTGTATTTATTTTAGTTCTTTAAGTAATATTTATATAAAAAAAGATAAAATACCTGTTCACATGTCAATGCCTCATCCAGAAAAGTATCATACATGGCTTTTAGATTAAATCTGGCTTATTCAGCAGCCAAATAAAGGCGCACTAGCGATTGGAAACTAAGACCGCATACAGTTGAAATGATTTCCAGCGGCTTTTGTGCCATTTGAGCTGATTTCATGCCCTGCCCCCTACCCTTTTGACCCTTCAGTTGCAACCTAATATAAACAGTAGCTATTGTATCTATGAGAAGGATATATTCTATGTAAAAACCAATCTCTTCGAAAATCCGAGCAAAAAAAAAGACAGAGCTAGCGAATTTTTGCGTGCGTCAGGATTTTGCCAAAAATATTTTGCAAGTACAAATAAATCCATTTCAATGCAGTTTCCAGCACAGCACAAAAACACAAAATAAAAAATGGGAAATGGCGAAAAATGCTGGAAAACCAAAGCGGCATAGCACGAGTATTAGTGGATTAGAGGGGCCGAATGGAAGGGGCATATGTGGGGGTGAAAGTGGCAAGTGCAAGGGGTAAAGGAAGCTGCAGCAGAGCTATGCGAAAACCGCATAAACAACAACGTAAATAAATCAATGTAAACAATCGAAACAGTTGTCGGTAAATTGAAATTTGAAATGCAATGCTGCCTGCCGATGCCAATGTGCTCAGAGCCAAAAACCTATATCCACCCACTTTTTTTCGCTGTGTGACAGCCGCAGAAACCAACACCAACTACAAAACACATGTGTGTGTGTATGGCAACCGACAGGCAAATAAAAAACGAACACTTGTGATGACGACACCAACATCCCACATAGACATGAAGTTGGCCAACCTTGTCGACAAAAAGATTGGGGAAAAATATATTCAGCAACCCGAAAAAGAAACTGCCTAGAAAGGATCGAATACAATAAGCGTTAATTGACAAATACGGAGCACCGACAGAGATGTACCAACAACGAGAGACTATTCGATTGCGTGTGCCCCATATCCCGGCCGGCAATATTTTTGAAGTATGTACTTCCCTCTGCCAATTAAAAGGATTGGGTTTCCTTTGTTACAACACAAAAAATATAGAGCAAAAAAAAAAAGAAACAGGAAGAAATGGGTTTCATCAAAAACATAAAAACGTTTGTTTATTGAAAGAGTAAGTATGCTTTAAGCTTAAGATTTAAAATTAATCACTTTTCGTATATCAAATTACAATTTAAGGTAGCCTTTCTAAAAACCTATACTTATATTGCTACTTCTCCGAGTTCATAGACAAGCATTCGTCGATCCGTGAAACCGTGAAGATGATCACCAAGTACAACGTGCAGGATCTAAGGAGCTACACATTGACCCTTTAAGAATGGTGATTCTAAAAGCTGAAGACTGTTGAGAAGAGCCGAAAAAGGAAGAGTGATATTCAACTGGATTTCCTTATCCAAGAGATAACTTAATCATCACAAAAATCCATTACCATTGTCTGCCCCGAGAAAAGTTGTTCAGCTTCTCCTAGATCCTGTGCTCCTCCGACCACTTTTCCCCCACACCAACCCCTGTTCAGGACACAACCTCAACCCTTTTGTCACCGTCTTCCTGCTTGTGGGCGCAGACTGTGACACGTGTCATGTGTTGTTGTTATTCCTGCTCTAGTTGCGGCAGACAAAATACGAGTACAAAAGGACAACAAGGGACGAGAGAAGGAAGCTGGAATGCCAACGCATGTTTCGCCGAGCCGAAGAATGATGATGGAGCAGTGCGAAATGAACTGCGGCCAGTGGCGGGAAAACAAAGGCACGGCACGAGCGGGATCTGTCCTAGCATTTACGATTCTGATGAGGAAGGCACTAAGAAAAATAAAGGATAATAAAGGATAAATTTAAATGAATATATATGCAAGTTCAAAACTCTCCTAAATGTGGTATTCATTCAAACTTCGTTTTTAATCAACTAAAATTTACATTTAAATATTCCAAAAACTAAACTAGACAAACCATTTCTCTCTCTGGTTCTGCTGACTTTTCATGTGTTTGTGTGGCAATCAAGAATGAACAATGAATGGATGCCACAACTCTCAGCTCTGACCATGTCCAAGTGCCATGTACAACACATTGTTGGCTGCTCCATTCATTTCACACCACATAGATTTTATGTACTGAGGAAATCTTTGCCCGAAAACTTGGCCAATAATATAAAGTAATTAAAAACCGCACAGACAGGAGCCAAAATCAGGGGGTGCGGCTGACTGAAGGCTAATCTGGTTGGTCTTTTATTGGGGGAAATTGTACGAGTGCGGGTAGAAAGCGAATGGTAATGTTCCTGGCCACAGGATATGACGGCACCTGTTTCCTTTCGGCTCCTTTCCTCTTGCCACCTCGATTCCATTCTGGCTCATCCCTCTCTGGTTTCTTATTCTCTCTCTCTAGAGCAAACAAATTTTTATGATGGAATTACAAAATTTTAATGTTTGCTTGTTTGTAATTAAATTTTCTGTTATTGTTCTTGTTGTTGCTATTCGTGCTGCACTGTGGAAATATTTGCAACGAGCATGACTGTGTTTGAAAAAAGAATGTAACAAAAATTGAATAAGGAAAATGTTGAAATTTATATTTGAGAAAATGTTTAAGAACAGAATTTATAATTTATTGTAATTATATTAATTGATACATTATTTATACAATCACTTTTTAAGAACTAAAGGATAATCATGTAACTCAAGTCTAGGGAAAAATTAATAAATATGCTTAATAAAAAATATTAAATAAAATTAATTTAACAATAGGGTATTTAAGGCCTGTATATCCTCCAACTTGACTTCTCCTCCCTGTTTTTGTATGTTTTTTTTTGTTGTTTTATGTGTGACTTTTATGGGCGTGACACGTGAGCTATTTTTATTACCCTGCCAGCGGAAGCGGAAACAGCAGAGAGCAAAGGCGGGGGAGACAGAAAGGAGGCGAAGCTGAGCAAGGACAATGGCTGTGACCTTTAAACTTTTAATTACACAACTGCCCAAGCGGCATAGTAAATTTTTAATTAAACCAAATTGCCTTCGAATTGCAGGCTCAACCGAGGGACAGATTTTGCAACAAGCTTAAGGTAATTTCTGTCCAATTACTTTGATTTTTAAGATCTATTTTCATAATCTATTGTATATTTATAGTTATCATTATATGGAATATATTCGAAATATATACAATCTCTGAAAACCCTACCGAATATCGATATGCAATCGATACGCTCGTATACTATATAGGTCAGCGTCTAGTTTAAGTGAATTATAACTTTTACTTTGCCTTACTTTTGTTCTATTTTTTATACTTCCATTTTTCGTGTCCAAATGTGAGACATTTGGCCAAGTTTTGCGGCCCCAACTTATCCACTGAATCAACATTTATATTGGCGCGTGTGCGAAGGGGAAAATGACTCAAAGGTTCAATTCAGCCAGTCAACCGCCGAAACAGAACAAAAACTTGGTAGGAAGGAACAGAGGCAGAGGCCAGACTAACGAAAACTGTCAAAAGTTTATTTCGCTTTCTTTTTAGGGGTAACAATAAGTTAAACTTATCCCTGGGTTATCCCACAGAACTGCGGCAGCGAAACGGAGTGGATGGAAACTGGTAGCTGGGAACTGGGCTCGCAATCAGCCAAGTGAGACAACCTAATCGACTGACGGACATTGCTGAAATGTCTGAGCCCACAGAATAGGAAGTAGTGAAGGGGAAATATATCTCGGCATTCTGGGACTCACATAGCCGAAATGCCTCCAAGTCAAAGGTGAACAGGAGACAGGGTCTGTGGACTACAAGGAGAGGAGTGGAAAGGAGGCAGTCTTACTAGAGTTTTTAAATATCTAGCAGAATTTTTATAGAGAGTTAAATTGAAATAATTTTAAAACTATTTTGGTATCAAACTAGTTTCAGATGAAGCCCAATTAAATAAACACATTACTTGACTCCAATTCCATGGTCAAAAATACCTCAGCCTTTAATTAAAATTCCAGTTACTGCTTGTATTTGAGCCATTAGCCCCCCGAACATAGCAATTTATTGCAGCTCCCCAGAGTAATTTAAATGACACATGCCAATTATTTGCCTGCATTTTTCATGACATTCGACCTACTTAGCTTTGAAATAGCATTTTCGTTTGACCTTTGACTCAGATTTCTGTCACAGGAAGGGGTTGTGTAAAGTCCTTTGCCTCCTAGGTAAATTATTTAATGTTCATTCCCATAGCTTCCGTTGCAAAAGAAAAAAAAATTGGCAGAAGAAAAAGCAAATGTGTACATCAACAAACTGGATGAAGGCATTTCAATTGTTCAGATTATAAAATCCCTACATGACTGACATCATCATTATCATCATCATCGCCATCATCGATGACGGTATTGTCAGCGATGACAGGGCCAACAATCAAGGACATGCAGCTCGGAAAGGAGAGGGAGAAAGCAAAAAAAGACCAAGGAGAGTCCATATACCATCTCGACTCGCTCTGTTAAGCGCCAATTATGATTGGCTTCCTTGACTCGCTCTTTCATTCAGTCGATTCTTATTCAAAATTAAAGGCAATTATCCTTGTTCAAATAGGCAGAGTGCCGCTGACGACCTTGAGCACAATTCCCAATACGATTACATGCAGGGGGAAATGGAAAAACGATGTAAGAAACAAGCTGAAAGAATTGAAATCGGGACTCGTAATCAAAGGAAAATGTAATTACGAAATATTTACAGAAAAGGACTTGCGAAACAGTATACATTTTTTATGTACTAAAGAATATCTTACTTAAATTTGGTTAATCTTAAATAAATGCCAAAATATTCTTACTTTAATACAGAACATATTTATGAAACCGAATACAAATTAATAATAGCCGCAAGAACCTACGAAAATATATAATATCTTGTGGAAAATCTGTAACATTTCACAAAACCGCGTTAATTTTCCTTATTTTCCTTTGCCAAGGGCCTTTGAAAAAGTAAGTATTTCCCATTGGCAGGAGGAAAAACTTTAACTTTTCTGCTTGTCGAGTCAAGCGCTGCAAATTAAATTTTCCTTTGACTATTAGCCATTAGTTGATTTTGTTTTTGGATCTGCATCTTTCTCTGTTTCTGCTTCTGTTTCTGTTTCTGACCAGGGCTAAATTGGGGATTCCATTTCTCACACCCTCCAAAGGAGTAAGTTTTGTGGCTGCCACTGTGGTTGTTATACTCGACTACATTTTGTTTGTCTACGAAAGTATTCAGAATTTAAAATGGGCGAGTGCTCCTTGGCATATTCCTTTGATTTTTGGCCGCAAAAACCGCATTATTTTGGTTTTCAACTAGCATGTTTCATGTCTGCTCCTTTCGGGTCCTTCGAGTGACCAATTGGAAAACTTTCCTTGCGCCCTCTTGTGAAATTTCAAATTCATTTATCACACACGAATGCATGCGAGAAAACGGGTAGCGGGCAGCGGGCAGCGGAAAATGAAGGGAGGAAAAGCAACCAAGTTTGCCATCAAACAAATTATAAACCAGTTTTAGCAAACTGCTCCATTATTAAGTTTCTGCTAATTGAGGAAAATTTCTGTAATTGATGAAGTTTGCATGTTTTTGTTATATACATTTTTCTAGAGGTAAGGAAAAGTTTGTTGTGTTTGCGGCAAGTTTATGTAGTCTGACTGTAGGTAACTGTGCAAGACGTTAAGTTTTTATTGTGAAATTTCAAGAGATTAAACATTATCTAGAAACTATCTCTACTATTTGAAGACATTCAAACTGAAGTAATAATTTATAATAAATTAATTTCAAGCCTCTACAAGATAATACCACACGAATTGCACAATCCACACCCAAGTAAATCACTCAAACTCCACACTCTACCCATTGAGTAAAACCTCAAATTCAGATTGCAATATTCCCCTGGGCTGTATGCTGCCAGGACTGTGCTGGCCAGGATTCTGGGGGCTTCGGGCTCGACTCTGGCGGTTTCCTTAACTAAAATGTCGTCAAAACAATACAAGTTTGTCAACTGCAGAGTGCCTGCCCGAGAGGGTGACAAACGGTGGCTTTGCTGGATGTTTACCAAGATATCGACGAGCAGTTGCCGTCGTCTTGAGATTGCCTGCTTGCATGGCCGACCACACATCGATGGTTGACTCAATCAAAGCGCTCACACAAAGGACACCCAGAAGGACACAGATGTACACGTACATGTCTGCTTTGTAATTAGCTCATTTATGTTGATTTCCTTTGACAATGCAACGAAAACATAAATTGCCTCCATTAATTCGGCTTATTCATTATGCAGCACTCATCGCTCATTCGCAACCCGAAAACCAAAGTCATTCATAAATTTGTGGTTAAAATGTTATCGAGCAAATGTCAAATGATGCGGTCACCAACTGTTAAGTGCATTTCGTATTCTCCCGCAAATAACTGTGTGCGAATGCGGATAGTTGGATTCGGTGAATTGAATTTAATTTGAATGTTTGGGTTAAGCTAATTATAGCCTAATAGTTGATTCCTTTTTGGCCAAAGCCCACTATAACTACAACTTGCTTCATTCTTTGCATAATTACGCGTATATATATTGATTTTTATTACTGGGACTTTGAAATTATTTCCTTTAACTTTTTTTTACCAAATTTTAAACTCTTTCTACGCTCTCACTTTCGCTTGACTGCCTTTAGTTTCGCAGATAACCCACCTGGATTAAGCGATAACCCAGAGGGCACATTAAAACCCTTCTTTAGCAAGCGTTTTTCTTCAGCTGAAAATGCTTCAAAAGTTGCAGCTTCTTAGATAGAAAACGAACCACGCTTATATATAGAAAGAGAAGGATAGGGAAAGCCAGCGTAGATTTAATTAACATTGAAATGGTTTCAATTACGATGGGAATTAGCTGAACTTTTCAGCTCAAACTTGGATGAGACGCCTGAATGGGGACACTTGTGTATATGCTGCACTTTGGTGCAACTTCTTGACTCTTAAATAGAGTATGTTAAAGCCAGAAAATGGGATGAAAAGGGATCTCAAACTATGAAGCTAAGCTGCGATTATTTAGTCCTGATTTTTGGCCTGAATGCATATTCGGGATATATGTACATACACAAAGATTAACATTTTTATTAAAAATTAGCGTTGAAGTCGTTTTTAAATGGTCAAAATGTTTAATTACACGCGTTGCTCATACGCCCTGTTAAGTATACGCCCTGTTGGTCATGTGCAAAATTAGAATGGAGAATATTAAATTCTTTGCTTTAATGTTAGATTTAATGAGTTCTTTTTAAATCAGAAGCCCTTTCCCATATATTTTGTTTGGGTTTCAGTTCATATTTTTCATTCCCCTTGCAATAAATACAAAATACTTAAACTGCAATTGCGTTGCGCATACGACATGTGTGCCGCTGGCAGTGGTGCTTATGCCACCATTCCCACACCCATCATCATCATCATCATCATCGTTCTGTACGTCGTCGTCGTCGTTGCTTAAAACAATTAGAAATGCAACATTGTTTTAATCTCTTTCGCATTTAACGCAAATTGCTTAGCATTAAGGCGTTTGCCAAAAACACCCGCAAAAGAGCAAAGGAAACATGCCAAGAGGGAGAGACGAAGAGGGGGTAATAGAAATGGAGATAGAGAAAGGGTAAAGGAAAATAAATGAAGAAAATTCGGGGAAAGCGAACACAGCGCTTGAGGTTTTCGCTACTCGCTTTTAGCTTAGACAGACAACGAGTGCAATAATTCGAATTTAAGCATTTTTTATGAGCTCCGTAGCCGTGTCTCTCCCTCTCTTTCTGCTATTCAATTGTAGCTTATTGCCGTCTCTCTTTCCTTGCCCCATGTTTTCGCAGAGACTTTTGCATATATGCAGATTTTCCACTTTTCTGTGTGCCTGTGTGGATGGAACTTGGACTTGTTTTTGGGTTAATCAGTTGGGTTTGGAGCCACGCATTTGCGGTGGCTAAAAATGGAAATGGAAGCTTTGACATTGCGGTTGCAGGGCTTAAAGGGATTACGGAAAATTATGATGCACTTGAACTGTATGAGAAGGACAAGCCACATGTCCTTTATTCATGCCAAAAGAGAAACAGAAATAAGCTTTCGGACCAATAAGATTGTATTTAAACCATGGTACTTTTTTAGAATTCCCTCTTAAAATTAACCATGTTTAAGCATACCAGCACGCATACTTTATGTTTCTTTATACCCCTCCACAAATTCCAAAAATGTTTCTAGCTATTTTACTCATCTCCCCCACGCTTTCATCTCCCCCTTTCGGTTTTGCGCGTAGTTTTTCTTCAAGAATTTTCTTTTTAATTTGTTTGAAGCGCGCGCTCGCTCACACGCAACTAACCTCGTTAAGCGAGTCGAGCTAGCAAAGTGCCACCTGCCCATCTGCCACCTTTTCACCTGTCTGCGAGTGCCGCGTACCACACACACCTGTCCTGACTCCTGCCTTGGCTGCTACTTGCAAGTTGCCTTACTTACGCAATGCCAGCAGTGCTGCACACTTTGTGTCTTTTAAGTTAATATTTCGAAAAGCAAATAGTAATACATTTTGTTTTTGTTTAAAGATTAATGTTTATTTCCTTTATTCGTCTCTGAATTATTCTTAAGTTATATTGTAACCCTTAGCTGGCAGCACTAGTGTCAGCCTTGGCATTAACACTTCGCCTCTGAACTCTCTCTAAGCCCACGACCTCGGCTTGTGTCTCGGGGGAGTGTGTGTGTGTGTGCACCAATTAGTGTTTGCCAAATGCTGTTCGAGGGGGAGGAAAAATAGGAGCGGAAAATGGTCGAGCCAGGAAAAGATTTCGATATTACTTAACGCTGCCTTTGATTTCATCGAGGTTGATGGATTTCCGTCTATTTCGCTTTCGTTCTGTGCCCCATAACATTTATTTATACATTTATTGCTTGGCACAGCAATCAATTGCTGAGGCCGAGAATAAATAAAGCTTAATTGCGCAGGACTCTCGCAGAGCAGCGGAGGCGGTGTGGAGCGGAATTGGGCATGCGGGCACACAGCGAATACCATTTAAAGGTTATCCCAGGCATTATTTTATCAAAGGGAATTAACACGCAAAAACAACAAAAGCAGCAAGATCGACAGTGCTGCTTTTGTTCTCTTATCAACGCTTGCAGCACGCACTGACACTACAAAAAATTAAGTTGAAGAATTTAAATTATATTTAAGTTTAGTTTAGGCTTTTAAAGTTCATGGGAGTTCATCTTTTTAAAGGGTTTATATTTATATAAATATAATATATATACATTTTACAGAAAGTCTTCTAGATGTTATATTAAATATTTATAAAATTTTAAAAAGGAAATCAATTTTTTCAAAGTGCCTCAATTTTATTGATTGATTTTTTATTATTTACCTAAAACTTGCCTCATTTTTTTAAGTGCAGCGAGGTCGCCCGCATTGCGTGTGTGTGCAGTAAACGCAGCGTGGCTTCCATAGCCCAGATCCAAAGCCCCTACAGTGGGGTCAGCAATAAAAGCTCAAATAAATATTGACACCCCGCCTCTATTTCCCCCCTCGCTCTGTACAGGCAAATGTGCACCTGTCATGGAGCTGCTTTGGTTCAATGGATTTGTCTTTGGCTTAAACACTTTGTAGTTTCGGGCTTAGAAAGAAGCACAAAATACACGAATGTCCCTGGGGGATTCACATGAAGATAAAACAATGACCGCAGGATACGATAAGGGTCAACTAATCGATTGATATTCCCGACCGAAGTGTTTAATACAAAGTTTTTGTCAATTTGGCTTTAAATTGTTGAGGTGGGACTTTTTAGTAATTATATGAATTAATTTTTAACAATAGATTGAAGCAATGAAAACTATAAGGAAGTTCTTAACTATGAAATATAAGGAGGAACTTAGTTAAAATCATGAAATTAAAAATATTTCAGCCTATATAAAAAATAACGCTTGGCACCAAATAAAGGAAAAAAACGTATACGCCATGTTGAACAAAAGTTCAATAAATTGTACTAAAGTTGTAATTATAATATTTTTATTACAAAAATTCACATTTAATTTATTGTCAAGTACATAAGCGCATTTAAATATTATTTTTTTATTAAATTATATTTTACATACATTACTCATCCGCCCCGTGTGACAAGCGCCAATCTAAAGTAAATTTGCCACAATTTATCATGTATGCCGGAGTACCCTCTTCGTATTATTTTTTTTTTTTTTTTAGCAACTTTAGATCATACTTAAGATGTCATAAACAGATACCCCCGCCAGCGAGCGCCTACCAAAATGGGGGGCGTGGCCATCAAGGCCATTGGCCATGTGTTATGTGAATATCCTTGTTTCGGTCCGCTACAAATTGATCATAATCTGTAAGCCATTTATCTTGCCAACACAAGCATCGGGAATGGATCTGAGTCTGTTAGGCGAGGTGGGGATGGGAGGATGCGAGGATGGGCATCGAAGGGGATTGACGGCGGCAACGGCGGCGGCTTAAGATGAATGACCAGAGATGCTCATCGCACGATTGGGCAGCGGCATCCTCGCCCTGAATGACACCGTCTGAATGGATGGCTTTGTTCGAATAGATGAATTGCTCGGCACACACCCAGTCTGCACATCCTCCTGTGACCTACAAACCGATTTGTTTTGCCTGTTTTTTGTTTTGTTTGGCTGCGGCGGCTATGTGCTAATTTGGCAATTTGTTTATCGATTTCGGTTTTGGCTTATTTGTTGCTCCGCAGCGTTAAGTGGCCAATAATCAAAATCACTTAAGCCAATATGTTTTCGGTTGGTTTAGAAAAAAACAAAGGCGACGAGTTGGATAAAAAAAAAATGGTAGCTGTCATTGATTTTGATTTATATTCTATTGAAGGTGTTAATGTATTAGATATTAAGTATGATTTAAGCTTTTTATATAAATAAAATGTATATACATATATCTTTAAGAAATACATATAGAGCAAGGTTTCTTCCAAAAATAAATATAAATAACATTTATTTCAATTAAAAATGTCAGCTATATGCCTTCCATTGCAGATACCCAAGAATGTAAATTGCATAAGCAAAATACAAACAAATAAGTTATAAGCGCATGTAAATACAAGATAAATCTACGAATGGAATAAAGTCATTATTCCACTACATTTGCAGCAATTTGCGTTGTTTTCCGTTGGCGTCAGGTTGTGTATATGCCCCACTGGGGGTTGCCAAAAGGTTAGACAACATGTTGACTGTCACACGTCGATGCCGCATTTTGCTATTCAGCCATTTTGCCATTTGCGATTTGCCACTTTAAGTCGCAGCTCCTTGACCCGGTCACAGCCTTTGCCACATTTGTGCGACACAAATTTGTGGCTGAGGAAAACAAAGTAATATTGAAAGCGAGGGGGAAAATCGAGTCGGGTCGGGATAGGGGGTGCTGAATTCATTTTATGGGCACGCCATGCACATATTGATCAAGTGACAGGCGGCTGAGTGACAAACAAACTGGGTCTCTGCGTCTCCTATGCTTATTATGCAAATATGCAGGCCAAATTGATTTGCTGCGGGGGCGGACGGAAGGTGGTTCTCGCTTGGAAAACAAAACGCGGCGTATGCGCAATTTCCCTCAACAACAAAATTCACCGCAAAATGTATGCAAATATCTGACATACATAGTCGCATATAGTATGTAAACGGCAGAAGGCATACGCCACGAAAACAATATAAGGAATTGCTAGGCGCAAAATTGAAAAGAAATTGAAAATATATATTGTATATATGCAGATATATCGCACAGCCAGCCGACGGGCATCACCTGAGTGACTATGTGGGCTGAGAAATCTCAGATTAAACTAATTTTTGGCTTGTTGCATGGGCGCCACAGCTACTGGAGTTGCCTTTGAATATTTAATAAGCCCACACCAAAAAGCAGCCAAATACGAAAAGTACAATACAATGCAGGAAGTAAGGAATACAGTGAGGCATGAATACACTTTTGTTCAACAAAAAATATACTGTTTATTTTTGTAAATTATATTAACTAATTTTACAATTTAATTATACATCTCTGCAAATAAATTCCGTTTGTATTCAACTGGAAAAATACTAATTTTGTGCCATATTTTGGCTTTAATATTTGTATTTGCTCTTATTAAATGCCGGCCAAATGCCACGACCCAGTTTTGACTTTCCCCAAAACTTCAAAGAAAAGTGCTGAATGAAAAACTTGTAGAGCACAAGAATACACACACTTCCACCCACACACACACACACTCGATTGTCCTGAGGGAAATATGAGAGAACGCGGCGGCAAAGCGGAAAAAGCAAGGAGCCAAGGTGAACACAACTTCCACTTGCAGGTCGCGGTCGTGGGTCTCTTTTAGCCATGCCCGTGGCCTCTCGCCGGGCTGGCATTTTCATGGCCATAAAGGGACCGAGGCTTATACACGAGAAGAATTTGTACACAAATTATTGAACGCACAGGCGGCAACAGTGCGTTCCAAAAGTGTAATTCAGTTTGTCAGCTAAACAGATTGGATCTTTTTAGGTATGGGAAAGAAGAACATTACAATAATTTATATGAATATCAGAGCAACTAATACATGAATTGTGGTATATTTTAATATTAAATCAGACCTAAAAATTAATCGCAAATAATTAACAAATTTGTATCCCCAAAAATCTTTGCATTATTTTAATAGTTTTTACATTTTCGTGAGACACTTTCTATCTGCGTTGGCGAAAAAACTTTTCTCCTCGCAATGTGTGAGATCGCGACCCATAAATAAATTTGCGACAAAATATATATAAAAAAATAATTATAAAAAAAAAGAGAAAGGAAAGTAAGACACAAGCATGGCTATAAAACTAAAATCGCACAGACACTTTTTCGATTACAACTTTTTGGCTCGCTGGAAATAGAAATAAAATTGGTCAGCCATTGTGCCACGCCCCCATGTCCTGTCTTTTCCGAGTGCGTTTGCCTTCCGTCCGTTTCTGTCTCTCCTATTGTCCGCGTCCGTGTCCTGTGACCACCTACACAATTTCAACTTAATGACACAACAATCACGAATGCCATAAAACATTTTTCATGCTCGTGCTCCCACGTCCACATACATATACTCGTAAATCCAAATATATATATGTATATACATATATATATATGCATGTGTGTATATGTATTTTGGATTTTCAAAACTATTTCCCTGAACTTCCGAGCGGAACGCAACAAATTTGGTTGTCTGGCTGTTAGTTTTTCGCTTCCATTTGCTCTTTCTATAGATTTTTCACAGATTTCACGCTTGATACCTCTTAAAAATAATTATATATGACTGGACGGTGGCTTGTTCAATGATTACCGGCAATTAAAATTGTCTTTTTGACTTATCTGATAAATCAGTGTATAATGCTTCAACTTAACTCCCATTAAAATGTATTATTTATACGATCCTGGTAGAGCAGTTCGATAAAACTATATTTATTAAATGTCATTATGGTTTAATGTTTATTTTACTGTCTTGTGAATGTTTTGAAATTATTAAACGGAGTTTTATTGAGAATATACAAAGCATTTAAGATTTTTTTGTACTCAGTTGGATTTTAATTTCATGATAAAACACATTAAGATAATTTTATTTTTGAATCTTTAAAAGAAAGATGAAATGCTAATCTGGGCCTTAGCTGTACATTTTATTTAATTCATTTTTAAATCTTTACTAGAAACCAAGATCGTTGATAATTCCCTGTTCTACTCCATAACGGATTTCCTCTTATTTTCTCGCTTAGATTTTTGTTTTTTAGATTCTCAAGCCTCCCTACCGCCCGCAAAAGTTTTTCTATTATATTCAAATTAAACTTTGACCCTGCCCCCTCGGCCAGGTGAGCAATGCTGGTTGCTGGTCCTCAGGTTGCCCTGGGATGGCAAATTTGTTTTATTGCAAAGCGAACAAAATGTTGCACACGTTAGATATTTGATGGCTGTCTGCCTCTAATAGGACTGGTAGCCGTGACTTGTGGCACGTTCCGTCATTAAATTCAGAAAACGGGCCCGGCTCTTAAAAGCGCCATTAATACGTGGCCACAGCCTGCTCGTCCTCGGAATTCTCCCATTTATTTTGTTCATTTAATAATAAATTTCTCTGCACCTGAGCCGCTGCCGCTGCCGCTGCCAGTGCCTGGGCCTTGTGCATTTTAGCAAGTTATCAAGCACTTGACTGTAATTCTATTTATGGCTGCATTTGCCATGCCGAGCACTGCTCGGCCACGAGAAGAAAAGGGACCAGGAAAAGGCCAGGCCGAAACAGGACAGGCCTGGCAAAATGGCGGCGGTTCCGGTGGGAATAAGTGCGCTTCATGGGCCGGGCATCTGGGGAATCGAATTGCAGGAAGCGACGGCACATTCCCGAGAGGTCTGTCCGCAGGAAATTAAAATAATGAAATTTAGCAAGTTCACCAAAGTCCCAAGGAGTTGTAGTAAATATTTTGCTGGAAGCCCATGGATTGCACTTGCAGGAAAATAACTAAACCTTGAAGACTTTCTACTAGAGTATTTTTTACATATTTAATTGGTTTTTTTAACTCAAGAACAGAAAAATTATAAGCTGCAAGAAAACACCATTAAATTTATAGCATATATTCCGGCGTCCAGGAAAATTATTGCCTCAAAAATCAATTAAAGTTATTTTGTTTAATGCTATTTAAAAATATAATTCCTCCCTTTAGACAAAAATAATAAATAAATAAATACATGAAAAATGCTTTAGATTTCAAGGCGCCTGCAGGGCATATTCCCTGTTGGCCAACTCTATAGTTTAGGCCCAAGGCCGAGAAGCCGCAGGCTGCTAATGTTGCTGTGGCAGCTGCAACTGCTGAGGCTGCAATTTAACTGCTTTTTTATTCTTTAATTTCCCAGCCGTTGGCCATTTTCAGGGCGCCGCCTTAGCACTTGCGCTTTTTGCAGTTGGAGTTTGGGGGTTGGGGGGAAAAGGCGGGGAAATGCGGGCAAATGGAATGGCAACACAGACATAGAAGACTGGCAGCGTCAGAAGTTTATTTAGTTGGCGAGGCGGCAATGCCTCTTCACCGCTCGTACACTGACAGCCGTCGTCCATATTTCTTATTGATTTATCTGTTAATTAAAATTCTTAGCACGTAACTGGGTGTGTGTGTGTGTATTTGGGCTGGGCCACACAACATGAAGATGCTCCTCTGTATGTATGTTCAATATAAATTGGCGCTGCAGCACCCACACACTCGCAGGCGAACACGAAATGCATTCCAAATGCTCGTCTTCAAATCGCAATGCCAATGTCTCTGTGTCTCTGTGTGGGTGAGTAAGACATACGGGTGGCCTTTTAATTTGATCAAATCACACAGACACACAAGGACCTTCCCTCATGTCTGGTAGTGGAGAGAGGGGAGGGGAGTGTTGTCCTCGCATTTGATTTGATTGATTTCTCAAAAACAAAAACCGAACGCAACAATAAATAACTTTGCTGCACAACTTTCATCTGCTGACAATGCAAAGTTGTAAAACCGAGGATAAAAAAAGGACATTTATAGAAAAAGTTGCCATTATTTTCTATAGGAAAGCGATGAATACCCTGCGTTTGTAGTACAATATAAACTGGTTTTGTATATGTAAGGGAAACAAGTATACTTTAAATTGCTTTAAACAATATTTGAAACTTAAATGAGAAAGGAAATTTAAAGGTTATTTAAAAATGTGAAATATAAAACATAGCAAATCTTAAAACATGAAAAGTCACTTCAGAACGAATATACCGATATTTTATTGATAAACAAATAAATGTTCCTTAAAATTTTATTTAATTACTAGAAAATCTTTGAAATTAATTCTTTTAACTTAAATTCAATGAATTTTGCTTTAAGAAAACTACAAAACAAAACAGTTAAAATATTTTCCAATCTATAAAATAAGTGCAGGACCACAACTAACTTTCACTTTGTCCTTTCACTGATTCAGTTAACTCAACTAAAATTACTTTCCTACACCTTCCTTTGGCATTCCAAAGCAATCGCAACTTTGGACAAATTTACAAATTTCGGGATCCAGAGGCACGACCAACCGCCAGGCAGTGTAGAAGAGAGCTATCTATGGCCGCATCTACGAGTTGGGCGAGTTGCTACCAAAAAGTGACACAGACAGGCAGACGACAGAGACATAAGCATATTACAATATTACACTGTCACCGGAAATGGCTGTAACGCCAACAACAATCTGCAGAAAACAGCAACAAAAAAATAAAAAAAAAGAAACCGAGAAAACTGTTGGGAAAATGAAAGAAAAAGGCAAGCAGATTGTATGCGACAAATGGGAGATAATGTAGCTGGTGAGTGGGGACCTGGATGCGGGATAGGAGCCCAGATGCCAGGAAAGGGGCGCGGGATCCCTGAACCGAAGCCGAATGAAACCGAAGCGAAATAAAGACGGCCTGTCTATGTCTGTGTGGCATTATTTTAACATTTTATGCTGGCACAACGAAAATCTGACAGTTGACTAGCGCAGAAAATATGCTCACAGGGATATGGATATATGTATCTATGTATGTAATGTGGGGAAATGGGGAAAAACTGCTGCCGGAAACGAGGACGAAAAGTGTTAAAAGAAGCCGAGCGAGCGGCATGAGGAATTCCTTTTGTGCCGGGGCGTTGATATTCAATCAGCGGCACTCATATATTCATCATCATCACCGGCACCAGCCATAGCTATCCCCACGTCCCCAGATCCCCAGATAGTATATATCTCCATATATTCCCATATCCCTGCCGGGACCCACCTAGGCCATCATAATTGGTGAACCAGCTCACGTAGTGAATCAGTGATGAATGTTTTTATGCTTATTGTTGAGTTCACTGAGCGAAATGAGTTGTTTGTCCGTCCGCCAGTCCGTCCGTGTGCTCACGTATGTGTCAATGTGTGGGCATTAGCCTGGCTCTGAAGGTGGGAGGTGGGAGATGGTCGTGGGAGTACCAATAGCACGTGTGGACTCTACAAGTAAAATACAAATATTTATTTAGACCGGATCTGTTATGTATTCCAAACAGTCAGCTTGGCTAGTTTTTGTTAATTTTCAATATTAATTAACAATCAGTAATTGAAGAAAGTAAAAGGTTAACTTACACTAGAACTAAGATTATAAATTGTTTCTTTACATATTTCTAATTTTTCATATTTTGCCATTAAATGATTGAAAAAATGAAAAGTGGTTTGAAATAATCCTTTCACTAGGTGTTTTGGCTTCGCCTTCCTCTATATAAAACGCTGAATATTTTGGAAATTATATATTTTATTTATCTTTAAGAGTAATTTATCCTTCGGGATATATTTCTTTATTTGTTGAGTTAGTAGGCCTTTTTTTAGAACAGTTTCCTTTTCTCTTTTCAATGCCAACCAATTACTTGTTCACTTCATGAACCACAAACGATTGAAAATATGACTAATTTATATGGGTTTTTTTCTGCCAGGCCCAAGGGCTTCAAAGAAACCGAGAAAATAAAAGCCGCAAAGCGACTGGCAGGGTTGCTGCCACAAAACATAAAACATAGACACACACATGCAGCCACAACTTTGCTCTGCGGCTGTTGCATTCCGTACTGCGAATTTTGCCAAACGGCAATTGAAATTATTAACATTCATAGATGAATGACAGCCATCGAGGATGTGGTTCGGGTTCCGCTGGGCTTCACGGGGGCCATAATAAATTAGGTTGATTGCTGTGGGGATTCGCACACATGCATGCATATATGCAGGTCTTCACGCCCCCTCAATTGGCTGCGATTACTTTTCCCATTTTCCTGCGGGGTGTGTTTATACCTTTCCCTCTTTTTTTCGGTTTGGTTTGGTTTGCCCGGGGAAATTGTTTGAGTTGCAGCCCCTCAAGTTCCTTAAAAAGCAAATCAACTCTTTGGGTATTTGATTACCAGTCTGGTCTGCCGCTTGGCCATCATTAATTATTCGGCTGGCGGGGCGAGTGGGAACGTCATCAGCAGTGTCGAGCCTTCGGGCAATATGAAGAATGGAGGAAGAACGGCGACGGAGAGCAACAATTGCAATAATTAGCGGATGATTTAAAACCACCAGTAATCATCATTACCGCTGTCGTCGTCGTCGTTGTCGTCTCCTCATCCTGTTCAGTCCGCTGAAAGAAATTTTCAAAGTTTTAAGGCAATTTTGATAATTTGTAATTTAAATATTTATGTAGCTTTCGTTTAAATAATACTATAAATTGTTTTTATTTATCGTTTCCTTAAGTATTTTACTTTATTGTATAAAAATCTTTATCAGCAAAAAGTAAACGGCTTTCTAAGTACGAATTTTTCCCTTTAATTATTCAGACTTACTTTTAATTAAGAACTGCATTTGGTTCAGTGTACCGTCATTAACAAAAGCAAAGGACCAGGACGCACCGAACCGAACCAAGCCGAATGAACCACAGAGAAGCGACAGGACACACCGCAGGCATTTCATTTCAGCTCGTGAAATTTTCAAGTGAAAATTTCGTTGCGGCTCTCGCTAATGACGATAAATTGCGTCGCCATCGCACGGGCCACTATAAATAAGTTGCGCTTGGCTTGGTCCGACTTTTGACCCCGATTTAGGCCAGAATGGTTGGGAGAAAGGGATCAAGGCAGGACAGGTGCCGCCCATCAAGGAGCGGCTTAAAAATGCTGCGCAATGCGTTTCCATTTCGCAACAGAATGTAATTTCGATTTATCAAATTTTTATCCGGAAAGGGATTAACTTTTGAAGAATACGAAAAACATATTATATTCAACATTATTATTTATTATTCAATTTATTAATACTGAAAGCGATGCTAATGCAATTTGGATTCAAAATGAACAGAGTCGTCCAAGAGTCATCCGCAAACCAAGTTGTTACTTAAACGAAGCAACGAATTAAATGAAAACCCTTTTTGCTGGACTTAATCGAGTTTGTCAACGATTTGAGGCATATCAATTAAGGCGACTCAAAAGATAGCACAGCGTAATGACGGCCTTTGTTTTCATCAATTTCACTGGCCCAGTCATTCATCCAGTTGGTCATTGAGTCAGCCATTCAGTTGGGATCTGCTCTTTGCCATTTGCCCTCCCAGTCCTTGCGTCTCTCCAACTGTCTCTCGGTCTGTCGCTCTGTGTCTCTCTGACTGTCTGTGTGTCCATCCGTCTCTGTGGGGCTTCCCCCGCAGCAGTTCTTGCTGATTTTATATATTCAAATTAGTTCGCTTTGCACGAGTGGCACTCGAATGAGAGAGCGTACTGCTGTGATATTCCCAACTACGGCTGGCTGGCTAGATGGCTGGCCAGTCAACCAGCCCCGGCACACGGCACAAACCGATCCCATTCTATATAGGGGTTGCCCCCGGGCCGGGGACCACGGAGGCTATCAAGTTGGCTGTGAAGTGCTTATCCTCAAATCAGTGACACTTGAATGTGCAGCACAAGTGACTGACCAAGTGGGTGACTGACTGACTGCCGGAGGAACAGAACCAACTGCTTGGCTGGTTTCCCGCCAAATGGGGCTTTGTCAATTATGGTAATATTTTATTAACTTGGTAAGGCTTAAATTTAATTAAATTCGAGTCTGAATTAAAACAATTTTATAGCAATTTCGAATCCTTTTTGAGATACAGTTTGCTGATTTCACAACTAAATGTATATCAGGAGCTTAAATTTGGCATTATATTTCTCATAAATAGAGTCTTTAAATGTAACTGGTTTAGCTATATATATAATATTATAAATATAAATAATATTTTTCTTTACCAACCCAATTATTGCCATAGTAATCGCTTAAATGTAGAAAGACCAAGACAAAAACCCTGTTGTCTTCCTTATTTACAATTTCAATTTACCTTGATTTGTTTTCAGATTACGTCTTATCGGCCAAGAGCAACTTTTTGTCCCTTCATAAGGCCGTCAACACTGCGGAGGAGCGAGTGCGAAGTGCGAAGAAACGAAGTGCGAAGACTTCGTTTCATTTATTTACTTTGCCCTTCGCCTGGCTGCCAACTGGAACTGAAACTGGCCAACAACTCGAGTGCTGTTTGTGTCCCTGATTGAGTAACTAAATAAAGCTGGGCTGGTCTCCTTCCCTATTTCTCTCTTCAGGGAGATTTATGAATTCAGGGGTTTTCACTGCATTGATGCTTAATTGTATCAATTAAAATCAGAGATGTAGTGCCTTTAGTTAAATGAAAACTGAATAAAAATTGTATTCATATTTACTATATTTAATATATTATATAAAGTGTTTTACATATATATTACAAGTGTATAAAAATATAAATTTCACTCCCATTTAATCATTATTTTTAAACAGATAAGCACAATTAAGAAAAAGAAGAAAGGAAGGTAACTTCGGCTTACCGAAGTTTGTATACCCTTGCAGATTGCAAATTTGTGAAAAAATGTCATTTCAAAATATGTTTTACAAGTAAAGGAGTTATTTCCGACCCCACAAATCATATATATTATTGATCAGCGCAATCAGCTGAATCAAACTAGGCACCTCCGGAAGAAAAAAGAATTTTGTCAATTTTTCAAAAAAATACAAGGGGTTACATCATTAAAATTTGCAAAAATTGAAAAAATTTTAATCTAAAAAAATGGTTTAACTTAATATGCTGATTTCTTAGGCTAATAAAATCGAATATAAAACAGTTTTCCGATTTGAATTTAACGCTTTGTTAACTAAGTTATGGTTTTTCAAACTTTAACTTTAGGTCACTTGACGGCTTTTGACTGAAATTAAAATACCCTGCAAGGGTATACAAAAAATATACAAATGAAAATAGCCTGAGGACTATTAATTTCCCAAACAGATTTAATAATTTGCATGATAATAACTTAAATGTTATTTTCAAATACTAATTATAAAATGTTTAACAATTCAGTTATTAAACAAAAAAAAAAAACTCTCAATACACTCAGCAGTTATTTATAATTTTAATTAACCTTCCTAATCTCATACATGCAAACACAAAAAATATATAAATGCAGTGCATGAAGTAACCTCGTTCATATAGAGGTCGAATCCGCAAAATGGCCATCGAAGGCTGGCCAATAAATTAGCACAAGTAATTTGCGCAATTAACTAAAAACAGTTGAAACCGCTATTAGTTCGGTACGCGAAAATCGGTCGATGCTGCAACGCAAATGCAATGAATTGGCCATAAATCCTCGATTCCTTTCAATATTATTTGGTCTGAGTGCGGGGGCGTGTCGGTTGAGTCAACTAATTTATGTTTTAACACACTCGCACATGCAAATTAGCCCACGCACAAAATGAATGCAAATATTGAAGCCTCCCCTAATGAGCCAAAGTTGGCTGAACACGGGGACTAATGGCGAAGGGTCTGGGGTCCTGCGGGGTTTTGGGGTCCTTTGCGGTTCATCTGGCAACAACTGTTGACAAAATGAAATCAATAAATTTTAGCGCAAATCAATTAAAATACCCCCCAGATTCAATGCGAGTGCTGCGAGTTTTGCTTTCTTCATGTTGTGCAAACGAAAATATTTGTCAATTTGCGGTTTTCACAAAATTTAATTTGTCGCACACAAACGGGGATGAGGAGAGACAGGAAAAAGCCGCATAAAGTTCTGAAATTTCACCTCACTTTGTGTGAAATTTATCTAAATTTATTTAGGCGACTTATTAAAATTGTTGTAATGCTTATTATTTAATTAAAATTTCGTCAAACTCGATTTGTGTCCGGGATGGCAGGGCAAAGATGTCAGTGAAAAGTTTAACAGAATTTATAAAATTAAATTAAGTGCTTGCATAGGATATTGGGGAGTTCTCGGAATATATATCATATCCCACTAACGATAATAAACAGATTACTTAATAATCTCCTTTGTGCTGCTAACGGACATGAAATGACCAATTTGCAATAAATTTGTTCTGAACCAAAATAATACTTATTTATTTTAGTAATTTATACTGTTTGCTTCGGTAAAATATTCAAGAATTTTGATTGGATTAAGTTTTATTTATTCTTAAATCTAATTGACCAAAGCATTTAGCTTAAACTTAGATAGTTTAACTTTTTTGAATTGTCCATGCTGCAAAACCATAAAGGTTTTATCGCCTTAGTAGCCTTTTCCGCCCATTTCAAATTTAATTTGGAGCATTCGGGGCGTTCTCAAACTATACTAAGCCTTACCTAAGATGAACAGCTGTTAATTACCACGAAAAATTACACTTGGAGAAAGAAAACACAAGCACAGCCTTCACGAACATTATCAAAATTGCAAAGATAAGTACAACCGTCGCGGCCTCCCTGTGGGTCGGGTCGGCCTAGGACTAAGCCTCAGTTCCAAGTGATTCGAGTAGCTATCTGAGTTACCTGTCAGATCGAGCGACGAGCTGCTGGCTAGAGAAAAAAACACAAATCTCAGTTCGTTCGGAAGTTTAGTCTAAAGAACAGCGCCCATTTAGGCTTTTCTCTTTCTGCGCAGCATGTCTACCGTCGAGGATAACGACACCGAGAACAACAACAACAGCAGCGGCGACGACCTGGAACGGAAGCTAGGCGGTGCAGAGATTCCGCCACCCGCCGAACAGGCACTGCCACAGCCGCCACCCACTTCCCAGCCCCGCCCAGCGGCAATAGAGGGTGCCTCCAGCTCTCTAGACACACGCCTCAATCCCAACGCACCGGTTTTTGTACCGCAGTTCAAGGCCGAACTGCTAGCCGCCAAGCTCTATGATAGCTGTAAGTATTTTGCCAATTTTATTTGGGGAGCGATAAATAAAGGGCAGTTCATCCTCGAGCTTTTCATAAATATTAGTTCATTCATTGAAAAATCGTTATTTATTTGAATTTAATTATCCGCAGTGGGACCCTACACCCGTTGGAGCACGGCCTCGTCGGAGGACCTTTCTTATGGACCGCGTCTCGATTCCATTTGGCGGGAGTTCACCGTGGAGCATCTACGTCCTTCCCCTCCTCATTTAAATGACGATGAGATGGTTGACCTAGAGCTGGACGAGCTCCAGGCTATGAATGTAGGGGCCGAGTCCTATGATCCCAAACTGAGCAGAAGTGCAACCAATCCAATGGCCCACTCCGAGGTGGAGGTCATTGATGTGGTGGGAGATGTGCAACCGCAATTGCGGCAGTCACAGGATCAGACGGCGTCAGAGGAACAGAATGACAGTGGCAAGGACTATCAGCCACGCTACCCTAGAACAGGTAGACGATGTTGTATTATAATGTAGGATCCACGAAGTTACAATGTTCATTTACATTCATTAAAATGTTACATAATGTTTTAAGGGTTTTAGCATTGAAAATGAGGGCAAAGGTCATTGAAAAGTATGGCAAATACTTAAAATTATCGCAAGCATAAGGTCTTAATTTTTTATAATTTAAAATTAAATTAAATTTTCCCAGCGATGAACTTCTTAAAAAATCTACTCAAGAAAAAAACTTAAATTTCACTTGCAATCCTTACAAATGCATTGCAATTAAGACGCCTTTCAAAACTTCCTAAATGCACTCCTTTCAAGCCCACTTACGTCCTCGGCTTTCACTAGAGACACTGAGAAAGAGAGTGCAGTGGAGAGAGGTTGACTATACCTATGACATAATTTATAGTCTACATTTTAGCGCCTTAAACTGGTTTGTTTTGCTTGCCATGAAGGTTCCTGCCTTGCTGCCTGCAGCTACTTTGTCCTGACTTTCTAATGACGTTGAATATGCATGAAAAGTTTCGCCGCACGCAGGACTCATCCCCCTCGGATAGGAAGTGAAAACTTGATTCACCTGTCTTTGGGTTGCATGGCTGCAGAGAGCTTCTTCGTTCCTTCTGAAGAACTCGGGGATATAAACCACTGGCCAAAATATATTGAATCTAAACTTTATGGATTTCTGGCTTTAAAATATTTCATTTCGAGGTAATTATTAGTTAAAAGATGTATTTTTAAAAGGTAAAGCAACTGTTTGTTTATTTGTTTTGATATTTTATTTATTATTTATTTGACATTTCAATGATTTCTTTGACTGCACACTCTTTCCATTGTGTGTTAAGCAAAGTGACGACAACTTTCCATTTTTTGCTCCTTGATTATTTTAGTTTTATCCTTTTTTTTGGGGTGAGTGGTAAGAAGGGAAAACTCACAAGGGGTAGTTTACGTGTATGTGTGAGTATGGCATAATGAGAAAACTTTCGTGTCCTTTCGATGCCTCATTTAGAACTGTCCGGAGGTTTTGACTGAAGCCAAAGGATGTCCTGTCTGACGCCCGAAGACAAGGGAACGCAGCTGCCCACGACTTTTGAATGATTAAAATGGCAGCAAGGACATGCAGCGGCCCCAGCTGCTGTTGCACAAATGCTTGGCGGAAACAATTACCAACTTGTATGCAAAAGTGCCAAATTGCCAATGGAGAAATCACAGGGGCAAACTTTCACGCTGCTCAATGTCAGGAGGGGTGCCGCTTGCTACACCAGCACACACACACGCACACCTGTGCCCCTGTACTGTTGGTCCTTTGGCAAGGATTCGCTGGCAATTTTGTGCCAATTTTCTGCGCCTTCTGTTTGTTTATGAAACAAGTCACGTAAGCGACGAAACCCGTTCGTTCGGTCGCTTCGCTCCTTTGCCCTTTTTGAGGGGCGTTGAACCGACAGCTGGCTAAGTGGGCGTGCCATCACCTTGTTTTTGCTGCTGCTCCTGCTCCTGCTGCTTTATCCTGCGGCGATTGTCATTGGAATCGAGAATTCAGCAATTGGCAAACGTCACGAAAGCAGCTAAAACTTTTCACGATCTTTCGCGCCCTTTTCAGCCCGATTGTTGATTTGGTAATCTTTTGTTTTAGCCCCCTCGCCTTTTGCTCCTTTTCTCGGTGGCAAGTTTCTTCGTTTTATTTCGATTTTTGTGGCTCTTTCTGGGTTGCTGTTTATTGCATAAAATTTATGCTCGTATATTGTGCAATTGAAAAAGTTTGTCACATTTTTGTGATTTTCCGGTTTCACCATGGGCTGTACAGTGTGCTTGAAAAATATATGAACACTTCGGTAGATGGTACTAAATGTAATGTATAAAATGGTAAATACATTTGTAGTTTATTTGACAAGAAAATATGGTAAAATACAGTACAGATTGTTAATGTTTACTTATAGATAAAGAGAAATCCAATTTTATTTTTCCTTATTTCAAAAGAGCTCTATAGACTTATGACCGATACTGTTCGTTGTTGGCCAGGGCTAAAATAGTGATATAAGGGGAAACCAGAGCCGCTGGCATAAACCATTATTTATGCATCGATTTCAAATCACCAAAAACAAAAGAAAACAAAACACAGCGGCTTGAAAAAAGAAAGTTGCAAATAAACACAATGGCAAAACGGAAGGCGGCAAATAAATAGACAACAGGAATATGGCCAAACAATGCCTGCAATAAATATCCTCACATGTATACACAGTACACACAGATGGGTTGTTGCCTGCATGTGCATATAGGTATAAATAAATTCATTTTTCGATATTTATGCCATGAAATGGCAACGGCTAAAATGGCAATCAGTTCAATGACCAACAAAACTTTGTCTTGTCTTTTAGTTTTTTGGTATTAGCACAATACCCTAGATAGGATATTACATCAAGGGGTTGCTAAGGCTAAGTGTAAGGGTATTTTAATAATTTCTTTGCTTTTATTTTGAGTAGAACGATTCGTTTATTGACATTTTTCCAACATGTTGCTTTGATGCAGACATATTGAAAGTAAACAATAAAGTAAAAATTTAAATTCTAAATAATTACTCTAGGATTTTCCAGGGTATCTTCTCTGCATCCTTTTCAGGACCTTTTCCTTTGCCCACTCTATTCCAACAGCTCTTTGTCTCCCTTTTACTTTGGCTTAAAAAGAACGAGGAGAGACAGCAGCGAATGTTGGCAGCACTTTTAGTTAAATTGAGCAACAAACACGTTTGGCAATAAAAATGATTCCACTTCCAGTTTTTTTGTTGCCACGCCTCCCTCCCCTCTTTAGCACCCACTGCCCATTTGGGCCCCATTCCTACACTTTGGAGTCCCGTTTGGAAAAATGCAAGCCGCAATGCGCTGGCAGTGGAGTTTTGTACATTCCAACAGATTTATTTCACTCGAAATAGTTTCATTTTAGTTGCATTATTGTTATTGTTTGTCCGTTGTTGCCTTTTGCTGTTATTTTTATTGTTGTTGCTGCTACTGCTTCTGCTGTTTGCCAGAGTGACTGCCAAAAGTTTTTCTATTATTTTCAAATTTAACTTTGCCATTTGTTTGAACTTCATGGATACATGTAGGAACAGTTGGGCTTAGAGTAATAGCTCAGGGAATTTGGGATGTTTTGTAATTAAGTCCATTTTGTTATATATTTTTCTTTATTTTATTTACAGTTAATTGATTTTAATTGAATTACATGTCCAGTACATTCGTATGAAAAATTTATAGTCTAATTCCTAGTCTTGTGACCACAACTGTCTACGTTTGCGGTTAACTTTGTGAGCTTGTGCATGTGAAAAGGGTTTTGCGGCCTGGACTTTTTAGTATTTACCAAGTTTTTCCTTTTGGGTGCGTTGCACTCGCTTTTCCAATATGAAATATATTATCGATGTGCTTAACTTTTCTCAACTACGCAATTTCCACTCAACTGTTTGCACTCTTTCACTTTACACATTGACCAGACATAAAAAAATACTTTTTGAGGTGTTCGCAGCGCAAAGATCTCTCAGATAAATTTTGGGCAACAGGTTGACACAATAAAGTTGGTTGAGAAAATACTTTCATAGTGACAGAGCAAAGAAAAACTTTTTATTTTTCTGGTATTTTATTTGTATCAGATTTGAATTAAAATATATCAAATTTAAACTAAAAATTTATTCAAATGCTTTTTTTTTATTTTTAAAGACGTGTATCTTAAAGGGTTTATTTCTCCTTGCAACATTTTGAAGTCTATTCTTTTTTCAGTTAAGGGCTTACCTTCTTCTTTACCTTTTCTACTCTCCATCTCCATTTTCCTCTTCCTCGGTTGTTCATTTGGCTTTCTGCTTCCCACTTTTTCTTCATATCCTTTAGCCCTATTTGATCCCATTCTCTCACCCGCCTAAGCAAACACACATAGACAAGGTGTCCAAATTACTGCCGGTTGGTGGTGTTGCAGAGTTGTTGGTGACGTTGCTTGGTGTCACTGTTGCCACCTTGTCGGCAAGAGCAACACAGAACCTATAAAAAAATGGAGTGGAAGGTTAGTTTTTAAACACCGACATATGGGATACCCTTTACCAAACAGAGGTTACATCATTAATATTAATTTTAGACATAATTAACATAGTATCACAAGAAAAATATATGCCTAAAATGATCTTTCAGTAAGTGTAATTACCTTATCATAATACCCTCTTTGAGAGTACAAAAAGAGAAAGCAGCAACAACTCAGCGGACTGCACAAACAGTTGCAAATGTTGCATTTGCATGCATGGCCAGTCGTCTGAAAATTTCACCTGTCCCCCCATTACACCCACGTCCCTCCCCCGCCCCACTCAATAGCCATCGCTTGGCCAGTTCGGGTGAGCGTTGTCGCTGCTATTTAGAGAAGTGACATATGCGCCTGGGCCAAGTGAGCCTCGGCGGGTAGGTAGCAGTAGGGGGCAGGAAGCCAACGCGAGAGAGACAGCTCATGCAACATGCAAAATGGTGTGTCAGAAAGGAAAGCCGCCTCGGTTTCTGTTTGCCCCCGAGCACTTCTCATCGTCCTGCTGCCTCCTGGCCCACCCAATCGCAGTGTACCTGCTGCCAGTAGATGGGAAAAGGATGTCGACCCTGTCTCCATACAAGAACAGTGGTTCGAGTCTTGGGTAAATCGGTGATCATCTCCGAAAGAGGTGAATTCTACCGGAAACGGAAATGCTAATGTGAATGGTTGCTGTCCTGACTAAAGGTAAAAATTAAATATAACAAAAATAAAAATAGTACAAACTTGGCCCAATTTAAATATTTAAAATGTTCAAATTTAGTAAATTATATTTATAAAATCTCTGGTTAGATTAGCTAATTATATTAAGAAATTCTCTCCTTGGCTAATCTATACCTCGGCCACTGTTTTTCACCTGCCCAGCACCTGCGGCTGAGCTCCATCGCCCAGCACTTAAAGAGGAAACTTCGGCAGTGCACAAATTGCAGGAAGCAACGGGCAGCGAACAAACAGAGAGGGACAAACGAACAAACAAATAAACAAACAGAGCTAAACAACAAACTCGTGTGTGAATCTTTAGTTTCGCTTCGTTCCTGTGCTTTTTTTCGCAGCTGCTGGCCCTTGTTTTTGACACAGTTCAGGGGAGCAGTCAACGTTATTTTCGTGATTTTCTTTTTGCCATTTTGGTACCCTGCTCTGTTGTTGGCTTCCGCTTTTAGTTGCAATTAAACAAGCCAGTGCACCGCACAGAGAGAAAGGTCCTGCGCCGGCAGAGGACATCGCTCATCAGTGCAATGTCCAATTTGCATGCACTGCTTCCTCATTCCTTCAGTTCATACACGGGGATATATACCAAAATCCCCGTAAATTTCTACTGGCCTTAGTCCACAATCCGTACTTCAAAATGTATGGGGGAAAAAAAGGAGCCTGAGTCAGTTCAATGGCTTTAAATTGAATAAAAATAACATTTTGGGATTTACTGCAATTTAAGAGTAGAAAAGATGGTTTCGTTTAGCTAATTTTAATGAAAATATATGAGATAAAGTAATCAATTATGTAAATCATTGAACAGAATAACAAGCTACCTTTAATTTGTAATAAAAATGTTTAAACTAAAAAAGTTGGTTTTTATTGCCAGTTTAATAATTTAGATAAATCATATGCATACGTCTCATATATTATTTGATGATACAATTAATCATAAAAATAGACAATTTATGTCTGTTCGAATTGTTATTAAATTTATTTATTTCAAGTTAAAGTTAAATACTTGCTTTCGATTCCCTTTTTTAATAACTTCCACATTTATTTTAAAAATATAATCTGACAAATAATGTGCCTTTTCTCATTTTAAATGAATTAAGTTCACTTGAATACTCTTTAGTTTATTTTATTTATTATTTTAAAATTTGTTGATTGATCCCACTGAGAGATTATCAATTACTTCGTTGGGTTGAAAACCGAATGCTGTTAAAACTCAATCAAATTTGACGTCTGACGATTAGCGTCAGATTCGTCGGGCTTAACTTTTGCACCAGTCGTGTCGCGAAAAAAATTTGCAAAAAAAAAAAATAATAAAAACCGTCAACCGTAAATATTTACCTATAAAAATTGTTTAAGCATTTTGTGTTTGCACAGCAGTTGCCATGACAAAATATATGCAGCCGCATATGTGGATATGGGCAAAAAGTTAAGGCGCACATTTCTTTATTTTTTGCTTTGTTGCGACGAAAATTAAATTAAACATTTTTTATGCCTTCAATGTGACGGAGAGTCCCGGGGTGCTTCCTGCGAAATAAATTTCTGTATCGCATGACATATGCATCAAAGTGGAGCTGGGGGCGGTGCTGCCAAGAGGGGCGTGTCACATGCCTGTCGCAGCTGTCAATAAGTGCGTCGAGTTGACGTTAAAAATCGGGCATTAAAATATGCTGTTAAAAATGCAGATCATCTACCTCGGTGCCAAGAATTTTCATTGATTTTTTGTTGTTGTTATTTTAAGTTGAAGAAGGGGAGAGGTGGAGAGGTCCTTGTTAATGCATTTCGTAAGCCACAGCTGCCAGTGAAGCGGGGTGTCACTTGCATGTGGCAAGTGAATTTAATGCGATACAAAGCAAGCAATGTATCGAATCCGGGCAGCAATGGTGCACCTTAACCCCGGACCCACAATATTCCTGACCCTCCGAAATCTGAAATCATCCGAAAAGGGAATGCTGCAAAAAGTTTTGGCATGAATTTAATTTGTTGCAAAGTTCGGGTAGAGCTGATGGATGAGAAGGAAAATGGACTAAGGGACGGGATTGGGTCTTCAAATGTGTACTGGCATAAGTGCATATTTATAGACGAGGGTGGATTCAACAGAAAATCTAGGCAAAACTAATAAAACATAAATTTTAATTATAAACTATAAACATTATCCACTTAAATTCATCTTCATTACATTTTATTTCTGAATTTCTTTTACAATTATTATAGCAATGCATTTAGTAAGGCCAAAATTAATATTAAAATTTCAGTAGAGGTTAAACCATCATCAAACTCCTTAAGACTCCCCTCAGTTTGATCTCTCTGTGTGGCAAGGAGGCAACTTCAATTTGTGTTCGAATTGGGCTTGGCTAAATGTGCTTAGACGGTGGATTGGGGTGGCAAAAGTTTTTAAATAGTTACACAAACTGCAAAACGCTTTTCATTTTGCGTTCGGACCGGCGAAAACGGATTTACCGAGCAATCGGGGCAAGCATTTTGGCCAGTGCCATTGCACTTGGATTTCGATTTGGCTGCAGGAAAGTGCACAGAAGTTTTATGAAGGGAAACGAAATGAAAATCCGTTGGCAACTCCGGCTCTCCACTTGCAATCCCTCAAAGCTTCGTAAACTACGTAAATCTTTAGTTCTTGGCTTTAAGTTTGTGGCAACAATTAAAAGGATAAAAGTCCGAAGGAAATTTATCTCCAGAGAAAACAGGATTATCGCCTTGAGAAACACTTTAGGGAGTGGGAAAGAATCAATTAGCAGCTGAAAAGGATATTTTTCCACGCTGTAATGGAAAAAGGCTGGGGCCCACTCATTAGGACACCCGTATTAATGCGATAATAAATAATTAAATGTGTCAAAGTTTGTGAAGAGTAATTAATTATAATTAAATGGACAAAACTTGACCAAATTATGGTACATCCACACATGAGTCTAGTGAGGTAGACTGTCCCCAATCGAAGTACAGTGAATACTTTTAGAAAGAGGAAATTTACTCAATATATTTGAGGAGTTTGTTTTAAGATATTCTGGTTTCTTTCTTTAAAATACTTCTGAATAAATAATTAACATAAGAATTTCAATAAAACGATGTTCCTTTTATGAGTTTGTACTGTTGTCTAAGAAGGCCAAAAGTTTTTGAGGCATAAATGTTTAATGTGCCTGTGACAAACCAGCTGCTTGGATTAAATAAACAAAATGTGAACAGAAAAGCCAAAGGAAAATTATTGCTGAGGATATCCCAAAGAAGCTTAAGTTTTTACGTTTTATGAATACAAAAAAGGTTTGATTTAAAGTTAAGAAACAGAGTCCAAAGGTACGCATTTCAAACTTATTTTATTACAAAAACTAATTAAACAATGTGGCTTATGTTAATAACTGCTAATTGAATGTGAAAATAGTTTTTCCTTGAATACTTAATAATTGAATTTAATGGGAAATAAAAACTATTTGTTACATAATAGCCATTACAAATTTAAGCTAAAATAAATCGTTTCAAAACTTTCAAATACGTCTTAGGGTAGACCATCCTGTTGACTATTATCCACTTTTTTTTCTTTATTTGTGGAAAATGTCCTTAAGTTTCTTTCTTGGGTCACTCGCCGCATCCATCAGTTAATAAAACTGTGACAAAATGAATTGATGTGCGGCGATGAGAAGGGTTTGAAGCTGGATGGCTGATCCCACAGAGCAGATTGGAAAATAATAAATCATTGGAAACGTTTTCAGGACAAAACTTAAAGTCAAGGCATAAAGTGCACCTGTAAAAAGATGTCTGTCGGCATGTACGGCTGCGGGTGTATTTGTGAACAGCAGCTGGCAACAATTTGCTACGTGCCCCAATGTGCCCTCCTCTGTAAACTATTATGCTCACCCAAAAAATACATATAACAAAAGTGTAGCCAAGGGGAAAAGGGATGTGAGTGGGTGGGAAAAATAGTGGCGCCGGGGTGGGGGTATTCATGTGTGTGCCAAATGAGTTTAATCACCTTGCTGAAAGTTGCGAGCAAACTAAGGGAAACACAAGAGACAGTAAAGGATCAATAAAGAGTGTAAAGAATAATATATAGCATCTTTTCAGGAGATATATTTAACAGGATAATATTAACTTTAAATGGAAATTATGAATGAGTATTTTAAAATAAATAGGCTTTGTAAAATTAGAGTCTCCACTGTACTTCCTTACCCTCCTGATGGTGCTTTCCAGCAGAGATAGTTGACATAGTTTTGAAGGCGTTGTAATTGAAGTGTTGCTTAAACAAAAGCTAAGACTTAAATTGCTGCGAAATTGTCTGAGCCAAGATGTAAACCCCACACACTTTTCCTCCGCCTGTCCGGGAAAACGTTTGCCATTTTTCTTTTGGTCTCCTTTATTTTACTCTTTTTTTTTTGGTTAGTTGCTGATGCAACTTAAGTTGCACAAACTCCAAAGGAGCAGCGGGATGTGGGAGGAGCAACATTTATGGCGCCAGAATCGCTGCTTAACTGTTCCGAGGACCACTTGACTGATGCAATGCTTTGACCAAGTAGCAAGTGACAAGCCGAGCGCCTTTGTGGCTGTCAAGTGGCTTCATCCCCTAGTTTGCACCCCCCGTTTGCATCCCACCAAACTCTCCACCCATTTTTCATCCCTTTTTTCGGCGGGAGCAGCCTTCAGCTCCACACATAAGTGCACTTGCTCGGGGCCACAGAGACTGCAACAAAGTTGCCTTTGCAACAAACAGCGACAGTGGTAACAAATTCGAGTTGAGTTGCTTTGCTGAAGAACTTTAACTGGCGACCTTGAGTGGCCCTTGAAGGTGTAAGCTGAAGGGCTTACCTACCATAAAAATTGTTAAACCCAAGTAAATATGAATGCATTTATTGATGTGATTTTCAGACATTAAATTTAAGAATTTTTGTGTATTTTACACTATTTTTTTTTTGCAAACCGCTCTTTTAATATAAATTAAAAATGTGCTTACCAGCCATGCCTCGGCAGTTCTTTAAGTAAGCCAAGATTCGATTTAATCACTCTTAATTTTAAAAATAAAATGTGACACATTTACAACCACTATGCAAGGACTGACTCTACAACGACAACATTGGCGATGGGCACTTTGTCAAAATGTTGCCCCGTCCCTTTTGCTGTTTGCCAAATTAAATCTAAACCATCGGCCACAAAAGCGCAACATCTTACGGAAACGGGGCTGGCTAACGGATGAGAAGATTCCCAGCCAGCTGGCTTGAACAACCCGTGTGCCCGAGTGTGTACAGTTGTGCCCGCAGACAACTATCGATTTCCAGGTCTTGAGGCGCAGCTGTAGCCAAGTCAAAGATGGCCACGGGGTGGTGGCGGCCCCTTTAAAGGAAAAAAAAACTAAACTTTTCCTAATACAATAATAAAAAGTTACTACGTGCAATGTTGCAGACTGCCAGAGAGAGAGAGAGAAACGCAGGAGGAGAGTGAGGGAAACCGAGCGAAAATAATATAGAAAATTTAAGTAAAAACTTTTCCCCTGCCTTAGCCTCTTTCACACTCGCTGAGAAGTTGGCAGAAACTTTTACTTAACGTTAACCTTAAAGGTAGTCAACAAGGGGTGGCAGGGGGCGTGGCGGCTTAATGTTGCCGCGACACTGATTAGATTTATCAGCCAGTAGAGTTGCACATGACAGAGTGCAGCGAGAAAGGGAAAAGGGAAGAGCAGAGACAGCACTTTATGCAAAAATCCATTGCAACAATCAAAATTCAATCAGACAGCGACACCGCAACAGTTGCCACCACTTGCGGCAGCAACAGTTGTCACTGGCTTGTGGCTCATGGCGACACCCACGGCGTATGCGTGATGTGATGCACTCAGAGCAATGAGTTGAGGCGGTTTGAAAATAATTCTGTGCAAATTATAAGAATATAATGCAAGGAAAATAATAATATTTACATTCTAAATTAAAAGTTAAAATAAATATTTCTACATTTTTTTAAAGATTAAACAATAACTAATTTTGCTTAGTGTTCAACAGTTTTGCACGCTGATTGCCGCATTAACATGACACTCCAACATGAACAGTAATAAGTGAACAACAAAGGAGCAGAGGAAAAGTTATTAAATGAATTCAGAAATTGCCAGAGGGTTGGCATTGTTCAAATCGGATTCGATGGCACATCAATAAATGAAGGACGGAAAGGCATTCGCTTCCTATTCTCCATTACGCACATCTGCAATCAAAATGCAAAAAGGCTTCCGACCAAATGTCGCCTCTTCCCCCGCACGAAAAGCGATTGATCTGCTTAGGCGTTTTACAATATCTCACAAATATCACGCGTCCAAATCATAAATGAGCCATAAATAACACATTGCCACCCAAACACATAAACAAATGCAGAACAAACACAGGATATGTTGTCAGCAAAAGGCAATGGAATGTTCTGGAATGTGTAAAATCAATACTTACCCTAAAAAATAAAAAATATTTTGTAAAAAAATTTAAAAATTGCAATTTTTAATTACAAATATATTATTAAAAATAGTTACCTACCTCCTTTAATAATTTATTTATTTATTGCATTGTAATAACGCTCAACAAGCTTTAAAAACAAGAAACATAAAACTAAAGCCTTAATAAAATTGTAATTTATTTCTGTTCTAAAATCCTTTTAGGATATTTTTAGACTTCAGCATACCCTTAACCCACTATATAGGAAACGGTATTGCTTATATCGGTACTTATGACCAGGACCCATACATTTATGGATGACGAAGCTGGCTGAAACGTGCCAGGAGCCTTGTTGTATTTTTGGTTTTTGCATCTATTTTGCTTTGTTTTTCTTCTCGAGGCTTTCTTTTTCCCTTCCCCTCCCCCCGGAATTTTCCACACCCCTCCGCCCCGCATGGCAAGCATTGCTTTTGTTGTTTTCTGGCGCTGGCAGTTGCCTGTTGATAAAATTTAATCATATTACACATATTTCGCTCTTTACGGTCTGTTACCCCAATATGGCCCCTGGGCTTCTGGGGGGTTAAGTGGAGGTTCGTTCGTTCGTACATGCTGGAAATATTTACTCTTGTTTACAGTTGCGCACCGCCGGCAAAAATGGGCAAAAATATCCAATTTGAAAATTAATGCCTTTAGGATATTATTCATAAACCTCGTGTATGTGATGCTGAAGTGAAGGAGAGGCGAGAAGACGGGTGGGAGGTTCACATATGCTTTAAAAAAAAAAACGAGGCCAAAACAACTAGCAAATTGGTCAGAATAAAAAAAACATGGCTGATGCATGACCATTATAACGAATCTCTACACATTTTTTAATAGCATTTTCCTTCATATTTCAGCATGCTGATTTTTCGGCTAACCCCTTTCCCTGCCCTTTGGTTCTAATTGCCCTGCGGCATTTCCAGAGCTGAATCCTTGCCAGCCACCGCAAAAGTTTATTGTGCGCTATAAATTTAATGCAACAAACCATTTGACCGAATAAACCAAGCAGACGGAAGGAGGAAAGCCGAAAAGAGCTGAAGTAGACTGAAATCACAGACGGGCAAATATTCGGGGAATTTTTATGTAAACATGAGTTTGAAAACAATTTTTCTCTGTAGTTCAAGCTTGCAAAATGAATTCATCTGAAGTTGAAATTGAATATATCAAAAATTTATAAATGTCAAGGTCAGTTCTGGCAAAACGCAAACATTAAGCTAATAACTGAACGAGAGAGAGGAAACCCGTAAAAGCGAAAGTGTCAAGGGATATCAATAAGCGGAGCGACATAAAATGTTGTCGGAAATGATTGCGGAAATTACACTAAAACGCAAGAAAAGCCAAGACATGTGCGATGTCACGGGGGAGGGGGAAGGAAAAGGAAAATATGAAAAGGGAATAGGAAGGAAAATTGTTGGGGGGCAGATACATATAACTAAAGTCGAAGAAAGGTCTGTCTGCACTGGGTTTTTCACTCGTTTCGCTTTAATAATGTTATTGTGTTGTGGGAGATTCCTGAAACTCTGTAAGAGAAAGCTTTTCAGATTTTAAGATAATATTATTGAAATATTACATAATAATTATAAGAAAATTGTTAGGAATGTAAGTATTCAAAATATTTAAAATATTTATATTAACCCACTAAGAAACATTACTGCTGGGAACTCATTTACATTCCAGTTCACCTTCTTTAAAGTTTAAAGTGTATTGCAAGAGATACTTATAATTATAATGACTAATTTTATACTGTCAACTAGCTATTTGTATACTGAAATACCTGATATGCATATTTAAACCTTAAATAAATAAATTTCCAAAGTAACACCCCTACAAGTTTTCCCACCTGACATTCTTCTTTGGGGACTGTCGCTTATGCCAGGCGATCGGTTTAATAACTTTACCTTCGTTCGTGCCGAGGCGCTAATTTATTTTCGTCGCGTGTGCATTTGAGAACCCTTGGGAGGACAAAACTCGCTAAATGGGCAAAGGACCATGGCACCAAAGGATTTAAAAGCTTCACTACTAATTATGACCATGAAGGCGACGACACAACAAGCGCAAACAAACTATAGAAAATATTGCATATCTTTAAGAGCTATAAAATTTAACCATATGCTAACTAGACAAATTATAAATAAATCAAGTAATTCCTCCACAAATTCCAAATCCACAGTTAAATTCCAATTTATAATTTCATTGAGCATTTTCATGCTGTTTTTTAATTGCCAAATATTTGCCGCCTGTGTACATAATTTGTTATACATTAACTGAGGACAATGAAAAAATGTTAGGCAAATAATAGGGGAAAATATCTGGGAAATGCAAATTAATTATGCTGCATGCGTATTTGTTTAGGTTATCTAATTGGACTCAAACGCAATACATTTCCAATTGTTTGCCATCATTTGCATTCGAATATATAGGGTTACACTCATTTAATTTAATATACTGCAAATAATCAAGTTTTTAGGTATTTTTGTTGGCTACATTTATTTGCGATTAAATGAATTAGCTTAGTTTGTTCGATTCCTAAACGAATTAAATAGCAATTTTTACACCTGTTTTATTTTGCTGATTTATTTACTTCAATTTGTTAGTTAATCTTTACCAATTAAAAATACATCAATTCTAAGCTAAATTAACATTTTATAATAATCAATGCCTTCCTTCGAACTCAACCCATCTAATTACCATTTGTTTAAACTGAAATTTTGACTTTGCTCTCGCTAAAAAATGGCCCAGACCCATAAATTTAATTAGTTTGAGCCACGCTCACTGCGGTCTAGAGGTCAGCGGCAGGCTTTTGGCCAGAACAGCTGCCAGAGTTCGGGGCCACATGGAAGCCACATGCATACACGGACACAGCGCCAAAACTTTGCCAAATTAGTTCAAAGTTCAACAATTTTCCAGGCCAAAGAGGAGAGCGGGCGGCAAAGGCAAGCTGCCTGAACAAAAAAATAAAGCAAACACCAAGTCAATTATTAAAAATAATTACTTTAGCCCAAGTTTCCACAGCGAAAATTTCGTATTTGTGTACATCTTCATATTTTTCCCCTTCGAGGTCTGGAGTGTGTTGAGCTTGTTTCGGACAGGAAACATCCAGGAAGAAGGCCTGTGGTTTTAATTATTTAAGAGTAAGTCCAAGTTTAAATAGAAAATCTGGAATCTGTTTTAAAAAACAACATCACTTAACACTATCCATGTTTGGATTAGGAAACTAAGTATGCATAGAAATTCAGATTAAAATGTTGATCAAATTTAAATTACATAAATACAAATTATTTCGGATCTTAAAATACATTAAAAAAAGCTAATTAAATAATAATGACATGTAGTGAAATATTAATATTATTTAAATTGTTTAATAAATATTTATGTACCATTTTTTTCGCTAGGTATTTTTTAGTTGATAATTTAAACATGGTTTCATATTATTAATAATTGTGTTTCTCTGCTGTTTTTGTTTCTATTTTTTTTCTTACAAATTTAAACTTTTGCGGTTGGTTTTAGCTGAAACAGATAAAAACGGCCCAAAACGAGTGGCATTCAAAATACGAAATACCTAAAAGCACAGCCAGCCCCTCGGCCACAACCCCTCTATCCCAATTCTGCGCCACCGAAAAAAGCCACGCCCACTCCGGTGAAAAGGGAGGCAACTTACGGCATTTGTTATTTATAAAAGATTAAACCGCAAAAAGCCAAAGGGATGGCGGTAGTGGAAGAGAGAAGGGAAAGGCAGGAGGGAAGGAGGGAAACTGCCCTGGGAAAAATAGGATACTAAAATATACATTTATATTATCAAAATAATGCTTTTAATTTCAATTTACTTTAAATACAATTAAAGTGTTTTTAATTAAGTCTAAATTAGTCCTTTGACTTGCAGTTTAGTATAAACTTTATGATATTACTGATTAAAGTTGATTTTAAATAATTTTTTAATTAAATTCTAAACAAAATAATTTTTAAAAATATTTAAGATTTTTAAGAAGTATTTTCCCAGTGTAAAGAATCGTTTTATCTGTTTCATGTGCTTCCCAACCGCAAAAGTCGACGACTAAAAAAGAAAATAAGAAAGAGAAATGATAATAATATTTAACTAAACATGCCTACAATGGGATGGTGTCCTTCCCGCGCTTCCTTCAACCTCCTGTGCGTGGCTGTATTTATGACCGCGTCCCTAATTGAATTGCAGTTTATTTGAGCCCGAGACCTGGAAGCTACTTGGACAAAAGCTCTGGCCACAATTTTTTAATTAACTTTCTGCGAGGCCGAAAGGTAATTTCTGCTCCTGTTTGGGCGCTGACCAAAATGATTTATACGAAACAATTATCAGTTTAAATGGCGTATTGAAATTCCAGCACAAAGTTCCAGGCACTCCTGGCACCGGCCTTTAATTTTATTATGCCGTCCAAGCTAACGAGATTAAAAAGTTTTGCCAACGCCTGTCACAGCTGCTGGAAAATGTGGGCAGGCGGGAAGCTGAGCTGGGAAAGCGGGTCGAAAAAATGCAGGGGATTAACCCAAAGTGTTGGTGATAGCTGCAACCGACAGCGGCAAGTTGCAAGCTAGAAATGGTTTATAATATCGATATATCGTATAGAAAATAAACTTTCAAATATGAAGCGAAAAATAATATAGCAGAAAACTTTAGAACCGTAAAATATGGGTAGGAAATTTCCCCGAGATCAGGTGTGGTTTAAGATATAATAATTTCAATTGAAACATCACTAATTTATTCAAAGATAAATATTATATTTATTTATTTTCTATATGTTTCTGGCTCCTCCACATGCACCTCTATGCACTCCATTAGTGAGCGGGAAAACTTGTTGCTGCAATGAAATGGCAACGACCATTAGGCAAAGTTCTCATAGAGCAGAGGGGACGGCACTTTCCACTTCGACCGCAACAATAAATCAAAGCTGAAATATGCAAACATCCCATACAAATCAAATGAAAGCCAAAGCCACGGAAATAAAAGAAAAGCGCCAACCGAACTAATAGAAAACTACCCACCGCCGATGGAGACCAATTCAATTGCACAAAAAAATAAAGAAAACTGCGAAAAACTGGCTGTGGGAAAAAGCCAAAAAAATATGTATATCGTATATGTATATTCGGGTGGAGAAAAAACAAGAAGATGGCCATAAAAACGCCCACGCAGCGATGCTGGGCGTGGCCAGCAGCAATCGGCGTAAAAGGCAGCCAACGACTATATCGACAGCGGGATAAAGAAATCAATTTGCTTTGATTTCATACTTAAATTAAAGCAAATTGCGATTTTAGATAGAACATTGTTATTTGCGTTGGAATTTGGCAGCATCTAAAGGATATATTCAAGCTGTTGGGAGTCTTAGAATAAATATAAATAAGCAATATTTTATAAATTAAATTATAATCTTCCTAATTTCGCATATATTTTTATCTATTTCTAGACATGAACATTCGTATTATTTTAAAATTATGACTTTACATCGTTTTATCTATGTTTTCCTTCAACATGATGATGATTTGTTTTTATTTTTTTATTTTTACAAACCATTCAACAATCAAACCATGTTTACATTGGCCATTTATGACCATCATTTATTGATGATTTTCCCCTTCACTTGTAAATAATAGTTATCCCCGCATCAGTCAACATCAATTGCATTCTAAATGAAATGGCAAAAATTTGCAGTCAAAATTTGTGAAAAAAAATGCGGGACAGATAAATGTTCATTGCGGTCAACTAAAATAAGCAACTCTGTGTGTTTGTGTGTGTGAGGAAAAGCTGGAAAAGCGTGCTGGAAGCCATAGCCTTGTTCTGTTTATTTTACGATACAATATTAAAGCGAAAACTTTTATAAATATTCTGCTATGTTTTGGTATGTCACTCGGTGCGCGCAAAATTAAATGCCATAAAATGCAGCAGACGGGTTGGGGGCTAGGGAGTGATGGAGGGGAGTGGGGTACAGACATTGAGAGGGCTAGCAACATATTTTAGCGACAAAACAATTAAAACTGCATGCTGAGCGAGTGGCAAGAGGGAGATGCCGCTTCATCCCTCAGCCGGGGGCGAAATGAGCAGCTTCCGCTGGGCAGGGGGCGTGGTATTACACAGAAGGGAAGGATACACTTAAAAGTATTATTTATTATCTAGATTTATTAATGGTAGATATATTTGAATATTTTTAATTTTAGCTGAGTACATTTAAGTGCTAAAATAAATCAATCACTTAAATTAACATTTTTTTTCTTACCATAAAATAGGTTGAGTTTTTTTATTTTCTCAATAATTTAATAATAAATAAGCAGCCAATAAATTGAATTATTTCCTAATTAAAAAATCGGTATTATTTTAAGATAATATATATTTTTTTAAGTGCTGGGCAGTGGGAACTCTAACTGCAGCTTCGGCAAGGAGTGTCACGTTTGCGAGCCATAAATTTCGCATTATTGCGCGCGTATCCGTGCATAGATTTTCATGCACATTTGCTTAATAAAACCCAGACCGCTTCCAGCCGTCCTGCCGCCGCCCAAATCCACGCCAGAACCAACACAAAAAAAACACCAAGTCCACAAAAAAAGTGTAAATCAAAAGCGCGCCAGCGAACGAGCGCAGCAGCGACAACAAAAACAAAATTTTGATGGCCCACATGGCGTATGCTTAACCACATCCGACTACACACTTCCGCGCATTTGGCGCTGGCCCTGAAAACCGCCACCGCTCTGGATTGTTAACAAATGACTCGATGTGGTCGCCCTCGGGTTTGGGTTTGGGTTGGGGTTGAGGGTTTTTGGAGCTGCTTTTTTGGGTTAGCTGGGTTGGATGCCCGCCTGATTGCATACACATTTCATATCTGTAATGACTCATTTCGCATGCCCATTTTTATTGCCTCAAAGGGGTTGTTCCAATTTCAGGCTCAAGTTTTGTAAATCTCGAAACGGATATGGATTTTGATAACTCAAATATTTGATTTAATTAAAGCTATTTTTTGCAATATGTTCAACAAATGTATTAATTAATTTTAGTTATGTTTTGAAGCTGCAACTTTTTGCTTTTAATTTATAATAATTTTCCCTTAGTTTTTAATGTTTTTGTTCCATGGCAAGCAGCCGGCTACATGACATCTGTGCGTGAAACTGCAGTTGGTCAACAGTTTTGAGTTGGAAATTACAGCTGAGTGGGCATGTAAGTTGACGTCGTAGCTGCCGGCAGAGTGAGTCGCTGCCATTGCCGCTTTGTGTGGCATCTGCGGTCAAAGTGCGCCCATTAGCCGTCCGCCAAAAATGAAATCTAAACGTGCGACGCCTTTAATTAGACAGGACACAAAAGTACGGAAAGAACAGGGAACATCCAGTCCAGGCTCCCCTATTCATAGCCCCAAACAGGGAAGAGAGAATCTGAGACCACTTTTTGGTTGAATGCATGGCGCATGAGAGTCAAAGGACTCTAGTTTCACATAGCCCTTGGCTTGGGATTTTGTTCCCAGTAAATGTCCACACTTTTGCACTTAAAAGAAATTATTTAGGATTTCAAAGAGATGTGTGAATTAAACAAAAGTTCAATATTGAAATATAATAATAATTTATTAACACAAAAATATAAAAATATCCTTGAAAGAAATACATTCTTTTGAGTTCCGAAATCTCTTTGCAATTTCTCCTAGTGCATCTCGTGCTACGTGTAATTGGCGCAAGTAGACCTGCCACCGGGCATTTGTAGCATGCACCTAAGGACCACATAAGCTGAGCCGCACTGAATCTCCTGCAGACTCACACGCACATGACATCTAACCGGCGGCCATTGTAGCTGCGTCATTGGCGCCATGTTTTCTTTATGCATTGCAGCTTCCATCGAACGGCCGTCCATTGACCATCGTCCATCGTCCTTCGTCCACTGTCCATCCATTAAGCCAAATGCTCACTTCATTGGCAGCCAAATGGAGGGAATGTCAGACAATCGATGCTGGGCTTAAACCAGATGAAGTTTGAGTTTGGTGGATGGGGCTAAAGCTTCGTTTCTGACCCAGTTACCCGTTTCGGCCAGAACTTGAACTGGAACCAGACTATAAACAAAGAATTATATTCAGGTTTTAGCAATAATATAAAATTAACCCTTCCGACAGCTGAGATAAACTAATGTTTACTATCTTTTTAAATTACAAATTATACAAAATCTTAAAATAAAATAATTTTTAGCTTGATAAACATAAACTCTGGCATTTTTAACAAAAACTAAAAAAATGCAATGAAAGAATTTTAATTTAAACGTAAACAATAAACTCGGTTGCGGTTTTTAAATACATAAATTTTGTCCTTGTAAATCCCTTTATAGTAATAACTCATAGTTCATAGCCAATCGTCTGTAAAGTTTTCAATCTGCAATTTTTGCAAATATGCCAAACCGTAATTTAAATATAGTTACGAAAAATGTGAGGAATGTTTCAAAAGGCTGACAGAGTTGGGTAAAATAGTTTTAGCATTCCGCCGGAAGCTGGACATTAAAAAGGCCAATGAAAAATCCAGAGTGTGAGAATGGAAATGATAAGTAAAGAAGCCGACCTGGAAAATGGGTTAGAAATTTAAAATATTTTCGCAAGGCCCGCAGCTAATAGTTCCCTAATGGCGGCAACTTTGTTCCACCCACAAGGTCAACTACATGTGCCAGATAACCACTGCGAAAAAATTGCGCAAAAAACCAGCTATCCTCTATTTTTTAATTCATTTTTTTTGTGTTCCTTTGGAAAACGCTGACACTTGCAGTCGCGACCAGCGATGGCTGCCAGCAACAATTTTGAGTTTATCACACGTGCCAAATTGTGCGGCCACCTCCTGCGGCGACAGCAGCAGCGCAGGAGCAGCAGCAGCAGAAGAAGCCTCCTGTTTCAGAAGCGGAATCAGCCAGGACCCGCAAACGTGCATCGGACTACGTGAGCTACGAAACTACGAAACGAGTGGCCGCCAAAGCCGGACACTGGAGGAAAACCATTGGAAAATAATTTTATAATTCGATAACCAAATAATTTAGAATCAATTTATGAAATACTTTATATGATTAATTTAATATAATTTAATTATTTTTATCCAGTAAATGAATCCTTAAAAATATGGTTAATATTTCATTATATTTAGGCGAATATCCATTTATTTTTGAGTATTTTTCTTTGTGCATCTCCCATATCCAACGCATTTCTAGTTTTGATTTATGCAGCGGGGTTCAATGCAAAAAGTCAACTTTTGCTTGGCCTGGTGTGGCCATAAAGAACATAATTTATGTCGTTTCACTGATGGCTTTCCATGCGCTTAGGAGTTGAGTGCTTCGATGGGGTGTTGGCTCTCTCAGTTGGCGAGTTCCCCTCGTTTCCGCAGTTTTATCCAGCCCCCTTGTCCATCCATGGTCTTGGCAATTCAATTGTTGGACCCAAAACAGGCATAAAGCGAATTGACTGGAAATGTGCCTAATTGACTCGGGTTTTCCACTGATATTTTGCTTCATTTTTTTTTTGTTGGGTTTCCTTTTTGAAAAAATTTAAGTGCATTAGCCTATGTCCCCGGAATTATTATTACAAAAGGAAATGACTTCACTTTGATTGGGTGTATCTTTTAGTTAACCCAAAGTAAACGCCATCAATCGGCCGCATCAAATAAAAAACTTAAATAAATATTAAAATTCCCATTTTAAATTTGAAAGCAAAATAAATAATATGCTACTTGGTTTTATTATTTTTGTATTTCAAAAAAATGTAGACAACATATTTTATGATCCACTTTTTCCAATAGAGCATTAAATATTCTATAGTAGATGTTCATTTCGCATTCGTTCTCTCCTTGTGGCGGTTAAATTCTTTTTGAGGCGATTTTCTACTATTGTTGTTGGCTTTTTATTTAGCCATTTCCATTGTTATGCGATTTTGTGGGCCATATTATTGTTACGGTTGCCGCTTGACGGGTTGCCCTGGCATCCTGCCTCGTCCTTCGCCGCCTCCGTTCGCCATCTTTCGCCCAACTTCGCTTATGTAATTTAATTCAATGTACCGTTTCAAATTGAATCTGTGAAAAGCTGCGCAAAGGAAAATAAGATTCACGACGGACTAAAGGAAATTTCCATTAGCCGAGGAAAAGCAAAAATATCACAAAAGCCAAATGCCCGAGATGGAAGACAGGTGCAGGTCGGACTTCTACTTGCCCCTCGGCGGCATTCGATTTAATTGAGCAGCGGACAGGAAATATATTTCATTTTTCCCCCCGATAATGGCAAAGCAGAGACGTATGTTCGATGGAGCTTTTTATTTTATATTTTCCGTTTTTTATTTGTCCATAAAGTCATTCAATTGTTGGTGTATTTAAATGCTTTTCTGTCTTTACTAGATTCTGAGAGTTAGAAATACAAATAAATGTTTCTGAAGGCATACAAATTTAAGCAGTTTAAAAAATTCGGGTTATAAAACTGACCAAAAGACATAAAAATACCATTCAACTGTCCGGACAAAACACATGCTCCCTCGCTTGCCAGGATTCATACCCATTCCCATACACATACACTCAGGAAGCACTTAAAACTAAAACTGAACTCAAGGAAATTAATTGCAATAAACGTGGCGAAGAAGTTTTCGTTCAGCGGGGTGGAGCTACAAGCTAGGAGCTCCTACTCCTGCTCCTGGACTAGAACACGAGAAGCCGCTTTGCCAGCAGGACGACTTGGCCGAAACTAATGAAGTGTCGCAATGGGATAATTAAGCTTTTAATCGCCGTGTCTGCAACGGTGTTCGTGGGTGGCTAATTCGGTGCTTCGGGCTTACGGAAGAGCGTGTTAACGCTCTTAGTTCGGAAAGCGTAATTAGTGTTTTATGATCGATTTGTGTTCACACATAAAACCATAATTCAATTTGCCAGCACTTTAAAATGCTTAAGGTGAGGGGGGTGGGGATGTGCTGGGTTATGGGAACTGTTTGTGTGCGATTGTAAGTTTTTGCGGCCCAAAGGCGGGGGCAAAAGAGCCAAGTTAAACAATTGGCCAAACAAACAGGCAGCCAGAAGAACATACAAACACTGACACAGCCAAACATACTCGGAGATGCTCTGCAAGAACAACAACTTGGTACAAGACCCAAGACCAAAGCCCATACCTCGAGGACGAGGACGAGGACTTCGTCTCTTGGCAAAGATAAACACCAGTAGAGAGCGCATAGAAGAAGAGTGAGAAGAATCAGGAAGCGGCGAAGAAGTGGCAGGAGACGGCAGGAGAAAGAGCTTAAAGCGGCCGCCGTGTGGAAATGGGAAAAGCCGCAGCTTTGAGGCTGTTAATCCTTTGAATACAATCGGGGGGCAAGGCCAGCGAGGGTAGCTATAAAATAAATCATGAAAAAGATAAATAGAAAATGTTGTTCTTAGTTAATTTTTAAAATAAATAATATAAGACAATTCTCTAGATTGAAAAAATAAAAAATATAATAAAATGGTATATAAAATAATAACCTTACTAAATATTTTCCTTACAAATTTTCTTAATTAAAAGACGAACAGTGCCAAAAGAGTTTTTCTTCTTTTAGATTATTTTATTTAAAATATAACAAAGATCCAATTATTAATAATGTACAATAAACTCTTTTCTTCTTATTTTCTTCGGACTTAAGGCTAATAAATCTTCGAACCCATTTCTTAAATAATGCCAAAAGGTTTTCAGTTTGTCATTGTAGCTTACTTCGATATATTTTATCCGAGAAGTTTTGCTGTGATCTTTGGCAGTGATTTAATATATGTTTCTTGACAAATGTAACCCATAATAAATCTTGTACCTTCATCAGCAGCCTAAAATCGGCCCTCTCATTTTGACTTGTCCTCACACACCATCTAAGGTTAGGCACACACACATACACACACACCTCGTCTCTAAGTTCGGGCAGGCTTGAAGGACATTAAGCTGATTGTTTTGTTTGGCTTAACATTGAAATGTTGATATAAATTAATTAGTCTCAAAAGGGCAGCCAACACATGGCCTAAATACACACACTTTCAAAGAATATAGCAAAAGCAGACACCCAGGATTTGTAGTTTACGGCCAATGAACTCCTCGGCGACCCAAATCAAAATTAATAGAGGTGAAGTTTTTAACAATTTTGGCAAGTTTTCAACAGAGTTTTTACTTATGACTCCAGAGGCAAATTTAAAATGTATATGCCAGCAATTGAATATTTTTAATTGTTTATTAAACGAAAATAATAAATTTCTTAGCTAAGGAATATCCATCGGATTTGTTTGCACTTCTTCGTTCACTTATTTGCTTAGCTAAAAATCCAAAATTGTTTGTTTTTCGTTTTTATTTTAATCCTTGACGTCTGATCTCAGCTAATTGGGTATCAGCCCGACAGGATGATAAATGTCGAAGATTAGGTACGTTGATTTTCAACTAATTTGATGCCATTTACACCTACATTTAAATGCACAATTAAAGTTTAGATTCAAATTATTACATATAGCTGAAAATGTTTTGTATTTAATTTATTAAGCAAAGAGTAATGGCTTCAACTGTTCCAATTTTTAATAGATATTTAGGGAAATTCAAAACTACATAAAATCTGCTTCATTAAATGATTTAAATTATGAATACCTAACAACTATTAGCTAACAAAACCATAGTTCTGCCTCTTTCTATTTCAGGCCAAATAAACAAAATATGTCACACTAAGTGGGCCTTAATATATGCAATTAAACATGCAACATTTTCGGCTTATTAGGTGAATACCCATCTCTATAATTCGGAACTCTCCGCGATTTCCATTGGCCGGCTGGCAACAATGAGATTATTCAACGTGACCCGTGTTGTTACTGCCTTTTGTTTGCCAACTGTGGCCAAATCAATTAAAAATTACGCATACGCACTGCAAATATTTGGACAGGTCCGCCGCTTATTTGTGTACACAATTTTCAGTATTTCCCCTGCTTTCAGATATGTATGGACAACCCGTGAATGGACGCGGGTCAGGTCAGGTCAACATAAATAATGAGCAAAGTGACACCGAAAAAAATTATAACATAATTATTTATTATATATAAAATGTTCCTAGTTAAATTTTATCTATATTAAAATCATTTCCAAGGGGCTTAGAAAGTCTAAAAAATGTATTTAAATTTAAGCTTCATTTTTGTAAAATAAAATAGATTGAAAGTCCCTTTTCCTTTGCCTATGTGCCACTCAGTGGACTCCTTGATGGGCCATAAATTGTGTGAGGGCTGTGTGTTAATTAAAAGGGAACATGTTTGGCTGATTTTGGTCGCTTTCTCTGCGTTTTTTTTTCTTTAGGGCGGGAAATTCGTGCAAATATTTTTACCTGGCATCAACCGTAAATGAATCTCTTTTTCCGGCTAGAAACTTTTCTGTGGCGCTGGAAAGAAAACGCCAGAAGGATTCTCAGAAAAAAAAATTTATATATAAAACTTTTGCAACAGCTACAATTGTCAAAGGTGGTGCGGTAGGGAGTTTGTTTGTTTGCGTAAATGTCACAACTTTCTCATGTCTGAGTCAAAACTGCGACTTCAACTGCGATTGCAACTGTGACTGCGAATGCGACGGTACGTCCATCTCACAGGGCTTTCCCGCTCATTTTCCCGCTTTTCCCCAGCACGTTCGGCTCACTTTCAATGCTGACACAAAAGTTTAAAGCAAATATGCAATGCGCTCGCCAAAGAAAGCCAAGCTTCGTGGCATGCGGCAAACATCAACAGCATTTTCTCGCTTTCCATGCAAAGCATAGAAAAAAAAACAATATCGCCGACACCCCCCAAGAGCTAAAAGCACAGGCGAATGAAAATGGAAATTAGGCAGGAGGAAAATTCAGATGCACTGTGGAACAGCTTAACTAAATTTATCGGGTCTGCTTTTTATTCTCTTGGGCGTTTTCGTCAACATGCTTAAAGTAGCTAGGGATACTTCCAAAAATATATATAAAAAAAATGATTTTGAGATATTTTTTAAGCCGAAAACTATGTTGAAAATATTTTAAATATTAAAAAATGTAAGGAAAGTTTTAATATTTCCATGGGGACATTATTATGCTGTTCGTCTACATTTTTTAAAATTTTAACTACATCATTAGCTTCTATAAACACATAAATTGACTTTAAATTAAATAAAAATTAAATTATTATTTTAAAATCCCCAACTGTCATTCTGGTAAATTGGCAATGGTATAAAATACACATAGAGCCCAAAAATTAAAGTTGCAGAACTTTAAGTAAATAATTAACCACATATTTTTTTGGCTTCAACTTTCAATTAATTTAATTATTATTTGCACGAAATATGTATGTTTCCCAAGGCACCCGCTGAAGACCTACCAAACTTGGCAGGGTATTTGACTAAAACTGAAAATGAACTTGTGCATTTATCTTGACGCCAGGCGCCAGAGCATCCAAGTTTGGCTGGCTGATTGCAGCCACCGAGCATTTCGCAGCGGGACAATGCCATCCCAGGGGGCTGCAGAGGGTTAAGATATACGAGTGTGTGTGGTGATGGCAGAGGGGGGATTGGGGAGGAAGGCAGTGCGGGGAAATGGCAGCCAACGAATGGCAAAGTCTTGCAATATTTTCAGTGACATTTATATCTCACCCGCTCAGCTCCACCGCCGCTGCCATGCTGGCATTTAAAAATTTATGCAATAAAGTTTGTCCGGCATGTGTGCGAATACTTTTTAGACTTTTGGGGACGAAAGATTTTCCACACTTTGCCATGGACAACTTTGCTGAAGGTCAAGTTGAGCGTGAGAGCCGAAGAAAAGTCCTCAAATTCCTTAATTATGCTGGCCAAGGACTCGAGTGCGGGCAACGGAGGCTGACTGGCCATTTGGCTGGGCTGCCAAATAAATCAGCCAAGCTCTTGACAGACGCACTGAAGTTACTAATTTAATTTACATTTTTAATTTATTTTTGCGCTCAGCTTTTCCTTCGCTAGCTTTTTCCCCTGATTCTTTTTTCCCGTCAAGTGAATAAGTAATGAATTTACAACTTCTCGAGAATTCTCAAATTAAAAACAATAACACAAATGGGAGTACACGCGAACAACCGTTCGCACAAGTACGTATACAAATGGCAGTGACTGTGGCAGCGCTGGGAAATTACAGGAGGAGCAGAAACAGGTGCCGGTTTTGCATATACATTCAAGGCAAATGACTAATTAAAAACGGTTGGGGGCGTGGCACAGTTAGTCAGCAGAAACATAAAACAGGCTGTAACCATAGCAAGGATGATGCAGTCGGGGAAAAGCTTGGCAAAATTTATCCAACGAATAGACAGATTTTCAAGAATGGGATACCTATAGTTTTGTCTATATTCGGAGTTAAATAATTACTATTTATTGCTTACAATTCTCTATAAAAATTCAACTTTATGCTAAACTTTAAGAATCCTTTCAATCCCTTTAAGCCACCACTTTGCACCTTGTATTCTTGCTCACGACTCCTCTTTCTTTGCTTGTTGCTGTTGCACAATCATTGCTGGCAACGTCCTTCTGCCACCTTTACCCCCCGGTCACTGTCATTTGCACCTCTTACACTTTACACTTGCAAAAATGTCGGCCACAGAGCTTCATGCATATGCAAATTGCATTTGCTCGGCACTCAGGCTCTCCCCATCCTCAACGCAGTTTGCTGCTGTCCAAACGGCAACCGAGATTGAGGCAAAGGTGGACCTGACTTGATCAGTGCAAGTGCAAGGACATGTGGCCCGCTTTCCACCTCCTTGGCCCAATTTTTCTCCTACTATCTCGCATGCTCGGTCAACCCCAGTAACTCCCACATACATGCAGAATTGTAGGCCAAAAAGCCACCTAGAAATGGGTAAACATCTTGCGAAATGGCTATCAGCTTGTGTTAGCCACGAAAGCTTTGGGTGAAGACTTTTTGGAAGGAACTGAAAGACAAGAAATATGGAAAGACAAATATGGAATTATTAAGTATATTTTATAGATTTATTAAAGGCTTCTGTTAGATGAATCCAATTATTTTCCAATTAATTATTTTATTTAAATATAAAATCTGAAATTTAAATACGATTCTCTTATTACAAATTACGAAAATATTTATATATAAATTATTAAAAGGAAAGAACTAACGATATCCCAGCCAATATTATCTGCAAGAATACATCTACTTTTAACCATTTTATCTCACCATCTTTACGAATTCTTTCCGCTTGCTGAGTCGTACGGGTCACTTGACCTTGCCTTTGCCACGATGGCCTAAAAAAAATATACAGAAATAACGAAAACAAAACCCTTGATACTTGTTTAACCATTTCTGCTGTTTGATTGCCGCAAACTGTATAAAAACCCAAGAAACCCAAGAACAAGAAGTGGAAAGCACTGCGTAAAATCAGAGAGCAGAGTATAAAAATTAACTTTGTTAAAAAAGTGAGCAAATTTTTCTGCTCAAATGTCCATTGGACAACGTCCAGCAAAAAGGTTTATGGAAAAAACACTTCAGAGGATAATGAAGGGGGTGGGGCCGCATTGAACGGGGTCGAGAAAAAGTTACACAAAATGAAAATTAAACGATGCTTAAAATTACTTTTTCGTCAAACTCTTTACGCGTTGGTGGATTTTTGAGTGGAAAGTACCGGTTCCTTTCTTTGGCTTTGCTTTACCTTTTCCAACTTTGCATTCTGCCTAAACCACTCTCTTTTCCACCTTTTTGCTTCTATAAATATTTTTAAATTAAAGACTAACTTTAAGTTTTTAAAGTAAATATCAGCGGAGAATTGCTAGAAGAAAATGTTCTGCCCTAAGATTATTTCTAGGCTTTATTTAAATAAACTTTCACGTTCATATTATTATTTATTCAATATAAACTTAGAATCTTATTAAGCTTTCCAATATAAAAGTTTGAAAAAACTCCCATAAGATACTCATTTAAATATTCCTTCTAGTTCCTTGTATCCTTTTTTCGGTCCCACCAAAAATACAAATGTTGGACCCAGGATTTTGTATATAATTATGTTATTTGGGTTTCTCGCTTCGCTATTCTCTCTTTATTTACTTTTGTTAAATTAAATTTTTTAATTAGCGCCTTTTCTGAGTTCGCTCTGCTCTTCTTGATTTTATTTTTTTGTGTTTTTGGTGTTATTTTATTGGGACCGGCGACATTAAAATGTTAATGAAGCCGCATTAACATATGACGGTCATAAAAAGGTATTAGCTCGGACAAACACACGGCGAGGCACACACACACATCGACATGAGCTCATGCAGTTGGTGCAAAGGTGGGGAAAACCTGAATTTAACAGAAACTACCCGCTGACCGCTTGATCCTGCCCCAGTCCCTCCCAGCCTGACTTTCCTATCCTGTCATTTCCCTGTCCTTTCGCTGTCCTCCTGTCTGTCCACCTTATGCCGCATAATCCTCTCAAATGGACACTTTGGGAAATATTCTCTAAGTTTTTCACCTTAAATTAAGAATATTATCCCAAAGGGTGGTGGTTGTTTAAACTATATAAACTAGGTCCTTTGTTTATTATAATAGCTAAAGAATTTATAAAATTATAAAAGCAATACTTGATACATTTTTAGCATACATTTCTTGTGTATTCATGTTTATCTTTAACAATTTTTTAGCTAAAAATACAAGTAGTTAACTTTCCAAATAGTCAAATTCCTAGAAAATTCTCAAACATTTCTGCCAGTGAAGCCACAAACACAGGGATCAGAGAACCGAGGGAGTGGAATCCAGGGGCCCGTTGAGGAGGTTTAGGACCCGCACACATGCTGACAGACCCCACTTAAGGTCCGATGGTGGCCAAATGGCATAAAGTTGAAATAAAAGTTGACTGGCTGCGGCTGCTTTGGCTCCGGCTCTACCTTCAGCTCCAGCTCTATTTCTATCTCTTGGTCCTGAACGCGAGTCCTGAATCTGATGATGCTCCTGCTGGATATTCCACCTTGGCATTAGCATAACCATTGGCATTTTGGGCGATGTGTAGAACGAAGTGTTTTTGGCCCCGGCAAATGTCACCACAATAGTTGCCATTCCGGCCACTGGGCTCCCGCTTTGTTTGGGGTCCTTTTCAGGGATCAGCGTTGTCAGGACAACGATCGGGATTGTTGGATGTTCCAAGCTGACCGAAACACATCCGTGAACATGAAAGGGAGTTTAATGAGTTATGTATGCTAAAAGGTTTGGGGAATTACAAGGGTTTAACTGGGGGAAGGGGAAGTGAAGGTATTAGCAGTTGTCAAATCACATTCATGGCTGTTGGTAAGCTTTGAATTTAAATCATTTTTCAGGGAATTATAAAAGGATTAATTATCTAAGGATTAATTTTAATAAACCCCCTAGAATAGAGGGTATTGTCCATTCGATGCTTTAGAGTCCGCATGTGTGCCAAGTATCCCTCAAGTTTTTATATTCCCAGTTTCTCTGTTTTAGCAAGTTAATTTGTGGTTTTTGTTAAGCCAAAAAATGCCTGGAATATTTGCTAGAAGTAGTGCCACCAAAAGAAATGCGGCTGTAAAAATTTAGCTCATTTTTCCCTCTCACTCACATGTATATTTATACGCACATAAATTTCGCTGGCCCTGGCAGAGCTTACATTTTTATGCATGGGAAAATGCCGGGGCCGAAACGTCGCTAATAAGTTGGCCCAGAACGCGAACAAAGCCTCGGTGTATGTATTCCGTCCAAAACTATTTTTCTCATATAGTTAACCACCCCTTATACATACCTTTCCCATCGCTCCTGCACACATTTCACGCATTTTGATATGCAAACAAAATGCACTGAATAAAGCAGCCGCACATGGCACAAAAGGTTGGCCAACAAAAACGCCACTGAAAAAATGCAAAAACAAAAACAAAAAATAAAACAAAAAACTCAAATAAAACTGTGTGGAATATATATATATAAAAAAAGTTAAGAACTAAAGGTAAAAACCGTTGAAATTTGCACGTGAACACAAAGAAGAAATTTAACAAAAAGCAAATGGCAAATAGCATAGTAGAATATGCAAAAATGCATTGAGAGAAGGTAATTATATGATATTAAATAAAAATATAAAATAAATGTAAAATTTAAAAACATTTTATTACCATTTTTTAAAGGAATACCTAATACTTTTATTCAAAAAGTAACAAAATTTCTTAAAACAAAATCATATTAATTTTTTGTAGTGCCAACAGGTGCAACAGGAAGGCTTCCATAATGCATATAGTGCACATGAGTTGGGTTGTATCCTTATTCCCTCTCTATCTGTGAGTTGTTTATTAAAAGTATAAACAAAAGGCTCTCCAAGCCAGCAACAAAAGGCAGAGTCAGAATTGTGTTGTTACTTTTTAGTGCAAACTGCATAATTTATAAATGTGCTCCATAGCTGATGGATGGCTGGAAGTAAGGCGACGCATCAGGATGTTAGGATATATGCAGAGAGAGAGAGATGGCATAAGAATATGCAAATATTGAGAAACTTGTTAGCAGAAGGTTTGGAAGTGGTAGGGTGTCCTTATCCTTACTCGTTGCCTCTGTCTTCACAGTATGAAATGTTATCCTTGGATTGTTTAATTACTTTAAGATAATATTTAATTTAAGCAGTTTTGTTAGTTATGAGAGTGCTCCTTTCTATTTGAAAAATATATTTTATTTTGTTTGCTATCTTAGACAGCTTTTGTTTATAATTCTGCTAAATTCATATTACATTTTATTTGAGCTCGAAAATACATTGCACTATGCTGCACTGAGTACCCACAAAAACAATCAATTTCCCAAAGACCGCAAAGTAAAAGGACTCCCAGTGCCCCGTTGTCAACACGAACAAAACGCGAATTTAAGCGGACGTGAGCAGACGAAAAACTTTGGAAAGTAACAACAAAATGTGGGGGAATTTGTAGAAGGGGGAGAGAGGGGAAAACAATAACAAACAATATTTTGCAATAAACAAGCAAAATCAATTTTCGTTACTAGAGCAGGCAATCAAAAGCAACGAGATCACGCGACAGCAACACACCCCTTCTTTCCAAAGAAGTTCAACAACCATTAACCCATGGTGTCCTTACTATTCAATGTATAACCCAGAGAATTCCCAATTTTCCTCCTAATGCTACTAGCGATATCAGCTTTTCCACTTGTTGCTATTTTCACTTTTCTTAGCCCAACCAGCAGTGCGATTTCTCCGCCTTTCGTCGCTCTCATTAGCCAAGAGAAATCATAAAAAACCTTCCTGACAACTGGCAGATTCAAATAATAATAATAAAAAAAGAAGACATTGCAAAGGAAGGGCAAAAGGCAACTGACACAGAAGCGACGGCAACAAATTAAATGCCATAAAAGGCATCAAATTATGTGACGCACTCCTGGGTGTTGCCACAAGCGGATGAGGAAATGGAACGGGGCCAGGGCAATGGGTAGGCCAAGCCAAGGCAGCCTATTTGTTAACCCCAGCGTGCCGGCAAACAAAGTTTTTCAATTTCAGACGCATAATAAGGGGACACAAAGAGACATGGCGGAGGACGGGGTTTGCCAAAAGTAGAGACGAGTAGGAAGAAAGCCAGCGAAAAAATATATATCCCTTGTAACTGAAGAGTTAACTACTCTACAGAAAAAATGGAAAATTATAAAAATAATACTATTGAACTGTAAACTTTAATTAATTCGTCTTTCTATAAAATATATTTTATCAAGAAAAACTAATCTCTGACACAAGTCAAAAGCAATATTTAATAATAAAATAATCATTTATTTTTAATTTAATTTAAAAATTAAATTTCTGTAAATTATTCGTAAAGCTGTTAGACTTTTTTGCAAGGTATAATGACCGAAAGAGAGGAAAAGATAAGAGGAGAAAGAGAAAGGACACTGTGGCACGCGGGCATAGCGACTGCCTTCGTCTCTGAGGAAAATGAAATTATGAATGTGCGTTTGCCAACAACCGCACCCCAGACACCCACGTAGACCTACCTCACCTGGCACCCCTATCCACCCCTATGCAGCCACCTCCCAACCCCCCCTGTGGCACCTACCGCCGCTGTGGTGTGTGCTCATTTTTCTGTCAAGGTGTCATAAATGACGCGACGTTGGCGGCATCGCCATCGCCATTGCCATCGCATGCGTGTAAGTAAAATAAATGAGGCTCGGCACAATGGCAGCGACAGTGAATACCCAAAAGGAAGAGGGGATCGGGTGGCTGCCAAGTGGAACAAAAGCCAAATGAATGACACAAACCACAGAGCAACAGTGCCGAAAAAAGAAGGCAACCAATTAAAATAAATGGACACAAAACATACCCTACAATATAGCTTATAAATTCTTCAAATTCTTAAAATTAAAAGTAATTTAGATGAATTAGATGTTTCTATGAAAATAAATATAAACCATTTTAAGAGGAGAATAAAATTCAACAGGATCTCAATTATTATATTTAGAAGATAAAAAGAATTTTCTGTTTTGCTTTTTAAAATTTACAATTTCTGATTTTAATATAAAATAATTTCTACAATATAGATCAATATCTTCACCGGTTGTTAAGCAGGGTATGAGTATCAGGTATAATGCCGAAAAGGTCAACAAGGTACGCCAACAGCCATTTTATTTATGACATTATTTGCATACGCTCAAATGAACGGCAAACATTTTTCAAGTCAAGAAATAAAATAAAGTAAATTTAATTAAAAAGATTTTCGGTCGGGTTTGGTTGTGGTTATTTAAATGAGTCTGCTGATGGAGATGTGACAAGTTCATGGATATTTCCAAAAATAGCAACAGCAAATGGTAATCCTGATTAGAATGGATTATTTTTGGCAGATATTGTGTTTTCATTGACTCTAAAGCAACAGGTAATGTTGAATAAATAAATCGCTGATAAACATTTAAATACATATTTAATAATTAAGAGTTAAAAACTGTTTTCAAATTCGGACACATGTCTCAGACAAAGTCTAAATTAAAATTATATAAACTTAGTGACTAAAAACAGTCTTTATTATTCAAAATACCTCAAATTCGTTTGATTTCTTTCGAAAACCCTTCAAAACTCAGACAATGAGAATGATGCTCGAAAGGAAAGCCAATTTAATGACTGTAAAGCAGTCCCGGCGGATTCTTGAGGAACCCAACTCAACGAATGGACATGGGGCAATGACTTGTGCCGTTGTTCATGCACTAAAAAAACTTATTAAACTAAAAAGGTTTGCTGTAAAATATTTTACCATCAATGAATTAATTTGCATACAGAAAATATAATATTTAAACAAATATTTTACGCCTTTGCACTGTCTCCTTTATTTTTATTTCTAATTTTCCCAAGTGCAGGTCCCTTTCCCATTCAGAATTCAAAGTCCGCGTCTTTGTTTTCATTGCGGCTGTCACTTTGGACGCAGAGCCACGTTAATGGCAAGTGTAAAATGCTTTAAGCCAAGGACCAGCCAGGACCTTCATCAGAGTCAGAAGAAGCGGAGCAGCAAAGCAGACCAATGTGAAGCGTTCTTTGGGAGCAAAAAAAAAGAGTTTAATTAACACGAAAATGGTTTCAATTACATAAAATTACGTTTCTTTTGCAGTGACGATGTCGGCGCTGCCATTGTAGTTGCCCCTCGCTCGTCCTTCTCCTCGTCCTTGCTCCCCCTTGTGTAAATGAGTTTAAGGCAATGAAGGGGGTGTGGACTTAAGGGGAGAGCCAGGGCGTGGCCAAGTTGATTTGGGCACGGAGATTTATTGGGCGTCAGTGGAGCAAATTAGTTGAAATTGTCAGTTAAGGCAGTCGGTAAAGTTGCGACTTGGGATCTTGGCGGAGTTTTACGGCAAAGGACTTGGTGTTTTTATCGAAGGGGTAAATCTTGGACAGGGCCAGGCACACAGGGGATCTGGTTAGAGAATAAGAAATTAAGGTTTTATATATTGTGGCATTGTAAGAGAGCTGTTTATTATATTTTAATGATCGAAGCTTAGTTTTCTAGCTAAATTCTCTTTTACAAAATATTACAAATATATATCCTTATAATTTTACTACTTAACATTGAAATATCTACATTTTTTTCAACTTTAAAGTTTCCGAAAACACCAAAGATGCTTCAATCCGCCAAAGCACTTTGTCCGGCATTCAATTCAAGTTGAGTTTTTCCCCCACTTCTTTATCTGAAACATTCCGGGTCGCGGTCCGTTTGCCATTATTGACACATTAATCAAACAATGGACAAGTACTTTCAATTTATTTTCCGCCATCATTTTAAAGCGCTTCCACTCAGTGGCCCGACGGCGGGGCAAACAGCGAGCAGACAAAAGTTCAGGGCACTTTGGTGACCTCGGCCTATGACAGGAAACGTGGCTGGCTTTCTGCAGATTAGCTATCATTATAAATATTGACCAACTGACGGACTGACAGAGTGGCGGAGGGAATGAACTGCAGACACGACACAGGTTTCGACGCATTGCATACGACAAATTAGGTTGATTGCTTTGCGTCCAAGTACCCGACACTTTGTCTGTCCTCCCTTTGGTCTGCTTTTCAATTAAGCCCAGCGCCGGTGCATTTTTTATTTTTATTTTTTTTTTTTTTTTTCCCCGTCTAATTTGATTCATCTATTTTGATAGCAGGGTCCGTGGAATGGAGGACTCGCGAAAGCAGAGCCTGACATTTTTGTGCGATTTGCCTTTGCATATTTTAGCGCTATTTCGGTGACATAACTTTGGGAGAAGCCACAAAAATAGCAAACAAATGCCATATACTTTTGGCTTAGTAGTCATAAATTTTCCTTGTGCCATTTCTTGTGCCTTTTCCCTCTTTTCCCCGGGACGTTAGCTATTTCTGCTTCCCCCTTAAACGTAGAACGGAAAATGCAGGAATACTTCCTTGCTAAGGTTTTAGATTCTCCTCTTGAATGGGGTAAGTCAGCTAAAAAAAAGTCACGTCACTCTTTTTTATAGACGATTTCAAATGAGGATTAGCTGAGGATTATTTTTAATGATAAATTTAGTATAATAGTTATAGCTAGAAAAGAAAATATGTGCGAATTTGGGTCTTAAACCATATTGATTTTCAAATTGAAAGCGTTTTTATGACCTCATTTTGTAAGCAAGATTTATTTGAAGGATTCAATGAAGTTGTAGCATTTAATCGCCTTATGTTAGTCGAAGAAAGAGTTTAAGTTATTATAATTTTTAAGGATATTATTCCATTGTTTCTATATGCTAATTTTTATTTTTAGTTTTCCCTCGACAACAATTTAACGCCACATATTTTTTACATCAACATTCATCACATTGCATCGTATTTTATTTGCATTTTTCTCTCCCTCTCTCTTTCCTCCCTTTTACAACTTGCACCACAAAGGAAAAATCGTTATTAGAGAGCAGCCCCAAAATGTAGGCAACACTTTTTGACTCTACATTCTAATCAGCCATTAAACAATTACTACAATTATTTAGTACAACAAAGCGATGGACAAGAAGAGGGCGGGGGAAAACACACACACATAGTTGGCCGTGTTGGCTATAAATTAAATCACTGCATTCTGACCTCCGGGGCGTGTGTAATTGATTTTGAATGACCACGCCCTCGCCCGAAGTTATGGTCACAGCCCACTTTTGGTTCAACAAGTTTTCAATTGAAATAGTTGGCCTCGCTTAAATATTGAACAATATTTACATGGTTTTACAAGAGCCATAATTTGCCAAGCAAATAATTCGTTTATAAATGTCTGGCTGGAGTGGTTTCAAAATCTTTATTTGTTGTTGACAAGGCTAATTCTTGAATCATAAATGAAAGTCAACTAGTTTTTGCTTTAATAAATGCTAAAGACATATATTTAATATGAACAAATATTTAACTTTTAAAGTTTCATCTCTTTTTTAGAGAAATTAAAATAAATAACTTTTTAAAGCAGAATATTGATAACTTTTACTTTTTGATGAATTAAACAAATTTATTTAAAATGTACTCCATCATCTACTTGTGTGACCTTAACTAGGTCACTTTTTTAGCTTTCATATATTGGATTTTTCTGCCATTTTGCCCCCTCTCTCTATGTTCATTTAATTAATTTACAGCTCTCAATATTTGAAGCTTCAAAAAAAGTCACTTAATTATGAAAATTAACAATTAATTGTCTGCATATTAAATTGTTATCGCTCTAAGCTCAATCTGTCAAAAATAATTGGAATACCTCGAAAGCGTGCCGAGGAGATGAAGTGACCAGTACAAACACACGCAGGATTCGCAGGATTTAGAGAGGCAAGAGAGGTGGGTGGTTGGTGGAAATTCTTCAGCGCTCTTTGTCTCCCATTGGACATTCTCGTGGGCATTTAAATTTTGTGAAGCAGCCATAAATTATGCGCTTTATCAGCGATAAAAGTAAATACAGTTGTTGCTACAAACACGCCTATTGGGAGGCGGCGTCCTTACCTATCCTCACAGCCCCCAATCCTCCCCAAGGCCCCATCCGCCACGCACCTGGCACCGTCATTCCCCGCAGGCTTTCCCTATTGGGTCAACTGTCCCTTGGATTGCGCATATAAAACATGGGAAAATAATTTAACAAAATGTTACTGCCAAAGAATACCCTATAAAGGATTTATTTATATATTTTTAGATGCATTTTTTAAAGAAATCCCTTTTTATAATTTATTTTGAAGGATTTGTAGCAAGTCTGCTTATAATTTTTAAAAAGGAAACCCCATTTCTAATTATAATAAATTAGTACAAATTTTGGCTAAATGGATTTTCCAAAATTCTAGAGTACCAAGAGCAAGCAAGGATCTGAGTACGTCGACGTGTAAATGAATAATTCAAAGTGTCCTGCAACGTTGTCCTGCGTCGAGCGTAATGCGTAAAGCACGCAAAAGATTACACATACCAGGGCACCTGTGTGTGCGTCCATATCTGTGCGAGTGTGTGCTGTATGTGTGTAGTTAACGGTTTATCTGAGGGGTGCCAAAACCAGAGAAGCCGTACAAAAGCAGCAAGACCATGCGACAAATATTTAACATTGGCATATTTCTCACACACACAAAAGGCCTACAACCCCCCTACAACAGGAGGCAAAAAGGACACCCTGCCCCTGCCATGCCCACCTTGCCACCCCCCCACCTGGCTTATGCATGTTTTATCTTCCCCACGTGGAATTTGCGTGCGTTTAAACGTTTTCGATAAGGTTTCGCTTTTAACCCGCAGACGGTGCCCCAGCCCCGAATTCACCCGGCACACAGTGAAGCCTTGACTTGTTTATGTCTCTCAGTGCAGTGTGTATGTGTGTGTGTCTGGCATATTTGTGTATGCGTGTTAAGACCTCAGCTGATAAAAATGCCTTTGGTTAAACATTCTCACCCTTTGACCCCTTGGGGTAGGCATGCATAACATACGATCCCGAACCAAAATATATATATATTTAAAAAAAGGAAACCCTACCGCAACAGCAGCGAAATATTTCCCCGCTGGGCTTGGGGCATTCAAGCGTTAAAGATTTTCAAAAGATTTCGCCACATTTTATGGGGTTAAGAGGTGGCAATGGCCACTGATTGGTTGGTCAGTCTTAAAGGCTGTTTAACATCTCCATTAAAATTTATTTGAATTTGTATTAAATTTTACTAACTTATTGAACCTTCCAAAACTTATCTATTAACTTAACTAAATTGGTTGAGTTTAAGCCATAAGTTCAAAGATAGATCACATTTTTTGGGAGTGATAAAAAAAAACATAGTTCAAATAATTCTTAAACTATGAATTGTTTGATTTTTTATGTAAATATTTGTTACTTTTAAAAACCTTTTTGACAAACTTCTTTAAACACTGCATTTTCAATTCCCATAAAAAATGCATTATACAAATTCATTTCTCTTTACTTAAAACTTTGAATATAAATACGACATACATAAATGCTTTAAAAAAAATGGAATAAATGTGTGCACAGCCCAGAGCTACACATATAAGGCTCTTTAAGCAATTTTTATCGACACGGAGCTTCTGCATGGGGAGTTTCCTGCAAATCCCCTCTCCGACAGCCGTATCGGCCATCGGGATCAGGGGCTGTGCAACTCCGGCTTCGTGTTATTAAACGCGGATTAAGTGGCGGGACCGGACCCGGGAACCACAGCGAAACCTCACCGAAAACCTCACCAGAAAACCGACCAGACGACCCCGGCCAGACTCCGTGGCTTGCATGTGCATAAATTATAATGCGACGCTTCCTGCCAAATACGCCCCTCTTTTCTGAATGGGATTGTTTGCCCCATCGCCATCACCATCGCCTTCTCCAGCCTCGGCTCCATCTGCAGGCTCTGCTTACTTTTTACATAGTCCAATTTATCGTTACTTTGTTTGGCACACAATTTTATGCTTAATATGTGTCGGCGGCACTCGCATATGGGGCTTCACACGGAAAATAAAAACTGGCGAGGGTTCGGTGTCAAAAAATTATAGTTTCAAGCTAAATAATTCATATTTTTTTAAGTTCAATGCAAGAAAATGCAAGAAAATAAATTCCAAATAGCATTTAAAATGATGAAGCCCTTTCAGTGGGTTTGCAATATTTTCCAAAGTGCATTCATGTCTACATCAGTGCTGCTGGGGTCCTGCTTCGTCCTGCCTCATTCTTTCTGGTCACGGCTTCTCCTATCGAAGGACATGCAATATTTAAATTGTAGCCCGGGTCGTAGCCACTCCATATCCATATCCATAACCATATCTCGACCTGGGTATCGGGTATCTGCCACCCATACTTGCTCTTCCCCTCCAGTAGTCGTCATGGCCAACGGCCCTGGCATTGATCGAAGCAGTTGGAGGGAACAGGACTACTGCAGCTATGCAAAGTCACAACTGCATAAATTTACCAGAAACTTTGCATTTATCATAAGGGGACAGGATGCATAAGCGGTAAAAGTGCACGGAAAATGTCATCTGCATTCGATTTTCTCAAAACAAGAAGTTTGTCTTGCGGCTAAATGTTATAGAGAGATGTGTGGCTTGGCTTGCATTATTTATTTAATAACAAAGAATTTTGCGGTCTAACAAGATTGGGAATTAAACTTAATAAAAATATTTAATATTTACCTCATGACTTACTGAAATTTAATTCCTTTTATCCTTTCATATTATTTAAAGGACACAAATTATAAACAATAAACAAATAACTGTAAGAGAGTTTAACTTAACTTATTACTTTGAGAATTAATTCAATGTAAATGCAAATGAAAAGCCAATCGGATAATCAAAAAACAAATACAAATACATATGTCCAATGGTGCCGGCCAGTTTTTCACTCAAACAATTCCGTTTGCTTCGCCAAAGTGCACTCCAGCCGGGGGGAGCGAAGGACATTGGGACAGAACCAAACACTTCAGTGGTTAAACAATGGATCCAGCCGGCCAATGGAGCTGCATAAATTTCATGCGGTTCGGTTGGATTCGGAACGTTTTTGTTCGACTTTTCCCCCCGGCAGTTGCATGGCATGTCACAAACGCTAAAACAACATGCACTTAAAAAAGCCAGATACATCACTCGGTCCCCCGTAATGGCTCTCTCTCTCTGTGTTGTTAAGAAAATAAACAAAATGCTTGTTGATATTTTGTGGCAGCCAATGAAGCAAACAACCTGCTGTCCATCCGTTCGTTCGTTCGTTCGTTCGTCTTGTGCGTTGTCCATGGCATCCGTTGGCCGGCAGCGAAATCGACAAAATCAACAAGAGACCGAGACGGAACACATCCGTCCGGGTCACATCTGCCGCATAATTGCAAACTAAAACTGAAAATATGTGTGCCAATGGGTCGAAATCGGACTCGAATCGTAGTCGGGATCAATCTAAGCTGGAATTCGAGCTGCTCGCCGAGGTATTGGATTTCAAGAGCTTCAAATAGTGGCATCCCAATGATGCCATTAGGTGAACTTTTACTCGATTCAAGGTGATTTTGCGAATTAAAAAAAATAAAACTTGAAAGCTTGGCAATGTTTAAATTTTGTAAAAGAAGTTCTGATCTTAAACAAGTTTAAATAAATATGTACAAATCCGAATGTCAATGCAGATGAGATGCATGAACACATGCCTTCAAATATATTAGAGCCTAATGGTAATTTCAAGGAAAAGAGTGAAAGGTTAACTTAACCCTTTGAGATTTCCTTCTCTTTTTCGTTGGCGATGCTTCATTGGACCCACATCAAAGGAGCATATCTGAAACCACTACCAGATTGACATCTTCCTCCGGGCCCCAATACCAATTGCCGGCATTGTTGGCGACAGATTTTAGCCGCTTGTTAGTGGCTAACAGTGGCGTTCATAAATACACATACGTCGCGGCACCGAGAGAGCTTGGTTAGCATCGAAACCTTGTCACACGCTGGGCTACACCTTGAACCCGCTTGCGATGGATATTTTTCTGCGGCATTTCCCGCGATTCCCGCACTTGGCAACAAAGCAACGTTTACGGCAGCCACCGCAGTGCCAGGCACAAGGTAACATCGACACACACATCCCACATCCCGAGCAAACCAAAACCATATAAATAAACAAAGCTCTGGCAGACCTACGTCCTGCGTCCTGTGTCCCTACGCACTTTGTTGCGGAGCGAGGAGCAAGGAAGGAGGAACCAGAGGCAAACTGTCGAAACTGTCAGGATGTCAAATAAGCGACAGTGGGTGGCGGACAGCAGGAAGTGCGCAGGGTTCGTGTCCAGGACTGAACACGACCAGGACCAGCAGCAGGACCGGCAGCCGTATCAGGATCAGGAGCAGGACCACGACCACCCTAGGCATATTTATTGGAAATCTGAAACAGCTCGAATGACCACACTTGGGAAAAATTTGCTGTGACTTAAGAATAACTTTGATATTTATTTGAAAGAAAATGTGTAGAAAAAATAAGAATTAAATGGATAACAATCAAAAAGCGATAATTAATCTTTTAAAATTGCTAATTAACTATAGAACTTTGATGGAAATATATACCAAAAATTATTTTACAGTGCCATTTCCCGCCCACACCAATGGCAGTCGCTTCTGACCATGTATCCATGTCCGGCAGGAGACACAAAGAATTTGTTACATGAAATTGTTAACGGGCTGAAGCCGATGCCTCGACTCGACTGCGTTTGATGCCTTTTGCTGATATATGGCCAACCTTTGACATCCTTTAAACGAGCAACATGATGCTCTAGATTATGGCCAAGAGATTGGCTCGACTTTTTCCCCTTGGTTTTTCCCCGGATTGTCTCACTTTGGCCGGGCGATACGTCAATGTGACAGTTTGATAATTTATTTTGTTCAAATTTTGTTTTTCCCTCCTCGCTGTGGGGATGGCGCTTAAATAAGTTATCAGCGAGAACGGAGGCCCATATAAATGGCAGCACGTAAATGAATGAAATTATTTTGCAACAAATTAAGGCAAATTTATGCGTCAAGACGACAGGACAGGGCCAACGGATGGGGGATGTACTAGGGATGGGTAGGGAGCCTTGGTTCGAGAGTTGGATCCTTGTAACAGGAAACGCAATCCACAGGCAAACAAACAAAAGCGAAAACGGAACGGAACGAAACGAAACGAAAACCGACCAACAAACAAACAAACAAACAATGAAACGAAAACGAGGAGTTTTCCTTCAGCGAAATCTGAGCAAGGCTTTGTGCAACAAAGTGAGGCACCCGGACTACCCTCTTTTCGCCCATTTACCCCTCAAATGGGGGCTAACCGGGATCATTCTGCACTCGTACACATCGGGATATATATATTTTTTTTTATTTCCCATGCCCCTTCCCCCACCCCGCCGTGCTACGAATCAAATGTCAATAGAGAGTACATTTCATTCAGTCGGGTGATGCTTTTCCCGCTTTTCCCCACACCCACTTTCCACTCGCAGCATTGTAGCTGTCACAGTGTTTGTTTGCGGATTTGGAGCTTTTCCTCTTTGGCAACGCGCATCTTTGCCACGCCTTCCCCTATTCCCTTTCGGTGGGGTACTTCTAGGTGGGAGGAAACTGAAATTAAGAATCAAATATAAATTCTAAATTTCCCAAAGAAAACCAGAGTGTAATTATTTACTTTATAAATTCAAGTTACATATTTTTTAAATTTTTTTAAAGGTATGTTTTACGTATTTAAAGTAAATTTCTTGTTATAGCTAAACCTCCCTTAATTCCAAACTATTTTAGATTAATTATTTAACCATTTGTTAGTTATATTTTTAGGTTTTTCCTATTAGAGAATTTAAAATTCGTTGTGTTTTTCCTTATACCCTAATCTGGTTCCTGGCTTGAATTCTGGTTTTATTTCCAAGCATCTCCTCGATGCTCCTCGATTTTCATCCTCTCCTCCACCCACCCAATGGAATGCTCTTGCTTTGGTTTTTATTTGCACGGAAATGTATAATTTTTCCGAGTCAAATGTAAATACTTTTAGCGTATTTTTGTGGATTTCAATGGGTGGCAACTTGCCTCAGATTATTTTTTGGGGGTCTGAGCTCAGGGAGGCGTGGCACATGCAAATGACACGCCTGATGCTGCGTAAATAATTTTAGCGCTCTCTCTCTTGGCATAAAATGCTAAATAAACATTTTATTTCAATGCTGCCTTATCCTGGCAAAATTCCTTCGCCGAATGTGGGTCAAATGGTGTCCAACCATGGCACTTCTATCCCAAAGCCAGATGCCGAAAATACAGTTTAATTGTATAGATATTTATATATATATATGGGTTGTGGTTCCACTCAAGTCGGTGGAAATGTCACGTTTCAAGAGCTCAATTTTCGGTTTTCGCGACACCCGAAGGAAAGTATCTGGGATCCAATTAAATTTGTCGAAAGCCGAAATCTCGATTTGACAATTTATGCATCCTTGTGAGACGTCGGTCGCATATTTATTCCCATCGAAGGCTAGACAATGACGCCTGCGGCCCAATAAATAATGTTCCCCTCTGACACAATCGAAATTGGCTGGCAAACAAATTTCGTTGGCCGAGATAAGGTCGAATTTCTGTTCGGTATTTTGGAGTCAAGTCGCGGCAAAGGTCAAACACCTAACCCGCGTTGTGGCCAAAAAATAAAAAAAAAAAAACTGACATCAAATTATGGAATGCATGAAAATCTGTGCCAATAATCGAAATCAATCTTAGTAGCCATGATCCCAGATGAAAAACCAGTTTTCTTTAGAATATGAATTGTACTGCCTAAGATTTCTAATAAAATAAAGCCAGGCAGATTATGGCCAGTCATTTTCTATATATTGAAAGTAATTAATAACTCAAAATAGGACTGAATGTAAGTACATAAGTGAATCCCTTTATTAAATCCCTTTATTAAATTTTTATAACTAATTCCAGTCACAAATCTAGTTGCTTTGACTTTAAAACTTCAAATATCAAAATCCGTTGGAACAGAAACTCTCATTGTATACCAAGAGTCACACCCGAAAACTTAAATTATTCTCATCAAAAATATATTTGAAAAATTTGAAACAAAAAAATAAATAAAACACCCAGACCCTGAACACAAATTTAAACTGAATGACTGTAAATTTGAAAAACATATTCAGAAGTGGATAAGATAAAAGGCAGCAATTATGGCCTGCAAGAGGGTGTCATTCGACTTAATGAACCTGGGATACCCCGTGCACACCGTTCCCTTTGAGATGAATGTTGTTCCCTCTCAGGATTTGATGAAAGAAGCCTACCGCTTCAGTGATCCTCTTCCCAATCGTTTGCTTAAGCAGAAGCTAATCGAGGAGGCCAAAACTATGAATTCGGATTTCTTTGTGAGGGATCCATCAAGCTCGGATGAGTCGGATGACTCTGCCTTTCCGGAGACCTTAAATGAGCAGGTGCAACGCCTGTCCTTTGCCAAGCGGAGGAGATTGCATTATACTGAGTTTGCTACCGTGGAATTGGCCCGTCGGCTGGTCTGCGAAGAGTTCGTCTTGGAAAGCAGCAGTTTGAAGAGCGAAGACAGTGCCTTCATGTCGCCAATGGCGGAGGAGGAGTGTCCACCGTGCTGGACCCGTTCGGATGAATCCTTCCCGTTCTTACAATATGAAAGGAACACAGGCATGTCGCATGTCTCCGAAGACAGCACGCACAAGGAGGATCCAGAGCCCGGCTTCGATCCAAGCCATCCCTGCTACCACAAGCTGGTGGAGCAACTAATGTCGCCGAACACACAGAAACCGGATTACACTCCGGCCGCAACTGAGCCACCCACCGCGGCGGCGTCGATAACCACCTTTCATCAGCCGAAATCGTCGACGGATGTCAACAAGGATATTCAGGAGTCACTGGAGAGACACACTCGGGTCCTGGACAAGGGCGAGAAGTGGGATCTACAACAGTCGCACCCGCACCCAAAACCAGAAATTCCGCTCCGCCCTTCGAAAGGCAGCCGAAGTCACATTCGAGATAGTAAACCGGAAAAACCAGTGGGTTTTCGCTCTGTATAGTGACGTACAAGTGCATATATGTACAAATATATATGCCTGTATCGGTAATCTTCTCCTTAAAGCGTTTTGTTTAAAACCATTTTAATAATATTGTTAATGTTATGGCAACTGTTCAATAAATTAATGAATGTGCAAGCAATTAAACTTTTTTATTTTTTATGATACATTTGAAAGGTTTTTCTTTTAAGCATAAGTGAAATATGCTGCGAACAATTTTAAATAGTATTTTTATAATAAACAATTTCAAATATTTACACTAAACATAGCTTAAACATTAAATTTTTCCATTTCTTTTTTTAAGACAAGGACTTAAAAGCAGCAAATGCGATTTAAAATCATTGATGTTTATCCAAAGTACTTTGTTTTTACGTTCTCAACACATTCTCCCTTATTTTAATCCCTCCTATCAAACCATCCAAACTAATTTAAACACCAAATAACCATAATCGCCTTTGATCTCAAATGACTCCATCTAAGCGCTTCTTGCCCAGCTGAAAAAAAAATAGTTTTCTCAACCCAAAAGACCGCACAATTATTTGGGGCCATAAAAGACCCAACCCATACACACACACAGGCTTATATAGAGAGTGTGTCTGGGTGTTAGTGAGGGCATTCAGAAGGGTAACTAAGTGTGCAGCAAGGATAATGACACATAATGGGTTGCCTTCGCTATCCTCAGAGTGAAGAGGGAAATAGAGAACGACGAGAGTGGCGACTTAAGTATTTTATATAGTTTTTAAGCTCAATTATTTTTATCAAGTATGGATTTTTGGCTGCTGAAATGAAAAGAATATAAAAAGTCAAGATTGAACAATTAGTAGCAGGAATAAATAGTATCAATCAGCTAATTAAATTACTAAATTTAATCAGAAAGCGATGAACTTAATCGTCTGCCATTGTTAGGTTAAGGTTAATTTTGTTAAAGTGTCCACCTAAATTGACTTTCTTTACATTAATTGCCATTGCAATTAAAATGAAAAACACTTAAATTTGAGTCGGTTTGACATATTCAATTTCTAATGCCAAAAGTACCACAGAGAGCAGCTGAGACAGCGTCGAGTTTTGCTAATTTAATGTTCCTCTCGGCCATGAAATGGAAATAAATATCACGTCATACGATCTCCACTGAAAATCCCCGACTGGCTAATGAAGACTTTGTTGTCTGAGCAGGATAAAGCCGTTCCAGAATTTGTCTAGACATTCTCGGTTGCTTGAACCCCGACTTGCGGTTGCAGTCTCAGCTGCCGGGCGTCTCAAGTTCAAAGTCAGAGCGGAGAGATTTCAATCCGTATTTTAGCACATTGCGGGTACTTTTATGACATTTAATTGCCGTTTGCTTTTAGTCCACACACTGTACGGCCTTCGGGCACTCCTAAGCAGGGACCTTAGGCAGGAATACCAGATGTGGGGGGGCTTAAGTAAATTTAATAATTAATTAAAAGATGGTAAAAAGCAAATAAACGAAAAACTGGCCATTATAACATTGGGATTCCTTGGTTAACTTGAAATATATATATTTAGATATCTTAATCTAAAGACTGCTTTCAATTCAAAACTTTTGGTAGTAATATTCATTGAATTCAATCTAAAATTCTAATATTTCGACTCCCTCCTCAAACCCCTTTTCAATTGTAATGTATACTTATCCACTTCTAACACATAATTATTATGAACTATAAATTTAATCAAGGGTATCTAAAAGTGCTTACCCCAATCGAGGTGCCTTTTTTTTCGGTGGCACACAAAGTGGCTCGTCATGCCAACGAATCAAGGCGAGTGGCTTGCAAGTGCCTCGTCCTAATCATCATCCAAACATTGTGGCCAGTCATTGTGACTTTTGTCAACCCTATCAAGTGTGTCCTTGTTCGCCTTGTGTTTGTTTGTCTGTATGTATTTGAGGATGACAAGTCCAATGTCCAGTGCATTCTGCGTGGTTTAAAGGGACTTGTAGATAATGTCCTTCGAGGGTTGCATAATTATCACAGGCAATCCAAAGATCTGGCAATTGGTCTTCTCTAATCAAGGGTGGCTGATAGCTAAGTAATTTTAATTTGTACTTAAGTTGTATCAATCAATTAAAAATTAATATTAAACATTATTAATTTTCTTGTTACAAAAACAAAAGAGTAATCCAAGTTTGCTAGATTGATTGATTGATTGATTTCCGCCATTCGGTGACACCTATGAGACAGTTTATCCTTTCGACCGACCGCCATCGAGCGTGAAGCTGTCAAAACGTGGTCTGTCGCCCGAAATTGGAGGTGGGTCTAAAAGGTATCCATAAAATATGACTTTAATCGGGGGTCACGTGCCATGAGTGTTGACCCCAGGAGGAAACCGAAAATCATAACTCAATGTCGAGCTAACCAAGTGCAAAGCGCGAAATTAGTTTACACTTGAACCCTGGGCCACCTGTCCTGATCTGCCAAGCCCACCACCTCCTCGCCCCGCTCGCTGGCATGTGCTTTTCTCACTGGCATTTTTCCTCTGCCTTTTCCACCATTTTCCCCATATTTTTCACCCACTCCGTTGGCCTTCTTTTTGCTGCAGTTGCAGTCGCATTCGTGTTCATGCATAAACAAAATGGCTGCTGCAACAACCGGAAACTGACAGCAAACGACATTTGCGATATGCATCATATGTATGTCTCCCACATTTCCCTCCCGCATTTCCAACTCCTCTTTTTCGCTGTCATTTTCGGGTGTGCGGGGGTGTAGGAGAGTCAGCTACTTGGCATATTTCTGTCGTGTCATTGTTTCTTGTGCGTCTTTTTTGCAGCAGCAGTAGCAGCAGCAGCAGCCCCAACTCCTCATGAGCCTGGAACACACTCCACACGTTCAGCTCCCCCGGTCGCTGTCTGCGACTGTTAGCCTTGCAGGTGCAATTATGACGGCGCCATCGCATCGGTGTCTCTCACGGAAAATGGGCTTGGGGTGTTTGGGGTGGATAAAAATGACAGACAGTGGGTATATATGCATAGATATGTGAGTGTGTGGCAGTGTCAGCGACACATAAACATTACATCATCAGGTAAGTTTTTGCAACTGTCATAAAATGCCAGGAACAGCAAACAGAAACAGCCTCTTAGGCCTCTGAACTCTTTTGAATACTCTATTAACTTTTTTGAATATCTATAAACTTATTGAATACATTTTAAATTCTTTGACTCTATATTGCTATAATTATTCTGCCTGTTAAATAATATTATTTGATGTTATTAATAGTTTCTTTAATATAAAAAAAACATATACATATATGTAATTATTATTGACTTTAAAAGGGTTTATATTTTAATAAACTATTTCCTTATAGAGCATAAAATGGCAATAATAAAAAATGGGCAACGAAAAGGAAAAACAAGTTACAAGCTGGAAACAAATGAATGTTGAATAAAACAACGACAGCAAGAAGAGCAGAGCACACATATCCTGTTTTAGCTAGGACCAAAGTGAACCCTCTTTTGGATACTTCTCAACATTTTAGACATTGATCTAAGCCATGTTTACAAGTTTTAGTTCAATAATAAAATAAAAAAAATAGATTACAATTGTAAATATATTTTTTTGCGCCCAAACGAAAACCTAGAAAAACGACAAAACTAATATTTGTATTTGTTTATGTATATAAATATATTTAAAAGGTTAATCATTTAAATTTCCAATTTTGAAATTGTGAAATAATATAATATTTTAATTAAAGATCACTCTACTATATAAAGACAGGCGGCCACTATCCTGTTGTTCCAATTTCTGTGCCATCTTTTGGCGCTTCCACTGCCGCTGTTGCTGCATTTCCGGCTCCTGCTCCTGCTAAGCCGGCATGCTAAATCCTTAAACCACCGCCCACTAGCCCTGCCGCCCACCGCCATGTCATGGCTCTAATGAGCTGTGTGTGGGCTTGTGTGTGAGTGTGTGTGTGTGTTTGTTGCATTGCTGTTGACGTTTCAGCTGGCATATGATGCTTGTTAGTGAGTTTTTCTCGGAGCTGTTCCTGGCGTTGTTGTCTTTGTTGTGTTGCTTCTTTCGCTGTTATCCTTGCTGAATACATGTGTGTATGTGTTAGTGTGTGATCCCCCGGTCTGGGTTGAAATATTTTCATGAGTTTTGACAGTAATGTGTCGCAATGTTTGTCCCAATGTCTTTTTTTGCCCCGACAGCAGCCTCATCTAGAAAGCCAGGAAAAAGCAAAACTTGCGAAATGCTTTCAACTTTTGATACCCTAGTTAACCTTTATTATGTTTACAAATATTTTAGTGATTTCCTTTATCTGGTTTATTTTCATTTAATTAGAAAATATTTGCATTAAATCAAGAATAGATATATCTGAAATCTCCTGAGAAATATGAAAGCAGGAATACTCCTTTTGGTAGAGAGCAGAGCAGATAGAAGACAGGGACATGTTAGAATCCTCGCTCGTCGCGAGTGTTTAAGCGTTGATTACACTTTCGTGTTTTGGCGTTGCTTGTCACTTGTCTCTTGTTCCTGTACAAGTTACTCGGCTCCATTGTTTTTCCGGCTGTTGTTGCTCTAGTTGTTGGTAGTAGAGTGTTGTTCATTTGCCACATCTGTCTGCATTTGCATGTTGGTCCTGCACAACGAGACCGTTGACTTCCTCGTCCTCCGAATTTTTTGTTATGCCACATTTGCAGGCCGGCGGACGATGCCACATATGAAAGTAAGTATGTTTGTATATATAAATATTTTAGTCTTTTATAAATGTAACATTTAAATGAAAATAAAAATGTTTTATTTGTTGGTTAAATACTTTCAGTTGACTTTACAAGTTTGGGTTATTAAAACAAAGACAATCATAAATTAAATCATAAGAAATCCTACCATTATTGACTTGATTGAATTAAGTTTTGATCTAGTAAATCCCTACATTTATTGATAATTTTTTGCTAAAATCAAATAGTTACAGCAGAAAATATAAATTAATGAAAATTACTGGACAACAGCTCAACCCTCAGCAATCAGTTTCGAGACGAAAGCTTCGCAATAAATACATCAGAAATACATGAATATTTGATATAAATAATTGCATTTCGTATGTGCCAAATTAAAATGAAATGCCATCATCATTTTTGATGGCATGTCAAATGTTGCGCATTAAGTTTTCAACCGAACCCAAATCCCTCGACTGGGACTGACTGGCTGACTGACTGGTGGGCCACAAATCTTGCGTCAGCGTCTGGTGTTGATTGCCACAATGGGCATTCGGCAGCCTAGGATTCAGATCCACTCCCCCACTATATGCCGACGTTATGGCCACAGTACACCCACAGAGCGAACGAGAGAAAGAGTCGTAACAAGCGATATTTCATGTACATGCCATATATCAATGTCACTTTACTTTGGCAAACAGTTTCAGTTAATACACAATCAATGTTCCAATGTGTTATCAATAATAAATTGCTGGCGATTTATCAGTCAATGCAACAAAAACAACAGCAACTGCGGCAGCAGCAAAGAGCAGCAGTTACTGTATCCACCAGCAAATAGACCGACACTGGCTAAGGTCTTAAGTTACTGGGGAAAGCGGAAGGGAAAACAGGAGGAAAGCCCTATGGAGATAGCAGCAAAGGTTGGTTTAATTCGAAGGCAAAAGTACCTGAAAACTAAGTTCATTCATGCAAGTGAATATTGGTTTTATATTGAACAAATATTTACTTTTAAATTATGTTTAATGTAGCTCTAGATATTTGAGATATTTTCTTTAATATATTTGTTAATTAAATAATTTCTTTACATAAGCCTTTATTTTAAATTTATTTCTAAGTCAAGTCCTTTTAGATTGTCTCCTCATCCGATTCACCACGGATTCCCTTTACACCGCCATTGGGGTTGTCAAGCGATCCTGGCGAGATATCAGACTCTCCTGGGAACCGAGGAGGACAGTGGGAGCCTGGGGGAACTTTTAAATCTACCCAACCTTGCCTTTGCTCTTAACCGCTGGCCGCACACGAAAGTCAAACATAAATCGCTCCACCATTCCCATTCCTTCTTTTGCTCCTCCTCTGCCTTCACTCTTTGTAAAAATTATTGCTTTGTGTGTAAGTGCACAGAACAAAATGAAAAGGTTTAAATAAATATTATAATAAATAATTAAATTCAAATAACATAAGATTTTGAATATAAAAATGTATCTTTTAAGTGTTTACCAAACCCAAAAGTAATTTGTAGAATTTAATTTAATGAAAGGTATTCACAAAGTAGTGTAGTTTATTTTATTTTTACTCAGAAAATTAAATATTTAGGAAAATAAACTATAAACAATTAAATTCACATTTTATTCTCTGTGCATTTGTGTGTGTTTCCTTCAATGTGTGCGTTTGCGAGTTATGCGCAGCATGCAAAACTATGCACGTGCTCGGCTGAAGTGTATAAATGTCCTGGTGGCGAACGGTCGGTCCCTTGCCAGGCTGCTCCTGCCACGCCCTCCTTTCCACACACGGCCTCCCCTCCTCGCCAGCCGTTGACTGCTCCACCGCTCCTTCGACAATGCGAGTCATGCGGTGGACTCATATCGGATGACAATTAGGCCCTGGTCATCAATTCCAAGTGCACAAGCGATAAATCTTTGGTAATTTGTATCTGTATGTGTGTGTGAGTGTGGAGCTCCATCTCGCTCCAAAAGGACGAACAGGAGGGTACCCGAGTGTGTGATGGTAAGAGAACGAATGTGTGTGTGGGCCATGGCAGGTTAAGTGCCGGCAACTCTGACTAAATGTGGCTAACCAAAAATGGAAATATCCTTCTCGTTGGCGGTCTAATTGAAAATTTTTCCATTTATGGTTTTTATAAAATTTCGTGCAGGGAATAAATTGGTGGTTATAAGAGAAACAGAGTTGTAAGTTAGCAAGTTTAAGGACTCCGCAAATGTGAAGTTATGGAGTTAAAAAATATGCATTATTTCATGTTGAATGGTAATTAAATAAAAGCAGTAAATTAGGTAACAACTCTTGGGAACTCGAATAAAATGAAACTATTTAAAGCTTTTAGTCGTAACAAATATAAAGTCAGTACCGTCAGGATGACAACTATCCTGGCAAGCCGAGAATCTCTCCCAAGAATTGATGTCAATCTAATTTGGTGCCTTGCAACATTTGGCATCGCTCGCATGCTTTATCTGTCTGTTTCCAGACGGCTAGCCACAAGGCTTTAATTTAAATAATTAATAAATTATTATGCTGCTAGCCCGGATGAATGACTGCTCCCAACTGAGAGCGGATGTTGGCTAAAAGTTTCTCATTAAACAAATATTTTCACAGCAGTTAAAATTTATGTTGCCAGCTAGACGCAAACACTGGGTAAATATATATGGAAAATTTATGCGACGTTGCGAGTGGGTGTGGCAAAGGGGAGTTTCTGCAGCGAGTAGCGAGTGCAGTGTAAACAGGAGGCGGGCCGGGGCTTAGGACAAGGACATGCGAAAGGACACACACTCGCACATAATGCAAACATGTGACTTCCGCATGCGGTGCAAACACTTACGCACACTGCGCCCCCTTGCCCCCCTTGGCCGTGCCCCGTTGCATTCATAAAGTTGCTCCCATAGTTGTTAACAACTCGAGCCAGTCTGTGGATGTCCTTGTGTCCTTCCGACCGCTTGTAGCTGGGCTTGTTGGCCAGGATCCTGTCCCGCCTGGAGTGCATCCCGAAAAAGGCCCCCTCGCCCCACGCCCTTTGGCAGCGGGTGAGTTTTGGGGTTAAAGCAGCATAATGTGAAATAACTTATTGCCCTTAAAATGTCATTTATGTCAACGGTAAGATAAGTTACGCATACGCACTGTGCGCCCGCACAGGCACAAGCTCACAAGCACACTCGCACACTTCCGTTGGTCCGTTTTGTGATCCTGTTTTGTGTTATTCTCTGTGCCTGGCAGGCTTCTGACAACAATTAAAGTCAACAGGAAATGTGACACATTTACTTTTGGTAATATAATATTTTCAATTATTTAGCATAAATGCATTACACATCACTCGTCCCAGACGCAAAGACTACCCTTCTAATACCCTTTTAAAGGGGTTAATATATCTTTAAACTGGCGAAAATGAAATGATTTAAAAAGTGCTATATAAGTAAGGAAAACATTTAATTTGTTGAACATCCTCTAATAATATTCTCTAGATTTTATTTTAATAAAAGAAAGGATTATATAAAAGGTTTGTATACAATTTTTAGGCTTTAATTTAGTATTTTTATTTACAAAACATATCCATATACCATGCCTCATATTGGTTTTTAAATAATTATTAAAAAAATAATAACTATTACTTCTTTGTTCCGAATTTTTAGTTTTCAGGGTATCTTAAAGTTCCTAATTATTTCAACTGCGTGTAATTTAACACATGTTTTGCGTTTTACCATTCGAAATATCCTGCGGCATTTTCCAAAAACTAATTAGCTGCCTTGTTACAGCGCCACACACACATACACACTCCCATAATAACAAGATTTTCCGTTTTCCTTCAATGTTGACATCCTGCATTTTGGGCTGTGGCTTCCATTTTCAATGCATTAAACAAGCCATAGTCCATGTCTCTGTCTAAGTCTGTGAAAGTGTTGTAAAATAGTCCTTCGGTTAGGCTTTGATGAGCACACTGAACAATTTCATTCGAGTGTAAAATTTCAGATGGCTTTGAATGACGTTGTGCACATCACTTCAATTCACTTATTTACTTATTCATTGACTGACTTTCTGTTTTTTTTGAGTTAATCAAGGGAAATTGTTTCATACTTTGAGATATTTTGCTAAATATATTTTGGGTAAGTTGAGGTATTTATTAGAAAAAATCATGCTGGTATTATAGCTATAAAATAAATAAATTAAAATTAATTGGCAATATTAAAGGCACATATCATTTGACCATTCTGCTAGCTTTAACATATGCATATGAACCTGGCAATTTAGATACTTATCAACCATTTAACCCAATAGAAATCTAAACACGCAAATCCACACACACTCGTTCAAATAACTATAAAAACAAAGCTACAGAAAGTTTGACATACAAAACGAACAGCAGCAAATATCAAACTATTTGCCACGCATTTGGCCAAAAACCAGAAATTCGGCAAAAGAGAGAAAAGAATATATAAACCAAACACATTATACACAATTAGGCGAAACTAAAAGTGGGATTTTGGGTGGTTAGATAGCGGTGTCTAAACACATGTAAAATTCGGACAGGAAGCGGCATTGATAGAGGCAATTAACAGCTCAACACGCCATATTTCCTATATATGAATACGAATATTTATTCCACACATGAAAGAAGAGGTAGACTGAGAGAAATAAATATACAAAATATTTTAGAAATATTATTTTTAAACTGCTATAAAGCTATAGCAAAATAATACATATTGGCAAAAGCTTCTTAAACTATTTGCAAAGCAATTTTTGCTCTATAAAAATAGATACATATTTTTTAAATCATTATTTTCCAGTGCAGCTATAATCGACGGATAGAGAAAGGTAGGCCAGAACAAATACCAAAAATTTGGACACATAATTAAAAATACAAAAGCATATGGAGAATGAGGCGAGAGGAAGCAACCAGCTAATGGCTGTCGATGGCGATTAATTTATTGTTATTGCTTAGGTAAACAAAATGCGGCCTCAGAATCGAAATTGGAGACCACTGGGGGGAGGGCTTTGGAAGGGAGCAAAAAGGAGCCATATTATTAGTAAACCAAATGCGTAGCCATAAATTACCACTCAGCGAGATGCCCGAATGAATCTTGAGAGCAAAAACTTGCACTACAAAGGCAGATATGTAATGAAAATGCCTCATGCCTGACAGAACGGGGATGGGACAAGTCCTTGGTGCTCAGTCCTTGAGGTAGTTGGGGGTGGTTTAACCATGGATTGGTCAGACGTGCGTGGCCGCGCCCAAAGAAAATGCTCACAAATTTGCGCTTTGAATTGATCGTGCGCTCGCATATTTTATTTGGTCAGCATCCCCATTCCCCATTTCAATCAGCGCCGGAAAAGTCCCTTTCCAGGACTTCCCTTTTCCCTTGGTTTTTCTGACCTAATTATTTTGGTATTGGAAGAGCAAAACAAGAATGCTTTCAGGATTAAGGGCAAAACCTTATTATATTTATTTATTTATTAACTCTTGAACTTAACCTTAGTAAGCAAGTTCTGTGGAAACGCCTTTGTTTAAATAGTTTCTTTTCAAAAAAGAAACAAACAATCGTCCTAAGAACTGGCTTTCAATTTCCCCCTTTGGCAAAGCCATCTATTTTCCTAGCTTATTTCAATTACTCAGGAGAAAGAAGAAGTGTGTTTGTGTGTTCTGAAGGTGTTTTAATTAATTAGCTTTTTGTTTTTACGTTGGCACTCTCTATGGCCGTAGCTTCTCCTGTCGGGCATTTTCTGTCTCATTTCCGCAACTTCGATTGCGTTTTTACGACAATGCGCGACTAATTTGTGTAAATTAAATTTATCGACCAGAAAATGCCACAGCAGCCCAGTGAGCTCAGCCGAAATGCCCCCGGAATTTTCCTACCTACCCCTTTGCGGGGGCATACTCTCTTAAATTAATCATACGCAGTGGGGTACGAACGCATTGCAGCTGAAATTTGGGTCAGTTTCCTTCTTCGATTTCGCTTTGGCGCTTTTCGTTTTCCGTTTTTGGTTATTCTTCTTCTCTCCACTTTCCCCGCGCAGCGTTTTGTTTGTTGTTTTCGCTGCTGTTTTCGATTTCGATTCGGCTGCGTTAAGCATACGCAATGTGGTACGACTGCAATTGAAGCTGACCTGCTCATCATGTGCCACCACGCCCACGGTTAGCTCACTCTTCGTCGACCTCTCCCAACCCACAGATCTGGCCTTTAATGGCCCAAACCGTAAACAGGCAACATTTCGAAATAGCCTGCCAAGTGCCCAGTAAAGCCAAACTTCTTTTTATTCTCACCTTTTGCCGGCCTGGGTGCCTGCCATTACCCATGCTCCTGCCCCGTCTCCGTCCCCTTTATTACCCCTAGACACTCATGCACTTTCATTAAGTTTAATTAAATTCTCACTTTGTAAATGTCAATGCAGAAAAACACACACAACAACGGCCGAAGGACGATCCACATGCCGATGGAAGGAAGAATGCCCAGAAAATGGGAACGAATGGAGTATTCTGTGGAAAAGAGTAGATAATTCTAGCAAGGTTAGCTACTTATTTTATTTAAAAAAGAGTTGTAAGGAAGCTTGAGTAAAATGAAAACAAAAAACTACAAGTAACTTTAAAATTACATTTACCATAAATAAGAAACAAAAAATATATAAATATTTTTTTTAAGTTTTTCCATTTACTATAAATTCATAAAAAATTCGTCAGCATTAAAAACGATGGTGAAATATTTAAATAAAATTTATATCTGGATTTTTCACATGAATTTGATCTTTAATTCAAAAATATCCTATATACCCCTGAAATCCTGTACTGAACTCACGACAAGCTGAGCGAATTTATAGTCCTTGGGCATGGCGACAAAAATCTTTCGCCAAGCAGGCACAAATAACAACACGTTGTGGATTTTCTGTTCAGTTTTCGTACTGTTTTTTGTTTTTTTGTTGTGCTTTATTTTCGGTTCATTTTGCAGACATTGTTGGCTTTTAATTTGGCCAGCACGCAAAGGCAACAAAAGGTAACGGCTTATTATGCAACAAAACTTTTCTATTTCTTTTGGCACTTCTCGCTTATTCTCCGCTCGTTCCTCGTTCGCTTTATTAATTTTTGCGTATTTTTCATGGGAAATTTCGCAGGCAGCCGCCAAAGCCAAATAAATTCAAGTCAAAAATTCTGCCATAAACTTAACCATAAATAATTCAAAATAAACTTGGGCGGTATGAGCGCGGCTCTATGGGTGTGTGTGCATGAGTATTTTCGTGCTAGGATATTAACCCCAATTGCGCTTGGCACTTGTCGGCCTGCCTCAAGCTGTTTTCCCTGCCCCCTTTGGCCCCGTCCCTTGGTCCTTGCCTTTTTTTTAAGTGTTTTCCTTAAGCGCCATAATCAGGCGCAGCGCAGAGTAAAAGGAGGAACGATAGAGAGAAAGAGAGAGCGGAATATAGAACACGCAAATATGCAAATATATGTGCCACATTCATGTATGTGAGTCCTGGAGTTTCGAGTGTGCCAGTGTATGTGTGTGTGCGAGGATATAAATTTAGTGGAATGCCTGTGCTTCTTCTGTGTTTTTCTGGTTCCGCTTCTGCTGCTCCTTAAGCCGCTTAGAAGGCCGCCAAGGGGCTAAGCAAACAACAAGCATCGACTACTCGCTAGATACCCTGTGATTCGTAGGCCGATGAGGAGTTAAGGACTTGAGGCAGGGCCCTTATTTAATTTATTAAATATTTAGCAATAAGCAAGTTTCCGTTTACTTAAGAGTTAAATCTATAAATATTGCTATACTAATTTATGTATTATTATCTTCTAGTTTTTAAAGGATATCCCCTATTCCTGAGTCTCCCAATTACCAGGACTCCTTGTACTGCTTGCTTAGCTGGCTGGTTGATGTGCTAGCTGCTGCTTTTTTTGGTTTCTGTTGTATTTTTGGCCTATGCATGTTTAAAATTTTATGTTTGCCAATGTGTTTGGCATAAATGCGCGCCTCCGAGAGAGTGAGTGTATGTGTTTTGTTGTCTAGGCAAATGCTCGGCACCATGTGGCATGCGGCAACATGCGCCTTGCATATAAATTCCAGGACAACCGCCGACTGACAAATCTTCCTCTTTAAATTCTTAAACTTCTTCGGCCCGATTCTTCAATTTATTTTGATTTTGTTTTCTTTTCCATTCACTCAATTTGGCCAGCATTGATTTTGCCTTAAAGTGGTTGTAATTAAATTAATTAAGTTCGGTCACGGGCTTTGATCTCCCTCCAATGATTATGATTATGATTGTGACTTGCTCGCCCGAATTATACCTCAGAACTGTCTACGCATTCTGACCGGCAAATGCCCGAATTATGATGTCAACTTTGGAGTCAACAGAGACATATGTATGTACAGAGCCCACCACCCACTCGGAAAACCCACTGAGCCACCCACACAAACAAACATACACACACGTTCATTAATCATTACCAAAAGCTGGGAAATGCCTTTGTCGTTGCCTCCAAGGGAACAAATTTTGTTTCGTATAATTGTCATGCATGCGGCATAAGTATCTAAGAAAGGAGACAGGACGAAAAAATTATATTTCATTTCGTGTTAAATAGCGCATAAATACTTTTATTATGTGTGTGTGAGTGTGTGTGATGTTAGTTTTTGATGAGGCCAGTGACCCATATGGCATTAGGATTGCGTTAGAATTTCCCAAGGAATGAGCCACCTTCGTGAGTTGACTTTGGGATTTGTAAGTCACGCATTTGTAAATTAACAAAAAAAAGCGTATACCAATTAAAGGAGGAATAACTTAAATGATAAAAAGTGATTAATATTTGTTGGTATTGCTTTGAAAGCAGCACTCTTTCAAAAGAAAATAAAAGAACATATAAATTTATATTACAGAAAATGCTTTCTAGGTCAATAAAATGAGGGCTACCTTCCAAATAGCTTTAAAACCCTGTCAGGCTGCCTGGAATTATATGTAATTTTTTTTTAACCGAGCCATAAAAAGTATGTCATGAATATTTGTTAGTTTTATATAATACAAGAAATGTGATACTTCGATTTAAAAACATACATTTCAAGAACAATTCTAAAATCTAAATTCCCTTTTTAAAAGATATATCTAGGTTGCATGTCCGACTATTTGGCTATACCAAAGTGGCTTCCTTAATTGGCCGGGTTTGTTTAAATTGTTTTCTCTCCATAACCGCCGTTTGAGCTAGCCTCGAATTGGCCCAAAGGACGCTGAAATCGGGACTGAAGACAGGTCGAAGTTCAGGAGCCGAAACCAGTTGTCCAAATGAGAGAAACCCTGCGAAACGAGAGCAAATCCTCAAATAAAAAAGAGAACAGGACTTTTCTCTCAATTTCTCTTTTGGTTTTCAGCAAGCTTTTTGGTAGTGAAACAGCCGTGAGTTGAGACAAGCGGCATTGAAACGCAGCTTGGTTCAAATTATCGCGGCCTTGCTTGAATTATGGCGTTACCAAAAATATCAACTTACCTTTCTTTTATTTTTCTACACAGAGAAATATAAATGAAAATAATGTGATTTTGCAGTTGTTTTCTATTAAATTATTAAATTAAACTTGTAATAATACTGGGCTTTTAAAATGACATAGCTCTCCTTTCGAAATGAATTTATTTAAATATAAATATTTATACAACTTCTATAAATAAAAGTATGTACATTCAACTTTATTTATTATTTATTTATTTACCCATTTTTTATCTGTGTATTGTGGCCCGGCAGGTGACCAAGTTTTATCTGTTTTACTTCTTTTTTTTAAGGGTCTCAGAAATATATTCACTTAATGCACGCCCGTGTCCGTTTTGCTTGATGCGCCACGTTCTCAGTTGGCTGCCCCACAAGGACCCCCGCCCAAACTATATACATATATTTTTTTTCCCAGTGCAACGTTTGTGTGTGTGTGTGTGTGTGTGCGCTCTGACGGTACCGTTAACGCGTGACTTCGAGTGCCCTTAATGCTGTAAATGAATATTTAATGTTAAAAGCACTTGTCGAAAATGCAGCAGTAACGATGCCAGCCGTAGTAGCCTCAGCAGTAGGACCAACAACTGCAGCCCGGTTTGGTTAACAGCGAAAGCGGGGGAAAAGCGGGAGAAAGGCGGGAGAAAAACGGGCGAAAATAGGAGGAAAACGAGGCAAAACAGTGGGGAACAGAGCGGCCGGGAGGAAAGGTACTTGTGTGCCGCTTCACTTAACGAGCAAGTTGATTTTAAATTGTTTTTGCAATTGGAGCATGCGATTAAATATAAATAGTTGCAGTCCAGTCCGGACCAACTTTAAGGGCCCCTTTGCAAATTAGCCCCAACTTTAACTGGCTATATCTTTTGCTGTCTCTTGGCCCAGAGAAGGCCTTTTCCCTGCCACTTGGCCAGCTGACATAAATAATGTTGGCTAGGCCCTATTTTGTGTCTTGAGAACGCTGTGTGCACTGAAGAAAAATCAGAAACAATTCTTATTCAAAGCCAAAATGTATAAGGGAAGAATAATAATGTTAATTTGATTTTTATTCATTAGTTTAAATTATTTTAAGATTTTACAATTATTATATAATTATAATTATATCTAATAATTTTTATATAATTATTTTCAACATTAGAAAGTGTGATGACTATGATTACAGTATTTTTATTTGAAAAATTAACTTAAATTAGGAAGAACAAAATAAAAACTATAAAATTTAAAGTAATAATAATAATAAATCAAGAATACAAGTGCTATATTTTTCATCTTTTCCTTTTTTTAAGACAGTTCCTTGACTCCTAGTGTAAGTCTCCCACTTAACTCTCTGTCTGAGACAAATGTTTATAAACCGCTTAATTATTCACTTGGCCTTTTTACACCCACCACTCCTCCCCTCCCCTCAAGATTTCCACCCCATTTTGCACCCCCTCCATGGGGTCCCTTTCATACTTTTGCCTTGTTCTGGGCGGTGCGTGAGTCAGTTCCTGTCTTGGGTTGCGTCCTGGCACGCAAAACAAATTGACACAAAGGCTCAGATTTTGCGGTGTTAAGTCGAGGCCGCATAAATCACGGAACTCTCGGGCTCACTCACTGCCTGCTTATTCTTCTCCTTAAGCAGTTCTGCTCTATATTTCATAATTTCCTCAGCCCTTGTCCATGTCTTTTTTCGGCTAATGAAAAATTCGCAGTGCTGAAAGGCCACTCATTTGGGTCTATATAAATAAAGCTGAAGTGAAATTAGCAGGGACGAGTGAGGGTAAAAGAGGATTTCCCGGAGGGGGGAAAGGGTGCTTGCTAAGCGTGTACCATTAAACTTATCAGTTTGGCTCGGGTTTATATAAGGCAATGATAAGACCCTCCGTTCAGCAGAAAAGTAGGCTATGAAAATTTTACAGGAAAATAAGTAGTCGTTGGGGGAAGATTTCTGGTAATGCTCCCAGTTGTTCGGCTTGTTATATTTGGTTTAGTATCAGTTAGTTGTCATTTCTTGAACTATTTGTTTATAATAGCTTTACAAATATATAAAAAATATTAACAGAAGTTTACAAAAAATACTATTTTAAATATAAATTTTAAGTTGTTGAATTTGCATCTTCGTTTGTCTGTGGCAGTTCCTTTCACATAGAATTGTGTCACCCTTTCTGCCTGCCTTCCCTACAATCTCAGCTCTTGAAGGGTGCTCCTCTCGTCCCAGAGGTCCTTCACATCATAACGGCTCCCATGCTCGACTGCAAATTGACCCGATTCGCAATTGTAAATGCAACACGCACGCGTCCAATTGGCAGCATGTCAACTTGACTCGACTCAGCTCAGTTAAACTCAAGCTTGAGCTACAACTTATTTGCTACAATGCAACACTCTTGGATAAAATAAATTATTATATTTACTAATTCAAATAACTGCCTTAAAAGGATGCGTTTATTATTATTAGGCCATTACTATGTTGAAATACATTTAAATAAATGGCATGTATATAAAATAAAAACGTCTTTGAGCTTACTTATTTTATAGAGATCTGTAAAAACCTTTGACATTTATTTCAAAACTTTCATTCCAGACTTAATTGGGTTTTATAACTGCCAAACAATAAAAGCATTTGTTTTCCCAACCTTCCTTTCCTTTTCGATGTACATATTTTCCCTTCCTTAAAAATATGCATCATAATGCAAAGGAAAAGACGAATGAAAGTTCGAAGGTAACTGTGAGATGTTTGCCTCCGAGTGCGACGACATCCAGTCTGTCATTGTGTGGCAGACTAAATATAAACTGCACTTCAAATGATGGGGCAACTTCAGTCTCCATCTGCGTCTGCATCTGTGGGTGCGTTCCATTTTGCCTCGCTGTCAGCGCAATTGCTGTCATTGCACTTAACGCACTTGCGCCCATTCAGGGGAGACAGAGAGTGGAAGGGTGGTGGTGGTGAGCAAGGGGGGACAGAGGGGGACAGCCTCCTCATACTCATACCCATACTCATGCCCAACCAGCAGCAACTGGCTGCAATTATGGCGTCTCAATGCGTTTTGTGCGTGGCTTTGGCAGTTAGCCTGGGAGCCTGCCGTTGCATATTTTCAGCGCTAGTCGGGGCAGAGCTGAAAAAATACACAGAGAGAAAATAGGTGAAATTTTAAATAAAAGTTTTAATTGTTCGAAAAATAATAATAACTTGTATTGTGAAAAATTGAGTGTGGATTATTATAAACTAGTTTTTAGTTAAAGATTCTTATTGAGTTGAATTTTTAACTATAAACTAATTCTAATTCCAATTGAATTAAATCTTTAACTAAAAACTAGTTAATAATAAACCACTCTCAATTTTTTAATTTAAGGTTTTCAAACCTAATCATTTCCTTAATGAAAGTTAACTTAATATTATTATTTAGATTATTAATTTCTGATTTTAAAGGACTTTGTTTACTGTGCTGTGTAGGAGGAGGGCTGTGGAGAAAGGGACTGCGAGAAAGGACTAAGCAGGAGGAAGACAGGCGCAGGGACACTGGCGGACAAAAGCGTTTTGCCCAGACACAAAAGCTTTGAATGCCCACGGGGCAGCCATTAGCCTAATAACGCCATGCACCAACACACATGCAGACGCACTCCCACGCACACCAGCACACACGCATGTACATAGATGCCACCCGCACACACTCGCCAAATGAACACTGGAAAAGGATGCTAAAAAAAGTAAGGATAAAAGTGTAACTTTTGTAAAGAAACCAAATGTTCTCCTTTAAATTCAGCATTAAAATCAAGAACTTTCTTTATATTTTGACTTATATTTACGAATATATTATTATTCAATTATATGGTTATTATTAAATATATGAATATATTTTTTTATCCATAAAGTAGCCAAAAAGACGAAATAAGTTTGCTATCCTCTAAATTGGTTTGATATTAATTAATATTTAATAACAATTTAATAGTTATTTAACTAATACTCTCAAATCTTAAATTATAATTTAGATTTCCTAAAAATATATGTATATCCTATCAGCCTACAAATATCACAAAGCTCGTAACACCGTGCGATATATGAGCCGAGTTGACATGACCAGACTACCTCCCGACACTACATCGCCATTGTTTCTCAGCTGCTGTCACGTGTGCAGCTCGGCCACAACAACAACAGCAGCGGCGGTGGCTGCAACACTACCACTATAGTTGCAACAAGAGGAAGCGGGTGGCGGGGGAGGGCGGTCAAAGTTGACAGAGGGAGACAGACAGATGGAGGGACAGACAGAGTGATGAACGTCGCCTCAGCTTCGTTACAATTATCATAAATAATAGCCAAGTGGTCGCTTGCTGTCGTTGTTCTCGTTATTCCCTTTGTTGGCGCTGCTGAAGAGTGGAAATATATTTTTCACTTTTCATTTCTAATTATGACGCCGGGGACATGCCCCAAATGCCACAAACAAAATGTTTTATATTCAGCATTTGTTGTTGTGTGGCCACAGAATGAAAGGTGCGTTATATTTGTGAAATAGATACAAATTTACGGTAATTACTGTTGATAGTCCTGGTGTTTTTGGGGGTCAGCAATTCAAATTGTGGTTAAATTGAAAACAGTGTGAATGCCACTTGAAAAAGGGCTTCAATAAGATGTCGAAAAGCGGTATTAAATATACAAAAAGCTTATTTATGAAAGTAATTACTAAGTGGAGTTCTCTGTGCTGTCAAGTTATTAAAGGAATTTTTAATCATTTTGATTTTTCTACTACTATGAGCTATTATTTATAGGTTATTTACTTTCAATCATTTTTTTTTTAACTGAAATTTACATATTTACGATATTTGCCTAAAATTTGTTAATATTTATTAACTTATTTGAAAGACCTTTCATTTGCACAAAAAAGATAGCAAATATATTTGATTTTGAAAATAAATGTAAATTAAACTTAGAAAATTGAAGAGGCAATTTAATTTTAGTCCCTTAATTATAGAAAGATTAACCTAAAATTTATTTAAAGCAATCAAGAAATACAAAAATACTCCAGCCTGATAGCTCTTGGTCAGCTAAAAGTGAATTACAGCTTCAAAGCCGAGTACAAATTGCACAATATTTTAGTTTAAGCCTTCAATAAATTTTAAGACTTTCAAATATCTTTTTTCCCATCATTCCATTTTATAGATAATTCTATCGACATACGCCTTTTGCCAATTTCGATTTAGCTGTTGCCCCAAGCTTAAAGTTATATTTTTTGTTGTTCCGCCCAGAAATTGTTACTAGAAAGTCGTGCGAATAAAAAATAAATCTCTGGTCGTTGTCAAACTCCGTTTGAAGAGTCGCCCCGCAGCAGTCAAAGGCTTTACTGCCGCTTCTCCCCACCCGAAAACACACATTTCTCAAAATGTGTGCGGCAACGTATGGTGGAAGCATTTTGTGGCATTCCGTTGCTGATGCAGTAACAGCAGCTTACGTTACGTATACGCAACGTCTGAGGTTTGGCAATAAAATTGCACATTGTTGTCCTTCGACTTGCTTTTGTTGTTGCTGTTGTTGTTGTTGGTGGTGGATGTGCTGTTGCTGCTGTGGAAATTCCAACCATTGCTAGATTTATATGTTCCAGCCCGCTTAAGTGGTAGTCAGACATTGGTTTTAGGACCCCAGTCCCCATGCTTATTTTGTCCCTGGGATAAGACGACTTTATAAGTCTAGACGATATGTGGAGTTTGGGTGAGCATTCGGGTGACATTCAAATGCCGAGTTAAATTTCCAGCCAGCTGCCGAGATTTATGCGGGTTGGCAGTTGCTACGAGAGAAAGAAAAAAAACCCAAACCTGCTCAATCCCCAATCCAGGGTCAAGCATTTCTGGGGCTGCATAGTTTTTCGGCAAACTTTTGGCCAACATTTCCTACACAGCAAAATTTTGCTGTCTTGCGTTATATATTTATATTTATATATATATTTCTTTTGGCCAGATTATTGAGCAAGTTTTCTGGTATTTTGAGCACAACTTATGGTGCAAAAATTGAATTGAATTGGGTACTCAGGCAGAGGCAAAGGCAGAGGCCGAGGACCAGGAGCTGCAACAGGAACAGGAACAGAAACAGGACCCAACCGGAGTTTCTCGTGCCAACTTCCTACTACGAGCTGCAAAAGAGGGAAACGAGGAAGTCGCAGACCGTGCGAAACGAAAACTTTTCTGCTTTTACACTCAACTTCCTTTCCACACACAAAATTTGTTTAATTAAAATTTTTGTGCAAAATCTGTAAATTGTTTTTGGTTCGTTTCGTTTGCTCATCGCTTTCCCCCTGCCGCTTTCCTTTTTCGTTTTCGTAACCCAAAAAATAGTTTTGACAACACACAAAATTATTACGGCCAACTATGAAAATTGTTTAAGTATTGCATAAGGTTTGGAGGACCAAATTTTGATGGAAATGGAGTGGTTGAAGAAAATGTTTTGTAACTTTTTTATTGTGCAAAACTGTAACTTTTGAAAGTTGAAAAAAACAAGAAAAATATTACAGCCATTGGTGATTGGACTGAATTTAACCTAAGGTTATTAAAGACGCTAGTAATAAAATATTTAAACAATATTTTTAAGGAAGGAAACACCTAATGATAAAAATTACTGATAACATACTTGTTAGATAGTTTTTTATATTAAATACACTAATTTGAATTTAATTTACAACATCTGCTTTTGCATTAAAGCCAATATCTGAATACCTATCATCATCAATTATTCACTAATGCGCGCATAATATAGTTGTATAATTGTGACACGAACTGCCAACACTTTTCGCTGTTATTTCCCCTCTAATCGCAAAATGCCACAGAGAATCCATCAATTTATCATGCGCCAAAAAGGGGGGAGGTCTGGGAAAAGAGGTGTGGAAACTATCCGCAAAATTCCCCCAAACAGCGGCAACGCACAAAATTATTCAAGTCAATGAACAATTTAATTTATCATTAATATAAAATCCGACAAAAGCGTCGATCCAAGGGGGAGTGCGGCGAAGTGTCGCCTTGGCGTGCTGCCATCGCATGGCACTTGAGCTAATCTCATATATCATCATCGCTGGGATCTGCTAACGAATGACAGGAAACCGAACCGAGCCACACCGACCCGAGCTGAACGAGGGGGACCAGGACCTGACCCCAGACTCGCTCCTTTTCTATTCTATCTCTGTCTCTCCCTCACTATCTCTCTGGCTCGTCGAACAATTTTTCTAATATGTTTGATTTTACTTTCAAATGGGCGAACTCTGCTGTCGCCATCTCTGGCCGCCAATCCCCGTGGCCAGCCATAACTCTGCCAGGAAACTTGCTGGCATCAGCAGGAGGACCAACAATGCAGAGAGAAAAAATGTGTTATATTAATAATCATAATTAAATTGAATTTTGCTTGCTTTTATTATTAATGGCAAATATTATATTCACATAAAGCATATTTGTTTTTATTTAAAATCATTTTATTAATAACAAAAATAGTTTATAACACCTTTTCAGCTCTACTTGAATTATTTATCGAAAATTAAATTTAAATTGTATATAACTGATGTTAGATGTTGACTAAAATAATTGTTTTATGAAGAACATATTTTTAATGTGCTCGAAAATAGCATTTAATTGTTGAAGACAATATGATTGACTTGTTATATAAATCGTACATAAACTAAGAAAAGCATTATAATATTAAAATAAATATTTTGTTAATATAGTGAATAGTTTTTTATTTTTTAGGTTGGTTTAAATGATAAAATATCATCTTTAGTGATGTATTTTCATCATGTTTTCTCCCACTGCAGAGGCAGACACAGCAGCAGAACAGCCAGCAGAAGTCTGACCATTAATACTCAATTGGCTGTGCTTCCCGTGTGGATTGTGGTCGTGGCTGTAACCCCCATCCGCATCCCCCCTGCCCGCCAACTGCCCCCAATCTCCGGCGCTTTCTCCCTATCTATTCTGTGGGACACTCTACTGCGTTGGCTGCCGTCGTCATCTTTGTCGTCTTGTGCTGACACTTGAATTGAATCGAAATTGGTTATTAGCAATTCTTACGAGAATCCCAACGACATCGTGCAGAGAAATGGGGGAGAAACTGTAAGGTAGTGGGCCAAAAAGATTGAGACCGACGTTGGCTGGCTTGTTTTCCTGCTTTCCTGCTTGGCCGCATTACTTGAAAAGCGAATATGTTGAAAAAAAAATTTAATTGGCGGAGCTGTTGGAAAGGTGTAGTGAATGGCTAAGACTGGATCAAAGCCATTTATAAAGGTAGCAAGAAGCACAGAATTTAATGAGGTCTAATCTATAAGAAGCTAACTATTTTCCCAATTTTTCTCTAGGGGGGGAATGGTGGATGCTCCATCACAAGGACGTATTGGTGGCTGCGGAGGCCCTGACCAATATGACCTATATCTGGCGATCAGCCAGCCATCATACCGGGAAATATTCGGAAAATATAATCTCTCTAATCATAGAAAGTATGTGTCCAGTAGTTAACCAGTTTGTAGAAGCCATTGTTTAGTATGAGAAAGACAATGGTTAAAATACTTTGTTTTCGCTTTTAATGTTATTTAACATAAACAAGGTTCTTACTGCGATTACTCCTGGGTCTCCTCTTCTGCTGTGCCATCCTTGTTACCTTCGTCATTGGCATGGACATCTAGCAACTACACAAAGCTTTTCTGTTGCGCCTGCAGCAGCTTAACGAGGTGACCAGCTGTATTAGTTGCGTCTGCGCCGTCTGCAGAATCCAGGCATTTGGGTGTAGGCCATAAGCTTGTTCCTGCTCAGCAGAAGCTGCTCCACGATTCCGCCAAGCAGGATCATCGGCGGCCATTTCTGCATGATATTTAATAGAGTGGAGATCTTTTGGTGGTGATGTGCTAATAAAGTTTTCTATGTATCGATAACAACATATGTTATTTAATTATTTTTATTTCCGCAAAAGAAAATAATACGGCAGCACGTTCACTCCGATAGCGACGGTATCGATAGCGTCAATTGTCAGTGATTTTCCCACCTTTAGCTGGCGTCTCTGCAAAACTTTTGCTTTGTTTTCTTGAAAATATATAATGGACAAAAAAGAAGTCACCGATTTAGAGGAGTCAGCTGAAGGCTTGGAAGACCCAAAAGGAAATACAAAGGAAGCAGCTGCAGCCGGAGATACCGAGATAGAAACGGGAAGAATGGATCAACGGAAGCACCCAGAGCTGACTGTGCCGAGATCTGGAGAGCTTACGGGGACTATCTTCTGTGTTATGCCCTCACGGCCGAGGTCGCCGATGGCTTCTCAGCCCAAGTGCCCTTCGGTGGGGGAATGTTTCCAGAACGTAAAGGTTCAAATGAATCCTTTACCAATTTCCAGCTCCGAGAAAGATCAGCAGTTTATTCAGAATTACAAGAAAAAGTACGGTGAGCCAAGCCTGGACTTTTATGTGGGAGATCTGAAGAGTGCATATAAAGTATCGTGTAATCAGCCAGCCGATGAGGTTTGCACTAAATTATTCTGCTTAATTCTTTTTAATATTTATAACTAACTATATATTTATATTTATATATCAGAAAAAACTGCTGGCTATTTACCTCCATCATGGTGGCAGCATTTTGACCAACAATCTTTGCCAGCAAGTACTCAAGAATGATGAAGTCCTAACCACATTCAATAATCTATTTATTGTCTATGGCTGCGATATGTCCAATACCACCGATGCCAGTTTTTTCCACGATCAGCTTAGGGACATTATTAGCGTTGAAGCAGCTGAAGCGGCTAAGAATCTCAAACTGGACCAAATGCCGGCTTTTCTGATCATTGGCAAGAGTACAGATGGAGGACTACCAAATATCGCTGTCATTTATGGAGATAATGACGACGACACGCTGCAAACACTTCTCCAGTTGCAATACTCCCTTTTAAGTGGTCTGTATGATTAAATATAGATGTAGATGATATGGTTGCAATTAAATTAAATTATATGCACAGATTAACACTCTTACTAACACTTTGACTCTACTATAAGTCTTATCTCGGCATAAGTTTTCCTATTTTTATTTATTTGATATTTTGTCTGTGGCTAATTTTTTTAATAATTATCTAAAAACTCCTTTGCAAGATTAGGCGTCCATGTAGATCAGGGTGGTAATATTAATACCTGGACCACCTGACCGCAGGGTGGCGGTGGGTCCCGAGCTGGTGGTCAGTGACGCTGATAGAACGAATGATTTTTGTGTTGGTCTGGTCCTGGCGGACGGATGTGCTACGCAATATTTATTCACCACCTCATTTTTTATGGCCACAAGTTGACGGCGACTGGCGAACAAAGCCTGCCAAAGGCAAGTCAACTTCTGCCAGTTTGATAGCCACTCCGTGTCAATGCAAACAATGCAGTGGATAACACGGAGCGGGGAGTGGCCGGAAAGTGGGCGGGTCCGGGGACGGCGCTAGGGACAGGATAACAGGAAGCGTCGAACAGAGAACGGACATATCAATGGTTATTTTGGGGGCAAAATGAAATCGTTTTTGTGTGTACATTGCAGACAGCTGAGGTCAAGATAGTAGGAGAAATATTTCATAGAATATTTTTTTATTTATGAAAGAGAATTTAAGATGATCAATTGGGTATATTGAAAGAACCACATTAAACATACATCTACGATATTTGTAAGCCAAACTTGAACATTTGACGCTATTTCTTTGAACAATTCTGTATGTTATGTGTGCCAGTTGCGTTTCCGTGGAATGGCAGCCATGTTTACGATTCGATCGCATTCGCACACGATTTTGATTTTGATTTGTTTGCAGAAAACTCGCTGCAGAGCGGGAGAGAGTGCATTCGCTCGGAATATCTAAGCTTCTGCGTTCCCAGTTCCACAGTTGCACATTGGAGCTCCGGCTTCTGGCTCAGTGGATTCCTGCTGATGCTCGCACAAAAGCCAGCTACGAATCGCATGCTTTATGCATAAATAAACAAATCACTGAAATCAAAAACATTGAAAATGACTTCAAAACTCAGCTCAATGTGCATCCAAGGACGAGTATGCGTTTCCATTCGCATTCCCATCGAGATGCAGTCGTCGGACATGTTTGCTCAACGTTTTTCCGCTCGCATATATTTTCGAGGGTTTTCACTTCCGGTTTTGGGGTTTATTTGAAAGGAGGTTGCTTTAATGTATGAGTTTTTTTAAGGGAAATAACTATTCATATGCAGACTTCTGCCTGTTTTTGTGAGAAAATGTTTGTTAGTTTTCTTAAGGCCTAATGAATACATTTTAAATGTTTAGAAACAATTATAAATTTATAGACAACCAGACTTCACAAGGTTATCAGGCTTACCAAAGGCTGCAGCAGTCTGTAATCGGAAACTCACGTTAATGACTTTCACTGTTGCCAAAGCCAAATGAAGGTTACGCTCTGGCCTTCCAGCCATTACTCCCATTAGCCGGCACCCGTATACCCCAATACCCATACACATATATTCATGCATATTCATAGGGCCACATACGGCCTAAATGAAGTTGGCCCAATCATCATCCAATTAGAACTGCAAAATTATACTAATTACAACTTTGAAATTAGAAATATGCAAATCGCAGACGTTGTGTCTAGAGCGAAGTTTGGCCTGATTAAAAATTTCATCAGAGACGTATAATTCTGATATGTGGGAAGTATGTGTATATGTCCGTGAGAGCTGCATACATTTGCTTAAATTATATTGACATCCGACGTGTCGGTGGCCGTGGAAGGATACGGCTGCAAGACTCCTGATAAGTGAGCAAAACCCATGGAGAAGGCCATCAAAAAGTCAGCGCTTAGAGAATCAGCCAAGCGGACACCCATACGGCCGGAGCGGAAAGAGATGGGTATAGTGGGGCCGAGAGAGGAGGGAATATCTCATGAAAGCCAAGCCAAAACCGTAATGCATAAATTATGACAAAGAGAGACTTGCCGACTATACACATATATATGATGAACGAACCGTCACATTCATATATAAATGAATAAATATTAAAATTAAAAAAAGCATCAAAAAAGCGATGCAAGTTAAAAGAAATTAAAAAACTTGTATGGAACATGTTCATAGTTCTGAAAAAAATCTCCTTAAGAATAGTTGGTAATACTTGGACTCAGATAAATAGTTTTTTTAAATTGCGGTATTCAATACAAAATAAACCAATTAGTAATGAAAATATCTTCTCTGCTTACAGTGGCAATGAATTCGAACTTCTCAGCTGAAATCTTAAACGCAATTCAACTTAAAACTAAATTAGTATAAAGGGTTTTGAGGCACTTTACTGCCCAATTAGCGAACTCATTTAGCAAAGAAGGGCAGAGTCCTTGGGAGGTTCTTCCTTGGACTTAGCAACCCTCTCATGTAGCTTGGAGCATCTCAGATATGCGAAACACGCGTCGAAAGGAGTGGCGAGCGGTGGTCACGTTTCTGGCAAGTAAATTCAATCAATTTGCCATGACACAAGCTAGTGACAATTGTTGCCAAGCTTTCGGACAGGACATTCGCCTAATTGGTCGCTAATTGTAATGCATTTTACGAAGCTGCACTCGAAGGTCACCATGGGGGTTGGGGTAGCGAGACCCTCGCAAAACTGTCCGTTGAGATAGTTCCGGAGTTGTCAGGCTCAGGCTTGGGAAAACTTTCCTGTTCCTATGTCCCTTTTCGGCCTGCCAATTTCCATCTACGCATTACTTGATCATTTTCCAATTGACGGCCCCCAGCTGTTGCCCCAGCTTTTCCTGACTGCCTGTTTTCGAATTGTCAAATTAAAACAGAAAATGTTGAATTTGATTAGCGAAGCGTTAAAGAAAAAGACACGGCTCCGAAAGGAAAAAGGGGGCGAAAGGCAAGTGGAGGAGGTCCAAAGATAATGAGCCAGTGTTGAGGCGTCGTTTAAGGGAAACTTTTGGCCCTTTTCCACTCCCAGTTTTTCCTTTTTGCTGAAGCTGAACTAACGGCAGTTGGTGCGAATTGAGGGATGGATTTATAAATAAATATATACTCTATAATTTTTCAAAGTTATTAATTTTGTTTTTTTTCATTTACGCTTTTATTATACTTAAATTTTTTATTTGACATATGAATGAATTAGGCTGAACTCTCAAAAATTAAATATTTCTGAATTATAAATCCATGGTGATTATTTGTTTTTAAACTCTTAAATTTCAATTCCTATATATATAAAATATATTAACTGATTTTTGTGTCATCCAACCCTTGTCAAATAGTCAAATAGTTGGCAGTACAACGCAGCTGCTTTCCTGCAATGTCCTTGAAGCCCATACTACAACCCGCTCTTTCGTTACAAAAAAATAAATAGGAAATTAAACGTAAAGGGAAATGAGTAGTCACTCCTTTGGCGAATAATTTTGTAATTATTTAACTTAATGGAAAACAAACTCAATTTTCGAGCAGAAAAACCAGCGCTGATGGGAAAAAGTTTGCAAAGAAAAACCTCTAGTTAGCTTCACTGAAACCCTGAGCCAAATAGAACCGTGTGTGTGTGATGACTGTACTTCTTTCCATTCGTTGTCCTGGCTGCTCCGAGTTTACTCAAGCGTTAGACAGAAGATTGGCGTGTTTTGTGCTTATCCCGAATGAACGAATTAAACTGTAATTTTCGTGAATTATTTGGCTGTTGTTTGGCCTGAGACTTAAGCTAATTGACAGCCGCAAGAGAAAAAATAAATAAAAATTAAGAAGCCGCTTGCCACCGGAAAATGCAAGTCTTGCTAGCCAGCTTATTGTGCAAAGTTCAAAGGTTGCCATAATGAAAAGCGAACAGAAAATTGATAATCTCTCTCAACCCCGTATCCCGCAGGACTTCTTCAGCGGATAAAGTTTTGTGTGCTGTCTGGGATCTCTGGTTATTAAGTGCCGCAAAAGTTCCCAGCCCCAAAAATGATAATTGGGCTTTGGGAAGACAGCCCCTAAAATCTTTGCCCACGCCCCATCCTTTTTTCGGATCTCCATGTCGAAAGCTGCATAATTAACACAAAATAATGATAAAGTTCATGGCGAGCCGCGCTTTTCCCAATCGCAACCCATTCAATTATGTAAGTGTTCCTCCTACTTCGAGTTTCTCCATGGCGAGAGATTTACAGCGAAACTTTGCCAGAGTTGCATTCTCTGGTGAAGTGAAGTTGCGATTGGATTGGAGGAACTTCGAACCTCATCCTTGGCGGCTCTTTTGGCAGTTTTCACTCTGATGGGCTTTGTGTTTATGAGGAGCCAAGGAGGTCAGTGGCCACACGGAGGGCCACCGAACGGAAATTGCCCGATAATCAGCTTTGGCCAGTTGGAACAATTTGGAATGAAAGCCGGCTGTCGGCTCAAAATGTTTCACAGGATACTAACACAGGGAAATTAATTTTTATAGATTTTATAAATTAATCAATTATCAAGGCACTGTTTTGACCTAAGATAATTATTCAATTGGTTCATATTATAAAAAACTAAAAAGAAATCCCAGTAATCCCTAAAAGATTATCTTCCCCCGACTCCATAATCCAAAAGCTACAATGCGCAAAAATCCAATTAGGACATAGGACAACATGGAGCATGTGGCAAGAACAAAGAAATGAGATCAAGTTGCAAAAAGTCGCAGAAGAAAAGCTGTGAAAAACTATGTTTACAAGGGAAGGAGTTTAAATGAGCTTCTCGCTCTTCTCCATATTTGCTTCCATTTGTTTCTTGGCTCTTGCATATTTATTTAGTCGATGGCAATTAAAGTCGCGCGGCGCAAACTAAATGAAAACCATTTGCGCGCATTTCAAGCAGAATAAAATAATACAAACTCTAATTTATACGAAACTGAGCGTTCTCCTCCCTTTTTTTGTGGATTTTGCTTCTTTTTTTTGTGTAGCAATTTTTTATTTTAGTTGGCGCCACTTTTTTAAATCAAAGTGAGCGAACGCGAAACGCCACACAAGAGGGTGCGGCGAAAAATAAAAACGCGGAATAGTTAGGGTCGGAAGCCGTCCATTCCATTTTCAACTAAATAAATAAAAAGTGAATTTTTAATTAAAAGTTAAGTGGCAACTCATTTAAATTAATGTTGACTCAAGCGTCATAGCAAAACAGTTGGAGAACCGAGCGGTCGAAAAGGGGCAAGAGCGGGAAATTCGCGAGGGTAGGTGGGAAAAATAAAGAAAAAAAGTAGGAAAATAAGAAAATAGTGCAAGTGGGTTGGCTCACTCCTTAATAAGCATTATGCACCGCAGGACCTTGACTGAAAAAAACTGGACTGAGAAAAAAGGAAGCCAACGGAAGCCTGCTAAGAAAAGGCAACTATGCCGTGATGTAGAACCATTCTTGAAATATTTATTGAACTGAAAAGTTGTAGATATTCCTTCATTTAATATTGAATACTCCAAACTACTTATTTTTAATAATTACCAATGATCTCTTTACTTCAAATACGTAGTTTAGGCTACAACAAAATCAATTTAAATAAACTCAAGGTGAAATATAGCTTCATATTATATTTGATGAGCCTGTGTTAATGTTGGCCAATTAGTTGCAGTTGCAGTTGATCCACACAAGTGAAACTGTAGCTGAATTGTCGAGACTCTCGAGTTGTCAGCTCACTGTCCACGCATATTAAATGTGTTTGTCGAGGTTTATTGAACTGTTTGTCACGGGACAATTGCCAAGGGGAACGCACACTTAGGCCACTGACTGCTCTCCAATTGGAATTGATGTATTTACGTCCGTTTGCAATGTGCTACGTGTGCATGGAATATAGATTTCGCCCCCGAAATGTACCACCGATGATGCAGTCAGCCGACACCAATTCCCATTCCGATTCCAGACTCAGTGGTTCACTCATCCTGGATGTAAGACCTCACAGAATGTACTATGGGAAAAGTAATTAAAATTTTTGTATTAAATAATTTGGATAGTTTAATTTTTTTTCTAGGTTTCAAGTTAGATATTGGATTATGATCAATAAATAATTCAATCATTTTAGAATAAAATATTAATTTATTTAGTTTACTTTTTTGTTGATGCGTAAAAATTAAAGTTTTATAGAATTTATGGTTTAATCAATTAGTTTTGTGTAAACATTTTGGTAGTTTATTTATTTATCCCATTATTTCCCTTACCCAGTCAGTTGTATTGCTTTAATTTCATCATCATACCAACTCGTGCCTGGATTGCATGCAAATTTTCCCACCTACCCACAGGTTTTCCCTTGGTCTGTCTGTCTGCCAGGATGCGGCTGCAAGAGTTCCTACGGCTCAGTCAATATTATTGATCAGGCGTCAAATTTTGGGCTGTGAGTCCAGAGTCGGTTGCACACACAAATTGTGGCAAATTTTCATAGTTTGGTCTCTCCTCACAATCCAGGGTCTGTGGGTGCTGGGAAATTCATCCAGCGGATTTGCAGAAAGGACTTCTCTCAACAGGTCCTTAATAGCAGACTTTTAGGCCATTAGCATTGGTATCAATACTGGGTTTCTATAACTGATGAAGAATGATAAGCCTATAGTTTTGGGTTGATTTTAATATTTATTATAATTTTTTTATGGATTGTACAAACATCACTGCTGATTTATTAACCATTTAAAAAACCATTAATTTAAAATAGGATTTATTTTGGCTTCTAAATTAAAATTCCAAGATGCTAATTTATTTAAACAGACTTAAACATAACTTAACATATTATAGCACCCAGCCAAGAAAAGCGAAAGCCATTCTGTCGACATAAGGCCTCTCTAATGCGAGCCAACTCCTCCTCCTTGCCTCCCAAGGACTTTCGATTGCGTAGTGGCAGTAAAAATGAGTTGCCATTTTTTGCTCTATTAATTTTTGTTGCCTCTAACTAGTGGAGGCCTGGGGCTAAAGCCTTAAAGCCTGTAAAATTTAATTGGGAACAGCGACAAGGAGGGAGAGTGGCAAAGGCAAGAGAGCAAGCGGAAGTAGAGGATGAGAAATGGAAATAAAGTGAGGCATGCTAGACTACTTCCGCACGCACATACAGAAATACTTATTAATAAAACAAATAACAGAAAGGAATAGAAAATAATAGGTGCGTTGGTAATCAAAAATTTATGGAGAGATTTATAGGGATTGGAGCTGAAGAAATATATAATTTAAAAGCTTTTTTCATAGAGTTTTTAAAATATTTAAAGAAATATACAATTGTTTTCCAAAATAATCACCTCTTCAGGCTTTATAACCATAATTATATTTATTGAAACCTCAAAGAATATTACAATATATTTTTATAAAAAACGATCAGCTTCGATCTTTGGAAAAATATATTAAAGTACTCAGCGTACTCACAGAAAAGAAATATGGTAATGAAAATGATGTGAAAGTGAAGCCGTACAAAGGAGAAGCTAAAGAAGAAAAAAGCTTATTTCTCCCACGGCATTTCCATATAAGCCATATTTTCAATAACCGAGAAGCGGGCAAAAGGCAGCAGAAAACTGACAAAGTTTTCTGCGCTTTTCCCAACTTTCTTCTACTCATCCCGACCACTTTCTTTTCGCCTTTCCCTATTTTTCTCTTTCCTTCAACGGCTGGCTTTTTGCCGTCCGCCTTGGTTCGCCTATTATTTGCGCATTTTATTTCCATTGAACATTTCATTGACACTTTGACAGCAGCATTGACATTTGCGTGACTCGGGTGATTAGAATATGCGCCTTCCAAGTTCCTTTCCCCATCTCTTTCTCGGCGACCTCGGGCTGTCTCTTTCGGGCCCCCATTTGCCATTCAACCTTATTATGCTTCGACTTAGTTTTTCATTGCTGCGCCATAAAATTGCCAGTGGAATTAGTGTGTGCAATTAATTTTATTCGGTCCAAACGAGAGTCAAGTTTTCAGCGGGGAAACCTTTAAGTTGGAGAAAGAGTGTGACTTTTCTAGTGTTTAATATAATTTTATTTATTTTCCTCTTGTTAAAGAATTCAAGCTTCCTCTAGATTGATTTCGCCTCGAATGTCTCTGCGACTCTGGGGAACATCTGCACTTGTTCTTGCTTTCCGCCTTGAAATTTATTTGGCTTGTAATTCGATTCGCTTTGCTTTTCGTAACGTGTCGCCGGAATAATGCAGGCACATCTATATATCTGTGTATATATCCGGAAGGTGCTCCGAGCTTGGGCCGTAGATAAACGATTGTCGCTTAAAGCCCCTGATGTGCCAATTTTCATGGTTGATGCCACTCCTTGGTGGCTCCGTTCCCACTGCCTGTGGAATATCGTTAAGATGCTGACACTGTTCAAAGGCAAAAGTTTTGTACAGTTTTCAATTTGGACTCTGTTATCGTAGCAAGATTTGAACTTTAACACGGAGTTTCTCAAAAAAAATATTATCTTCTTCAGCTTATTTAATTTGTCGAATAACATGAAGTATCTCTAAAATTATATTTTTTCTAAATAAGCTTTTCTCTGTCAGGGATCGTAGCTTTCTTTTTCTTTCGCTTTAAAATATAATAAAAATGTTATTAATTTAAATAAAAGGTAAAAAGAAAGGCTTCGAAATACTAGCACAGTTATTTTAATTTTTGTAGAACTAAAAACATAATTTGAATGCATAAATTTAAACATTTAAGTAAAAGAATGTAAGGAAAGAATTACTTCCGAATTTCTTTTGGGTTAATTCAATCCCTAATTATAATAATACATTTTTTCAATATTTTAACTATTCTAAAAAAGTTTAAACAATTGCAAATTCTTTTCTTTCAATGAGTAGTTTATAAGCTGTAATTATAAATGTCAGCTGCATTATTTTTGTACCACCACAAAGTATAGTTATTGGCATTGTCGCCTGATAAGCTGCTCATTTGCAATCAGCCAAGTAATTGCACAGCAACTATGACAGTATCTCAACCTCAACTCAATGGAACACTTGCAGATGTGTCGTGACCCCAAGAACTGTCATTGTTCGCCACCTAGAAGCTAATGCACTGACATAACCAACCATCCGGCCAAAGGACCATCCATCCATCCATCCATCGACCCATCATTCCGCCCATTCATCCATGCATCCATCCGTGCCATCCATCTCTTGTTAGCTAAACACAATCGAATGTCAGACAAAAGACATCGGTAGAGTGCAGTTGGAATATTACGTATCCGCTACGTGGCCCATCTGACTCACTGACTGACTGACTGACTGACTGTTTGTCTGCTTTTGCACTTTACTTTTTTATGCTCGAGCTATTCTTTTACTCTAAGCCTCGGGCATTTAATTGAACAAGTGAGCACTTTATTAAAATGTCACTCAACTGTGTTTTCAGTGCGATACAGTGCCGTTCCAGGTGAAATGAGGAGGTGCCCATTCGAGGGTGATGCAGCCAAAGAATTGCCGGCGACGTGGTCTGCGCAAATTTCATTACAGCTCTGTCAGGCATTTTGACAGCGGGTTTCACCTACATTTAACGCTAGCAAACAAAGAGTGTTGAAAAGACTTGGAGTTCCTGGAGTTTGCAACAGAATAATACTCTATAATAAAACATACATTTTATGTGTTATCTATGTGCATTTTTTTGTACTTAAAATATGGTGTAAACTTAAATATTATCTAAAGGTTGTCAAAAAAGTGGTTGCTATTTTTATGCATTCTTAACACCTCTTCCCTGACATAGAGCATAAAATCAGTAATTAATACGTATATAATATACTCTTTATTTTTTCCAGTTATCAGTTAAAAAAAAGTCGGAACAGTCGACTTGGGCTGCATTTAGCGTATGCATATTTAATATTTTCCCCAGCAAGTTGCAACCAGAACAACAACTAAAACTCCAGAAACTCCATGGTTAAAGGAGAAAAAAGGGTTTCAAACTGGAGTAGCAAAACAAAAAGTGAACACAGCTCATACTCGTATATCATTTGACCCTGCTAGGAGTTTTACCCCTTAAGCCCTCTTCCCTTTTTCCAGCTAACAAGAGGCAAACAACAGGAAAACCAAAAGAGGGCGAAAAAAAAGTTTTGAAATGAAAAAGCAGTCAGCATATGAAATGAGTTTATTACTCAAAATATGTGTGTGTGTGGCACGCTTTAAGTGGAATGCACCATGTGAGTAGCGGCAAGGGCGTGGCACGAAAACAGGAAAGGGCTGACGTCCTTCTCCGCTGCAGGCAAATAGTTAACTAGATTTATTTATAAATAATTTCCAAGCATAAATCGCTGCGCAGCTTAATCAAATTTGCAGCAGACAGTGAGTGGCAAAGGTATATGGCCAGGCTATTTTAGAAGGTTTAAATTGTTGATGGATTAGAATTAAAACAAAAATGGTTTCTTGAAACTTAAGAATAAGAAATTATTTAGAATATTTGTTCTTCTTTTCTGGTTAATTTTATTTCTAATATATAATCATATTTAAATTTATGTTCATCTATATTCATTGTGAAATAATTGTTTAGTATTATTTTTTATAAATAATATAAGTATTTGTTTCTCCGGTAAAATGTTTAACTTTTAATAACAAAACCTTATTTGAAACAGAATAATACAACCATTGGTTTTAACGCCTAAGCGAAACAATTTCCGGTCTAAAAGGCTTACAGCTTTGGCGCGCACTGTAACCCTTTACCCTGGCCCTTTTTTGTCATGATATTCGTAATATGGCGGAAACACTTACAGCAGCAGCATCATCATGATGATCCTTTGCATTCGGTTTCGCAGGAAAGGGAAATGCACTCGCGAGGGAAATGCTCCAAAAACGCCAAACTGCGTTAATTGAGCGCGACAGCAGCTGAAACAACATCGAATTATATAATGCTATGTAATGCCAGGTCATTGCAGCAACTAACAGCAGGAAAGCGCAGCGGAAATTGGTTTATAGATGCCAGGCCATAGATAGTCGGCCTTACCTTCCGTTCGACCAAATTGCAGATTGAAGATGCAAATGCGGACGTGCATTGCATATGCTCCATCCAAAGGTGTGTGTGTGCTGCTGAGTATCTCAAATTGCTTTCAGTGTCGAAAAGTATGCCGTCATAAAAAAAATGTGACTTCTGGTAAAGGGTAGCTCGAGGATAAGGAAAATTCATTTAAGAAAATGTTAAGTATTTACATATTAGATTCGTGTTTATTTAACATTTTTATTTCTAATCAAAATAAAAGCATTAATATTTATTATACGCTTTTACATATTAATGTTTGTTATTCACTGAAATCTATTTTCTTAACCCCAATAATTTGGTTCAAAATATTTTCCAATTAAAATGAAACCCTTAATAAGAAGCTCTCAATCGCCTCTCCTGTTTTCCAACCATTTGACTAAGCGCATTAGCTTTAGTTTTAACATTTTTTTCTCCCAACTTGCACTTGGCCAGAGAGCTGAAAGTAGCTTTTAGTTGAGGGAAATAAAGGTGCAGAACATCGTATATATACGGGGAATGTGAGAGAGATGGTAGAAGGTCGCTCTTCTGCATTAGCTGGCTTGCAAGCGGCTCAAGTGCAAAATCGAATTTAGCTAACGGAATTTCGTCTTCCTTGCCAAGAATCCCGCACCCGCTTTCCCCAGCAGGAGTACCTTTAACTCTTTAGCCCACACTTTTCCCTACCAAAAAAAAAAATATAAAAAAACTGAAAAAGGAAAAATCTCTTCTAACCTCTTTTAGCAGCAGCCGACGATGCGACGATGGCGATAAGCGCTTGGAACATGCGTGCTAAGAACACATATAGGGGCAACCATGGAATATCCATACACAGTGAATAAATTTTAAGAATTTCAATGGGCAGTTTTAACATTTGTATGTTAATGTAACTATCTAACTTCCCACTAAAATTTCTTTTTTTTTGTTCATAAACAAACACTTATTATGGAGTGCGAGCAGCTGTTAAGATGCCTGCTTCTCACGGATTTTGCTTTCAAATATTTTGGTTTACAAATATTTCCAAGTCGGTCAGCTTATTGCATTTAACGGATTTTTAATGCTTTCAAGCTTCTCTTGTTTTCAAAGATTTACTAAGCCGGTCAGCTGATTGCTTCTAACGGATCTTTCCTGTTTTCAAGCTTTATTTAAATACATCATTTTGTTCAATGTTGTTTTTATAAAAAAAATTCTTAAAAGTTAATTTTTATAAAGCTCTACATTTTATCGCAGTGCAGGCGTGCACCTGTCTTTCCCCTAATGTTGGTCACAAGACCAAAAAAAAAGAACCATAAAAAATACACAGGAAGGGGTGATGTTGGGATGACCGTGGGAAGGAGCTGCTTAGTTCGGGCCAAAGGGTGCTGCAAATTCAGCTGGAGCAGCACCAGCAGCAGCAGCATCAGCACCTTTGCCATTAACCTAACTCGGTTCGTTTTGGTTCGGTTTTTGCTGGTGCTGCTTCTTCTTTTTTGCTATTAGTTTTCGCCACATGTTTGTGTGCTTCACCTCGCCGCACCCACCCTGCCCTGCTGAACAAGCTGCCCCTGGAACATACATACCTGAGCTCACCTGTTCGTTTTTTGTTTTTAAGTGCAACATGAAATGTGCATACCAAGGAGCAGGCCAAACCAGACACAGACACGAGCTTGGACAGACTCAGGGCTTCCCCCTGACTTCGTCCTCCCCCTCCGCCTCCGCCGGCACATCCTTAGATCCTGCTACTAGTCCACCGCAAACTAATACACTCCCAGTGGCATGTATGTATATGTAAGCAGGTATGCGTTGACTGTGTATCCAATGTTTTCGTAGTCTTGTTCAGGGTCCAGGAACTAAGATATATGGCAGCTGCCAAAATATGCAAAACATGGCTTCAATATACATACATGTGTCTTTAGTAAGACCTTCTGAAAAACTAGAACGTGGTTTAAAATAGTAATTTAGCTCAAGAGTCGGTTAAAAACATTATATTTGAGGTCTGTTTCGATTGAGAATACAAATCAAGAATATAAACATTTCAGAAATCATTTTCTATTTTTGTTGTTGCTCTTTTTGAAGCTCTCAAAAGGCTCTTTCGCTCAAATTCAACCATATTCAGTCTTCGTGTCAGGCGATTATACTCTGATCTCAGTTTCTGGACGACCTCTCGCTTGGTCCGCAGGTACTCTTCCGTTGCAGCACAGTCTCTCAGAATTTCCGGATAATGCAACAGGCTTCCGCGCCGCACATTTTCAATCTCTTTCTTCAGCCGTGTGCGCCGCTGAATTTCAGCATAGTGAAGATCTCGAAGTTTTTTATGCTTCAGCCTCTGCTTCTTTAGATTGCACTTCATCTCTTCCAGCGCCTCACTGTTTGATCTCTGCTTTTCTTTCAGATGCGCCATTGTATGCAGATCGTAGGTGACGCCATCCTTTAGGCGATTCAGCTCAGCTTCCTTTTCTTTGGTTAATAATAAATAATAAAGTTAGATACTTAATCAAAAAATATGTATGTAGAGTAAATTACCACAAATTTTTAGGTTTAAAGTTTGGATGATCGCCAGATTGGTTAAATATTCGCTGACGCCAGTGCCCTGCTGTTCCATTTTTTCGGATTTCTAATAAATGCAAGCATTTATTAATTTATTTATTAATTATAATTATACTCACAATCTTTATGGTCGCTAGCTGATGTTGAACATAGGTAAGATTCCGTCTAGACTTCGACACTTCATTGCGGACCTCGTTCATCTTCCTAAAGAGATCGTTCATCACCAAAGGCAGACGTTCGTAGCCGTCCTTTAGTAGAGATTCCCTGACCGTGGCCTCGAATTGCTGGACTTTCATCACTTCGTCGGCCTCCGCAGTTTTCTCTTTTTTTTTAAGATTGCCCAACAAATTATGGATTGATTCCTTCATTTTCCTTTCCCGCTCCAAGTTGAAGTCCAGCGCGTTAATCGCTTCCATGAAGCGCATTTTATACAAATGATCATTTTCCCCGTTTGTATTGACGAATTGGTACTCATTTCGATTAATAAAATACTCGCAGATGATCTCGTTGAGGGTATAATTTTGTTGCAAAGCGTCTGTATATTGACCTGAGAGCTGAGCCAGCTCATTTATCAGTTTTTTGCTGTCCAGAATTCGCCGCATACGAGGCTCAAAGGCTAACTTCGCGGCTAGCTTTAGTAAGTCATCGAGAAATGCTTCGATCATATTGATTGGTGGCATACGGAATTTATTGTTGGCGTTCGGTGAGCTGCGGTCAAAGTCCACACTTAATTTCTTGTAATCCATACCTTTCATTAGGACGGATATATCCGGCATTTCGGGTTTTTCTGCTACTTGACAAGGATCCTGAACAGTTTCATCTTCACTTTCAATTAGAAGATCCAAGCTAATATCTATACTTTTTTCGCTTTTGGACTTTGCTTCTGTAAACATTTCAATTTCATTTATTGAACTAATCGATGTATTTGATGCATCGGATTTAGAGCTATGCCGATCAACGGGAGGTACATACTGGTAGTCGACTTCTGTGTCGGGATCCTTTCTGTCCAGACTTTCCGTGCTGGAAATATCATTGATATCTATCAGACTACCGAAAACCTTTAGGAAAGCACTTCGTAAAGCTGTTTCATCTTGCTCCTCTGGCTTACTGTAAGGACCCTCTGCATCGGACTTCAACTCTTCCTCCGAATTTGATGAAGGAGTCTGATCGTATTTCAATGATTTTAATAACTTCCTTGGCTGGGCCTCTATGGTAACTCTATCCTTTGTTTGTCCAGCCTCCTTTGGTTTGTTTTTCAGTGTGAGAATTTTGTGGATACCCGAAAACTTTTTCTGCGATTTTTTGCTTTCCTGCGAGACTGTGGAAATTTGGGTTTTATTTGAAAAAGTCGTTAGTGCAGATGATTGGGAGTTGGAAGTCGAACCGAGAAGGTAATCTCTAGAGATGTCATCGCGGATGGAACTCTTTTGACTGGCACTCCATGATGATACTTTAGATATTACCGACAAGGTGGACTTGCTACTTGAGAGTTCGTTAGTTTTCCCTGGAAGAGTTACACCCACTGTTAAAGATTGCTGCCTTTTTGGAGCCGCTATTTTCAAAAGCCTATTGAAGTTACTTGTCCTGGTTGACTTATTTTCCTGATTCGGATTTCCTTTTACGTTTCTTGCCAACGAATTTGGTCTTGTTTTGGCAGGAGTCACCTTCTTTAATATAGGTTTTATTTCTTTTTTGGTTTCTTTCTTTGCGATTCTCTTCTTTTTACCAGTTGGCAAGGATAATGGATTCGATTTGATATATTTTTTTGAAAGCTTTTTATTTGTTTTGGGGAATCCTTTTTGGGGCAACTCAGAAGGCAATGGTTTTAAAACACTATTCTTAGTATCATTTGTGAACGAGCCTTGTGGCAATCCTGAGGCCTTAGGTTCCAAGCTTGGAGTCAGGGAATTAGATGATTGAGTTGAGATCAAGGACAACCTTGAGGTGTTTTCACTCATTTCTGGGTGAAATATTTAAATCGGCAACAAAACACTTTAACAAGAAAAAAGAAGAATCAGAAAATAAATGTATGCAACAATCGAGGACGTTAATAAAGCAAAACCAAATGTGTAACTGACGTAAAACTGAACGTACACAAGTTTTCAGAAGAAAATCCTAAGAATTCTGTAATTTTTGTACAAAATATAAAAAAGGAAAATTAGAAATTAGTGTGCAGTTATTCCTCCAACTTTCAGCTTTTACTTTTCCACTTTGCACTTTAACCATCAATCCAAACATTACCCATAGACAGTATGCCAAACACTCGGCAACTTCTTGTGGCTCCAAACATTTACCTGCAAAAAAAAAAAAACAATAATGAAAGGAGAAGGGAAAGGAAAGAAGAAATCTCTCTCTACTCGATTCTTCCCTTTTTGGCTGACTAACTTGTCTGTGTCGCCCCCCTTTTAAGCGCCTTTCCCCCGAAGGAGGCTGCCTGTTGTTGGTTAATATCATCACTCATGTATGCCGCATACTAAAGAGAATTTATCATGTCTGTAGCTGCTGGTGCTGCTGTTGCTGCTGCTCCTGCTGTTGCTGCAGCCATAAAAAATAGTGCAAATCGGTGAAGAGGGGCCCTGTGGGGGACTCGAACTGAAGGACTGGAGGTTTCGGGTTCGAGGCTTTTGGGCTTTCCTCTGCATTGCTTAGCCCCGAGCTGTGGCGCCTGCCATTGTCGCTCAAGTGTTTCGGCAAACTGGCTTGGCATCTATAAGGAAAGTGTTGGTGAAAAAACAGGGCATGACAGAGGTGGAAAAGGGGGAGTGGATAGAAGGATATCCAAGGGGTAGCAACTTGTCAGAGGATTATGACAGGCTGCAGTAATTGAGTATTTAAAAATTTGATTGCTTAAAGTATTTCATGTGTTTGATTTTCAATCAATAAAATAAAGAAATTAATAATATTTAATGGGTTAATCGTAAAATATAATTGTTTGCTTATATTCTGCCTGCATTTTTTGATTATCTTTAATAAGTATTTCTACAAAAGATATACTCAATTAAAAATCTTTAAATCTGCCTTAAAATAATCCTTTCCTTTTTATCCTGAAAGCAAGGAATTGATTTCTACAGAGTACCCCCCTTGCGAGCCTTTTTTGGGGCATTAAGTTTCGTTTGATGTTGTTGCCATGGCTGCTGCATATTCGCAAATTCGTTTACGTTTACCTAGCCACCTAGCAGCGGCACCGCGTCCCCCGCTTACCTTTCCCCCCTCCCGCGGGCGACCACGCCATCAGCTAAGTAGATTTGGGCTACCTGCATGCAGCTATGCTGCAGCTTCAGCATTTGAGTGGGTTTATATAGATAGATAGATATATATATATATATGTACACTTTCTGTCGGTAGTGCGGGAGGGCAAAGGGTTTTTCTCTTTCCCTGGAATTTTTGGCAAATTGCCTAAAACTTTCTTTATATTTGATGTAATGAATTCCTGCGAGAATGGGGATGGAAAAGAGATTTGAGATAGAGCGAGGTGGTGCTGCTGGTCTGCAGAGAACCAGAAAAAATAAAACACACACTGGGGACTGAGTGAAGCATACACTGCGTATGCGTAATTTGTAACAGATATTCCACATACGCCACGTTGTACTCGCTGTGTGCGCTTGCTTGTGTGCGAGTTCCGTTTCCGCAATTAAAATGTTGATTACATGAAGTACGACTGCCGCTTGTTTGTTTCCCTTTTGGCCACGCCCCGGCTTCCCCATCCGATGCTGTGGGCGCTACAAAGGAAAAGCGGAAATTATGTGTAGATGCGGGTGTTGGCGCTTAGCCGGTGCTTTTCATTCAAAAGCAGAACAGCAGCAACAATGAGGAAAACACATAAATTGCAAACATTTGGTTGGATAGCGATAAGCACTCCAGAGGAGTGGTTGAGGGGATGCTGAGCCAGTTTAATGACTTGCCACAGAGTTAAAGCCGAATCAAAGAAAAGAAAACAAAAAACAATCCTACAAAATGTCCGAAAATAACCACAATACTCCGAAAATATATTTTCATAATTAACGAAATAATATTTTTGGGTCATAGATGTATTTCAGAGCAACATGAATTCGACAATCTATTTGTTGTAATTTTTATAGAAAATAAATAAACGTTTTATAGAACTTAAATAACAGTAATATTTCGATTTTAAAATCAAATAATTATTATATTATTTATTTACGTGAACGAGGAAAAGTAAAATTGTTTACCTACTCAAATGATTCTTTTAATTATTCAAAATTCTACATTTTTCCATAATTTTGTATATATAATAAATATCTTAGTTAATTTGGGCTTATACCCATTCAGAAAGGTAAACAATATATTAACAACCTGTTAGTGGATCCTTGTAATTCCTAAAAATAGGTTCCATTTGCCACTGTCTGCTGCTGCTGGCGCACAACAAAGAAAAAACGAGAGAAAGTTTAATGCTCCGAAGACTGACAAAAAACACGCCTTACACCGTAATTAAATCAATCATACGACCTGTTGGTAAGGCGGCCAAGACACAAACAGGAGTGAAAGGAGCAGCCGAAAAGGTGGTGTGATGAAGACGACAGGCGCGACGAAGGTAACACCCCCGCATACACCTGGAAAAATTCACGCTGCCCTTGCCCTCCCTCCCCCCCACGCCTGAGCTTTTCCCAGCTTGCTTAGCATAAATGAATATTTATAATTCAAACGCCTTTTCCCCTCACCACCATTCACCGTTCGCTTTTTCCTTCAGTATGCAAAGCAGCAGCGACGACTGAAGATCCTGCAAAGTGCTTTCCCTGAGGGTGAGGGGGAAAGAGAAATGCGTGGGAAAGAAAGAATAATTTTTTATGAATATTTATTTGTTTTTTACGAAATCGAAGTTATGCATTTGCTGCTCGCTCTTGGAAATAATGCTCTGTTAGAGGCGGCTCCCTCGACCCCCACTTTGTGATTTTCCGCCCCTCGAAGTGCCATCAAAGTTTTTCCCCTCTTCGACTGCTGAAAGGTGCGTAAGACAATTTAATTTATTTGATGCATTAAAGCAGAAATATTAACGCAATAAATCAATGAGCACAAAAGTTTTTCGTAATATTTTACTTTTGTTCTGTTGCCGCTCTCCTGTTTAAGTGTATTTCGTATTAATTTATGTGTGCGCCTTAACCCTACCCACACCCTTGCAGGCATCCGCTCCCCTTGGGCCTGGTCGAAAAAATACGTTCCTTACGTTTTTTTTCTTTTTTGCGCGTATTTTTTATGACAGCTGCGGGTAAAGTTATGGAAGTGAAAGTTGACTTTTGCCAAATGGGCAAAGGGGGGAGTACAAGTTCTTGAAAGGGCGAAGCCACTTTGAAGGCCGTCAATGTGATCCTAAAATAAGATATAGTATTTGGTAAATTCGACCAGACCATTTATTAAAAAAATTATTAAAAAAAAATTAAATTATAATATTAATTGTTGCATTATAATTTGTATTATGATTTTATTAACTAACAAGAAAGAAAGACTGAAATGATAATACCCTGTAGGTATATAATGAGTTTGCCTTTAAATCAATTTTTTTTTTTTTATATTCTTAAAATGTTTTTTTTTATGATAAAATCCCATCATAAATTGCTTTGCACTTAAGCATTCCATTTCCATTTCATTTTTATTTTAAATATTTAATTTCCATATTTGTTCCTTTATTAGGCTGCATTAGATTTGTTATTTCTGCCCCAATTGTTTCTGGTGGGAAAGGCATCTGCTGAAAAGCTACCTAAGCCAGACTGAACCATTAGCTGAGCATACAAAGTGGAGAGCTCTATCCTCTCTCTGCAGCCGCCTCTAAAATACCCCTTGTCCTCAGTCGAGAACCACGTAAGCTTAAAAATTTCAAGTGCTCACCGATTTCAATCCGGCACAGGGCTTAAGGGAAACGCAGCTGACCAGACACAGACATTTGCGAATGAAAACGAAGAACAAAAAACTATGACAGTGTCAAGAGAAAAAGCCATTTAAAGTGTTTAAATTATTCTAAATAAATTTGATTACAATTCTCTGAAAACTGTATTTAAACAAAACATTTTTTTAAATAAATGTGAGAAATAAGTTGTATTAATTGTTGGATTAAATGAATATTGGTTCAAATATGTAAGCCTTGTACAATTTATAGTCAGATTTGATTGCATAAATTGTAGATTTAAAGGTAGCACAATTGTTCAAAACTTTTCGTTTATGTAATATACAATATATTTTTATGTATTTACATGTAAATAAGATAGTAGATTGAGGCAAAACCTAAAATATTCGAAACTCTAAATACGCCGTTAGTTCCACTTTTGACTAATGCAATTTTTTGTACTGTCCCATCAGGATTCTTAAACAAAATGAACTCTCTGTATTTGCATTTAATTTCATTTTCAATTTGATTTCCATTTTTACTCATTGTCATTGCTGTTGGGCAAACAAAAGTCGCTCACTTAACCCCAGCCGCTTATTCGGTTCTGTGTGCATCGCCTAGATAAAGTCATATATCAGGGATAATTTTAAAAGCCCTTCCAGCCCCCCCCCTCCGTCAGACTTCTGTGGCCCTGACGTCATCAGTTGGAGTTTGGCTTTCTGGTCTGTTGGTTCATTAAATATTGTGATAATTTTTCATATTTATTTTTAAGTGGTTTACAGTGACAGTTAAATTTACATTTTATTTCATTAAGCATAGCCTCCATTTATATTTGATTTTCGTATCTGCAGTCATTTGTGATGGTATGTATGTTCGTGTGCATTTATGTATTTACCGAATACATTTTATTTTTATATTTTGCCCTCGCGTTTAATGCCGCTTAATTGTGCAAAAAGTATTGTGAAAATAATTACAATTTATTTTTGCTTTGCAATGGATTGTGTTGCCTTGAAACTCTGTTTGGTCTACGGGGCGTATGATTGATGGGAAAGTTGAGGAGGTCGAACTGTACATATATGAGATATTAACGATACTTTTGGGAAGCAAATTCTTGTTTATGTTTTGTGAATTTATAATTAAAAGTTATATTTAAATATATATTTTATTTAATGTATATTTAATTTGAATCATTTTAGCATTTTTTTTTAAATAAGAACTTACTATCTATCATTTTTGTAATTTAATAATATTTTATTAGTACAGGTTTTTCACTGCCTTTTTCTTCTTTAGAAATATATGCAAATATTTATTTTCCTTTTATAGAAATTTAAAAAGTTAACAGCTTTGGCGATGCTGATAACACAACAGTGCTGTTAGATTATTTCCCAGTATTTTTAAATGCTCATTGAAAGTATAACAGCTCCCTTACATGTTTAATGCATTGCTCTGTTAACAAGAAAATGACTGTTAACTCAAACAAAATAACACAATATTTGTTTATTTTGGATGATAAATATTAAACTTGTTTCTAAAAGCTATCAAAAATATGAATATTTAATTATATCTTGATTAACACTATCAGCAACTTGTATTTATTATATTTTCAGCATATGGTTATTAAATAAATATATTAAATCAAAATTACACTAAATAAGTCAGTAAGCATGCTGCTGTTAATCTTAAAAATTATGCTTTCTCGAATATATAAAGTATCTTAAAATTATTGTGTATGCCAAGGACGATTTTATTGCTAGTAGATTATATTTGATGCTACATTTAAGTAGTATCTCAGTGGCATTATTCGTAACGTTACTTACATTATTCTGCCACAAGTCTGCTAACTGACCTACACTGTTAACCAATCGAAACAATTTGGCAATGAAACAATTCTAAAGAGAAATTTATGCTTACTCTCTTAACCGATTGTAGCCTACTCTTTGTGAACAAACTTAGAGCTTTCTTCTCTCGCTTTCCCTCTAAGGACACGAAGGACACCCCATCTTGCTGGGTTCCGCCATTGGCCGTGCGATGGCGCCACTCCCGCACTTGACGCTGCGAACTTGAGTTTTTTTTAGTGGCAATTTCCACTTTGAGACGAACGCACGTCCTTTTTGTCGCGCGCGCGGAATTCGACGCTCCTTTTTCGTTTTCGAGGCAACCCGAAAACAGACGAAACACAAAACTGAAGCGCCTGGCTGGTGTGTGTGTGTGTGTGTGAGAGTGAGTGGCCACTAAAAGTAATTCCGTGTTTACAAAAAGAAAAAAAGGGAGAAAAACCGAAAAACAAAGCCGAAATAGAAACGAAAAGTGCAAGTGTGGCGGAAAAAATAATAACAGAAAAAGTTACACCGAAAAGAAATCAAAGAAAATCTGCGGTGAGGAGGGAAAATATGCAGTTACAAAAATATGAAATCTCTGAGCCTTTTCCTTCGTTGGAAAATGCGGCATTTGTTGCGTGCCAAGAGCATTTGTCAGGCATTTGCTGTTATTATTGGACGGAGAAGTGGGAGGAAAAGTGGGGGAAAATCTGAGGAAAACTGACGAAACTGTTGCGGTTAATTAAGGCGCGAAAGTGGAACACAAGAAACAATTAAAAGGCGACCACTAAGCAACTAAAAAAATTTTAAAATATTTCAGAAACTCAATCAAGAAAGAGCAGACAATAATATTAAATATTTAATTTGAAAACTATAGCTAAATCAGGTAAAATCAGCTAAGTGGAACACAGAAAGTAATTAACAGACTGCCTCTAAGACAATAATAAAATACTACATTTTCAACTTCAAGTTAAATTTTGTATTTTACTGACTTCATTAAGCGATATAATCTAAAAATGTCTGTTAAACTCAAAATAAAGAATTAACATATCTATTAAGAAACACAAACCATTTGATAATAAATATTCTTAGAATAATATCCTCAAAAATTATAATAATAAAGATTTTAAAGCAAATTCCTTTATGTCCTTTAATTAAATATTTTAAAGTGTAAATTCGTTAACCCAGATATTATTATATTTTTGCCAATATCGTAAAACTTTCACTATTAAAAGTTTTAAACCCAGTCGTTATCATTCATTTTGTTCTTAAATATTTATAAGTCTGGTTTAAACTCATTTAATCTAAAGCTAAAGATTGTGTTCATTACTTTCCAAACTCACTGCGTTTCGCTTGCAATGTTTTAAGCAGCAAGGAAATCCAGATTTTCACTTAAAAGAAAATCTGGAACACAGCTTGACTGGCTGGAGCTGCTCTAGCAAAGTCCTGGCTGAAAATTTGCCATCATAAATTCCACTTTCAGGCGGCGAACATTTTAATCTTTAATTATATTTTGTCATTTTTTCTTGTCTCCCCTGAGCCCCTCTTCCCGCCCCTCCTGCTACCCTGCCTCTTACTAGCTTCTGCTACAATTTAGGCTAATTATGTTGCTTGGGTGGGTTGGAGTAGATATGGCTCAGGACACAGTCTATGTATATATATTTCGTGGTGCATTTTTCTGGGCGCACCATTGTAGCTCTAGCTTTTATTGTTGTTGTAATTATATTAACAGCTCTTTTTGGTGTTGTTGTTTTTATTATCTGCACCTGACTTGTTGGCCATTTCTGTGTGCCTTTTCCGCCATTGTTGTGGGCTTTAAACAGAAAGCAAAGTTAAAAAATAAACATGACCGAGGAGCGGGAAAAAAGTTGAATATTATTGTTAACTGTCAGGCTACGACAATATATTTATATTTATAAATATTTATAAATATTTGTTAATTGCTCTTGTTGTCGCTAGATTTGTGAATGGCCATAAATAATGTCCAACGATGGCAGAATGCGGGAATATAATAAAAACATGTATATTTTAAATAATTTAAAATTGGTTTGAAGGACAGTTACAGGGACTGGCATGTGGCAGGTGCAGGTGTCCCTTTTTAAATATTATTAAATAAATATTTCATTTTAATAACTAGAAGATGTTAATAGATTGCTTATATTTAATTATTTTCTGATTTAATAATACTTATTCATATTAAAAGCCGTGTGAAAATTATTTTTTAGCTAGCATAAATTAGATTAGATTTAAAAATTAATTTTCATCATGATATTACCTATTTTCTTTGACAATTTATTACTCTAATTATCTCACTAATGATTTTGGTGTTTAATTTCTGGCATAGGTTAAATAATTATAAACTGAAATAAGTTTTTAAACTTCAATAAAAATTTCAACATAGCTTTAGTGCTTAGATGAGGCCGTAATTTCAGAAAATTTATGTATGAATATTGCTTGGACTAAAACCAAAATTCCGGAAAAATATAAGCCACAATAAACAAATAATTTTAATTGCCTTTCTCGTCGTTGCTTTTGCCATTATTTCCAGCACATATTTTTTATTTAATCCTTCCGTTTATGGTCCATATTTTGTTATGTTTTTATTTTTTTTCTTTGCATTTATGGATTTGTTGTGGTTTTCCGAATTTACTGCATTCTTGAAAATAATTTGTATCTGTGGAATTGAATCGATTTTTGTGACACACATTTTTGCTTAGGCGTTAAATATTTTCCTTATAACGATTCTTAGATTTTTCTTTTATCCTTCTAACTCAAAGTTTCAAAAGAGTTTCCTTTTCCAAGTTGGACTTTAAGTCACCAACTCAATTGCCCGGCAAACGTTTTCCTGACGCTCTAAATCAACCAAAGGGGTTAAGGAGTTTGAGGAGGGGTAAGGCAGGGGGCTAGGGATTTCGAATTTATGTGGCAAGGTCTCCGTTTCGTTGTTTTTTCCAGTTTTTCACGCTTTTCCTCGCCGAGACACCGAGAAAAGGCTGCTGTGTAATTAATCTTTGGCCAAAATGCTTGAAAATTTATGTCTTTAACTTGACTGCAGTGCCGCTTCGCATGATGGGTTGGTGGGGGGAGAAGGAAGCAGGAAGGACGTTTAATAGTTTTTGCCTTTAACTTTGCCGTTGTTTTCGTTCGCGTCGCGATTAAAAGTGATTAATAGCCAACATTTTATTACCGCACAGAGGCAGCACTAAAAGGGGAACCCCCAAAACAACTTAATGTCCAAATGAAATAAGTGAAATTTTCACACCGAAATTAATAAAGACATTAGTGCGTGTGGGCGTGGCTCGTTTGGGGCATTTAACGTTGGGCAAAAGCGGCCAAAATGTGTGCCCAGGATCCATTTATTCAGCACCAGCTGCCGCACCGCCATAATAAAACCGAGCACCACCATTGCCACCAGCAGCGAACGGCGGCTGCCGGCGAGCAACAAGCTCCAGGGACGAGGAAATCGGCCACAGGATGCGTAGCCGGTCGAAGGACAGTCGCCACAAGTCTGCAGATTTGGTATATTCTACATGTGATACTAGTCCTAATCGGTGAGTTATAAATCTCTTTCTAAATGTATAAAAAGGATACCCTTTTTTTATACCAAATGCAACCTAAATGTTTTGTAATTAATGAAGGGGTTTGCTGGTCTCTATTTTATGCCTTTTTTGCTTTTTACCTATTTAATGTTTTTACTGGCGGTATGTCTAAACATTAATGGCAAACATGTGCCTAAGTTTGCTAAAGTCAAGTGTGTAGCAATTAATTTAAATGGGGGTAATAATAGTGGAAAGTTTACCCAGGGGATTAACTGAAGAAATGATTTTCGCTCGTGATAATAGGTCCTTAAAACGAAATGTGAGATTAACAATTGGAAATGAGCTAAAGAATAAGTATATCTCAGCTTAAAGCAAAATTAAATATTTAATAAGATACTTAAAGTTAATGGAAAAGGGGTAATTAAGTTTTTTATTAGTCATAATTTAACTTTAACTGCAAATTCAGATTTTCTCAGCAACATTTGATTTTTAAATTGTACTTAACATTAATTCAGATGTTCAAAAGCGATTCCAATTTGAAACATAAAACATAAAAAATTATTTTAAAATAGCGATCAAGTTCCTGCTGCTTGGTTTCATTAGTAGTTGTATAGTAAAAGGACTGATCATAATGGGAGGCATCACACTGAAAGTTCAAGGCTATGAAAAGCCCTCGGAGAATTTAAACCAAATGCAAAAAACGAGGAAAGTGACAGCGCCTTTACATGAGATGAAAACTAAACGCGCTGCCTTTGCAGATCTACAAAATCGTGATTTAAAGCCCGGCAAGGATGCAGTCCAGAAAGAAACCAAGGACCTTAAGCTGGCAAATGCTGTGCGAAGTGTCCAGGCTCTCGACACCAAGTCACTGGTGCCCACAGCCAATGGAGTTGCTCCCAAAACCATATTGCTTTTAAGCCAGAGAATGAAAGGATTTAAAGATATTGATGCAAATGATAAAGAAAAACTGCTTCTTGTCTCTGAATATGTAAACGATATCTATGACTATCTTTACCAACTTGAGAAACAGCAGCCCATCATCAAGGATCATCTGATAGGTCAAAAGGAAGTGTCGCCCCAAATGCGAGCAGTGTTGATCGACTGGGTGAACGCGGTCAGTCTGCACTTTCACCTCACAATAGAGACCTTCCAGCTGGCAGTGGCCATCATCGATCGCTACCTGCAGGTGGCCAAGGATACAGAGCGCACCTATTTACAGTTGGTTGGCGTCACAGCCCTCTTTATAGCCACCAAGTACGAGGTGAAGCCACCGGCTGCAATCAAAGATTTTGTCTTTATCACCGATAAAACCTACACGGCTCGCCAGATCTGTCAGATGGAGTTGCAGATCCTCAAGGCCATCGACTGCAACTTGTCGTGTCCGTTACCGATCCACTTCTTGCGTCGCTACTCGAAAGCAGCCGCTGCGAAGGACGAGCAGCATACCATGGCCAAGTATTTTATAGAACTGGCTGCCTTGGATTATGACCTTGCTAGCTACAGGCCTTCGGAGCTAGCAGCTGCCTCGCTGTTCTTGTCACTGAATTTGCTGGGTGGACATCAGCAGGTTGTTAATGGTTTCAATGACCACCAATGGACGCCCACTCTGTCCTTTTACTCACGGTACAGCGCCGAACATTTGCATCAGATTTCTGGTAAAATAGCAAAGCTGGCACGGGATGCCCCACAGGCCACGCTGACGGCCGTTTACAACAAATACCAGGGTAGAAATTTCCACAAGATTGCCCTGCGATCGGAGCTAAGTGGCGCAGTGTTGGGCTCTATCATTGATCAGAGCCTGCGGAAGTAGTCTAAGGACACTACAACACAGCTTAGTCTCAGTTTAAATTTAATTCGTTTTGGTTCATAAATTTAAAGCGTAGTCCGTATTATGTTTTTGTTTTTGTTACAATTATGAATTAAAGTTGAACATATTTAATATTCCAATTATTATATTTGTAGATTTATTTCAATGGGACAATGTCTGTTCTACGTTTTAAGAATAAATAAAAAGCAAAAGAACATATATTCATTATTCTAATAACTCCCAAAATTGGAATTTAATTAATACTACATTTTCCACATATTAAATATATTTTTTGGTGATTACTAACTTTAAGTTTGTGATTTATCTCAAATCTATCTCAAAATCTAATAAAAACTACTTAAAGCTCATCAAAATTTCTAGAATTCTCCAAAAATCTTAATTTATAAATACAAAACTGAAGTTCTATTGCCATCAAAGATTTATACCAAGAAATACAAGCAACACAAATATTTAAAATGTTTGCAAGAGATTCCCAGGAATCTGAAGACAAGCAAAAAGTTTACACACTTCATAATCAAACATTTTTACAACATTGCTGTTGGGAAAGCAAAATCCAACGCCCCCAAATCGAATTCCTGGGAAAATCCCAAGGAAAACAATCAACAAATTGAAAGCCAAAGAGGAAAACAATCGAACAAGTCCAATGGCCAGAGACAAAAGATGCCGATAAGGACAAATTGTAGGACGCAAACGGAATAGAAATTAATAAATTGGACAAGAGGACCCCACTTTGGGGATTCCTATGATTTGAAATACCCTTATTTTTTATATTTAATTGAGAGGTATATAGGAATATGGTAAAGGAATGCTTCAAAAAACTGAAATATAAAACAAAAGTGTTAAAAAATTGTCATCAATTCAAATTTGAATTCACTTAATTAAATACTAATATTCATTTCAACCAAACTGGCTGCTAAAAATATTTATTTCCCAGTAATTTAGTTCTTAGCTATATTATAGAGTATTTTTAGTGTATGTTTTTCCATTTTTTCAACATTTTCATGTTGTTTTCCACACAGTTTTTGGGGTTCAGGCAAGTTAAGTTGACATTTCCGCCAAAAGCGACACGTGAGAGTCCTGCTAATGGTGGCGGTGGTGATGGTGTCGGAAAATCGTGGGGGAAAGCCCAGAAAAGTCCGGGGGAAGACTGTTACTGTCTTTTCATTATTTTCAAATCATATCACAAAAGGCAAGGCAGCAATGGAGATAGAGAATGCTTAGCGGCGGAAGCGGATATGGAACCGAGTGAATGTTTGCACACCAGCAGGAGTCCTGCCCCTCTGCCAACCCTCTGTTATCCTTCCCTCTTTGCTCTGTCTATCTCGCTGTGGGTGTGTAAGTGTGTGTGTGTGCGTTGGCTTAATTCAACGTCTCATTTGCATACATTAAAATGTCACATTTTACATGTCGTTTGTGCGTCTCGCCTTAAGCCTAACAGCAGTAACAGCATCCGCAGCAGAAGCCAACGTCAGTTAACGTTAAGGATACTGCCTGGCTCGGCAGGACCCCCCCCTAGAACCACCCCCCGGGAGCCCCTCCTACACATAAACTACATTAGCAATTGGAGGCAGCCGAAGGCAGCCATGTAAAAATGGCTTAACGCGCAAATCTTTCAACTAAACATTAATCCTAATGGTTTTCAATTTTGTTGCGCCTTCTGTGGCAAGTCAAGTTCGCTTTTCTTATACTTTTTTTCCAAGCATTTCTTTATTATTATTTTTTTTTTTGCTTTATTTTGCATACCGAACTCCTCCACTTTTCATTTTTTGCGCTTTGACTTCGGCTCTGGTTGTGGGCCCTGCTTTGCATGTTAATACGCTCTTTGATATTGCCAAGCAGCGCCTGCAGCCTGATTGCTTCTGACAGCGTCTCCACATCAACCCCTCAGCGGCTCCGAGCCCCCGCCCTCTGAATTTGCACCACCACCTCCCCAGGCTAACTGTAAATATGAAATTCGTTAAAATTTCATTGGAAATTCAGTTCGTTTTCATTGAATTTCAGACAAAAATAATGCTTAAGCTCAGAGCCAAACGCAAATAAAATAGCTCAACCTGCTCTGACTTTCAGCCTATATACATATATAGAAATATGTTGTGATATACATATATATATTATATATCCATATCCCCCATTTGGCGGTGAGCCCTGACCCCTCTCATTAGCTGGTAACACAATTTCCCATTAATCAAGTCGGTCCCACACTGGAAAGTGCCCTTGACTTACTTTAGAAGGGAAAAGCCAAGCGGCAGGGGGTCAAAATAATCATGTGAAATGCGGCTATAACTCACCCCGCCCTTCTTTTATACTATATTTATATTTCTTGGTAATTGATCTGAATTACATTTTGTGGGGCTTATAGAGCTCATTTTTAATTTGTATATTTTGCAAAGGAATTTTTAAATATTATTTAAACACTTAAGAGAGATATTTCTGAATGAAATATATATATTACTATTATAGAACGTTATATGTAAATGTAGCCAAATCAAATGAGTTAACATTTAGAAGAAGATATGTTTTAAAATCAACTAATTCCCATATTTTTCTTATGATTAGTTAGTACATAAAATATATCATTAAATCAAGATATCTTTCAAGAATCTCAACACTTTTACTTATTGCTCCCAATATCCACGCTTGTCATTTATTCAGGACAAAAACTACCCAGGAGATTATGCATATAGCAGCCTTATGCCATAGATATGTACATATGTACCACACTAATACTCATGCTATGTATTTAGTTATCCCGCACACACACAGATATACAAACATGGCCATTAAATTGTTGCTGACAAACTGAGCAAAAGCTCAAGTAGGCTTTTGTTTAAATAAAACTGTGTCGCCACAATGGCCAAGAGCAACTGTGGATCTGTGTGGGTGAGTGTTATTTTTTTTTTTTTGTGTTGTGTTGTTTCCCCTGTTGTGTGTGTTTGTTTTGATTATCCACCACACTCACACACACAGATTGCAACATTAGATAGAACCACACGGTCGTATCAATGTCCTGTGAGTGTGTTTGCCAGACAAAAACATTTTGAGCCACTAAGCTTTTGTTGAAGTTTATCTCCACACTCGGCCAATTGATGTCAGCTCCTCGATTGTTTCCATTTCCCTTATTTCATTTTTGTTTTTGTTTCACTTTGCACTTGACATAAGCAGCAGGTAGTAAAGGTGTCTCAAACACAAATAAATCATAGGGAAATCGGTGTGGAAATCGGGGAAAATGTTCATCAGCAACTGTAATCCAAAACATTTGTACATATTTCATGGCACTTTTCGGTGACAGCAGTTTGACGTAACAAATTGTATAAAATGTATTTGGTGTCCAAATTACGTAAGCATTAAATATAAATATAACAATTCGATGGCATCATTGTTGGTGTGTATTTGACACACATTAAAATATATTTGGATTTTATAAGGCAAAATTTATTTTTGGTTGTTAAATGCATTCATTATAGAAAATGGTTCTTGGTTTTTGTTAAATAAACCGATTAAATATTAATTACTTATGTAAAATTGGGTTTTTTATTTTAATTTTAAAGTAAACAATTCCCTTGAATGGTTTTCCATGAAATAAATTTAATATAATAAAAGTTTATACTATTGATTTCACTTGCTAAACTCCTAAATACTTACATATATTAGGAAAATTCTAGCATTTCAATTAGCTGGAATGGCTTAAAGCTTAGGCAAAAAGAGACAAAAAACAAACAAAGTCGCAGGACATGACAAACAGGACCCTGTTGTTTGGTTCACTTGGGTTCAATTCAGCTCGATCCGGTCAGAAAACGCCCCTAAGCAAATTGAAACAAAATAAAACGCTCTCCGTGGGCTGACTTCTTTTGGCCTTTCTTTTTCGTATAGCTTTATTGAAATCATTAGAGCGTAGAGGAAGCCAAAAAAGTGTATATATTTGGGCCCTGGCAGCATTAATGTCTGACGAGGCTCAGACGAACGGACGACCGACTGACGCCTATTAATCATGCAGACTTTACGTTCCATTAGGCAGTCAACGAGTGAGAGAGCGAGGAAAGGGGGCGAAAGCGAGAGAAATGGATAAAGAAGATGTGTGACTACATATACCCAAAAACGGTCGAAACATAATTCCTCAACTCGCCAGGATTACGATTGGGTCAAGTTTGGTTCATGCCTAAATAAACTGGAAAAATCAGCAAGGTGAAGGTGAGACAAGGGATACCCTGGATGCTTTCAAAGTGTTATTATTCTTTTTTTCAGACCTTAAAAATATAATTTAAAGAGTTTTTAGAACTTTATTTCATGTGTACAAATAATTTCTGTGGTTTTCCAAAATGCTCAACCTCCGGATTGGAATGTTTTTAATTTGTTTTTTTTTTTAACTCAATATCCTGCAAGGCGTCCTTCTCAATTTTCACAGCACCCACCACTTGCGGCATGTGCGAGGGTTCAAAGTGTAAGCGAAGGAGCCAAAGGACGAGGAGTAAAGCAGCAGTGGAGCTGGCAGAAACAGAGAAGCGTAAACATTGCGCAGCAAACAAAGTCAGTGGCCGCTGGCTGCCACTTGGCCATTTGCCTGCCCTGAACTTCTGGCTCCTAATGGCGAAAATATTGTATTACAACAAATTGTGCAGCTACCCCGAAAAAAAGAGCAAAGAAATCGGGGGACGAAACACCCTTTAAAATGGAGAGTCCTGAAAAGGGTCTCTCATACGCTACGCTTTTCCCCATCAACTGCTGTTGCTGCTGCTGCTAACGATATGGAAAATTTATCAAAAAATCCAAGGGGCCGGCAACAACATGACACCGTCTGACCGCTCGTCCAGGCATAAAATAATCAGCACAGTCAAGGATACCCAGGACCATGAGCGGGGGAAAAGGCAAATGTTGGGCTAAAAGCCTTTCCAGGTCAGAACTGGCCTGGCCAGCCCACAACCTCAAGGGCGTTGATGGCCAGCAAATTGATTTGGATTCACAGTCAGAAATTATCAAATGTGCAAATTGAGGCTGAGAAATCAACCGATGATTCAGATTCAGATAGGAAAGGGAAGATTAATGGGATTACATGATCTGAAATGTATATTTATATAGAAGTGGGTAATTTCTAAGCTTGAACCTCTTTAATTAAGTTTTAATTAAGTTTATGTCTCGACAAAGAAACCAATTAAAGAAAAGTTAGGTAATGCTGAAATATGAAAAAAGTTGGCCTTACATTTTTTTGTTTTGCAAACTTTTGCCTTTACTTAAGTAAATCCTGACCTTCGCTAAGCTATTTTTACAGTTTTATGCACTCTGCGGAAGAGAGCACTTGATTAGGAGAAAGCGCAGGCAAGCGAAAGTAAAGGCTTGAGTCCCTCGCAGGCAGCCCAGATGGAGGGGAGCAGTGTGTCTGTGTGGGTAAATAAGATACCCACACTTGCAATCAGAGCCTGGCTGAGTCCTGTAAGCCGCTCACCAAAGCGTAAAGACAATTCAATCGATGCCACACACACTCGGGCCAAGTTCCTTGCTCACTTCGGGAAAAGTGTTTGAAATATTTTCACTTGTGTCATTTCCTCGGACACATTCCCACGGCTCGGAAGTTCTTGCTCCAGGGATGGGCTCGTGTCTGGCCAAGGAAACATTACTTACATGTGCCTGCAACTCGAGCTGATTTATTCACGCGTCATTTGCCACGCCCCCCGCCCGTCATGCGCCCATCGAGACGCACTCGAGAGCGGCCCTGGAAAATGGCAAATGCCAACTCAATGTTGGTTTTCTTCTCTATTTTTTAAGCCCATTTAACGAAGAGTTTGAGGGGACTTTAGGGGGGAAGAAAGGCAAGTGCAGATACTGAAAGCAAATTTATTTAAATATATAAATTTGCTAGACGTGTTTTCATCTATATTTTATTTTATGAAATCCGAACAGAAGTCAGATTTGGTCTTCTATTATTAAATATAATATTTACAAGATTTTTAAAATTAAGATTAAAAAATATCAAATATAAAATAAACCCAATTAAACTCATAATCTGCTTACTCTTATATTGAAAATATATATATATATATAGTCAACAATTTAATCAATTGCATTCCAGGGTATCCGCTTCAAGTTTATCTCTGCCAGTTCCTTTTGCTCGTGTTAGTTGCCTGCAGAGGATTTTTGGCAGTGACTGTTTGCCGCAAATAGAGCGTAAAAATTCCGCCTCCGGTGGCAGCTCTTGGTTTTTCTGCTCCTGCCACCCAAAGTGAAAGTTGCCGGGCGAAAGTTTGCCGTTTGACTGGACCAGGGCACTGAGTTCCCGTAATTTATTTGGGCCGCCGCTGGTAATCAATGCCTCCAGTGAGTGTGCGGATGGGTTAAGCTTATCGCATCCGCTTTTCGTTCGAGTAAAGTGCCTCCCAGAAGGGAGCGAGCTGAATGCGGGACAGTTTTATGGCCGCCAGTTGAAAGGTCACTGCAGATGGTCGATTTGTGGCCCTCACTCCCTGCCCACCCCCTGCCCACCATGCCTTTGGCCACGCAACTCACCAGGATTTATGACGAACATGCTGCAACATCCTGTTAACATACCCATTTGCATATCCTCTTGCACAAGAGCACATTCAATGGCTTCTGGCCGGCTCTGCGTTCCCTAACAAACAAAAAAAAACAAAAATACAAATAAAAATGGTAAAAATACTGCCACATCCATAACAATAAAACCGCATTAGCAGCTGGCCCTGCAACAAAACAATGCCAGCCAAATTGTTAGCTAAATTATAACCATCATTTTAATGGTTACTTTCGTTTTATTTTGCTGTTGCGCAAAAACCAAAAGCTCAGCGCAAAAATCGCCAAGCAAATGATGCTCAAGATGGCCAACAACCATGGTGGGAAAACAACGAAAAAATTTAGATTGTCATGGCAAATATTTTTGGTACCAGATTGGTCGACTTTTAAATATTCTTTTATATTGTTTTTGCACATGGAAAATATTTAGAATATTTTTACTAAGGGTTTGAATTAGTAATTTGTTTTGAAACTGAAGAATTATATTTATTTTATTTTATTCGTAAAGTAAATTAAACAAAGTCCGCTTTAAGTATTAACATATTACAAATATTTCCAAAACTATTAATAATTAGGGAATTAATCTTTTATTTCTGGATTTTCTTCAACTTAAATCATCTTAGCAGCATTTCACAGACACAGTCTTTTGGTAGGGTATCCTTTCGATTTTAAATAAAAATGCGCAGCACTTGTGTGCAGTTGTCGCGGCCACAAAGTAAAGAGAAAATCTGGGAAAAGTGCTAAAGGCGAGGGAAAGGGAGTGGAAAACTGCCAATGGCCTCAATGAGCCTTTGAGGGCGTGTGTGCGCGCGTGTATGTGCATTCAGCGCCTTTCATTATGACAGCGAAATTTCCCTACCCCGGCCCCCGTCTGCTTAACTTTCCTTTTCTACTTTTTACGTCCTCCCTCCGAGTCGTTGCCTTTTGCTGCTTTGTGCATATCATAAAATTTTAATTGAATTCTGACATTTTACCATGTGGGAATGGAAGTAGAGATTACACCAACTTTACAGCTGTCAATAACTTTGATGTCGCCGAAAAGTCTCCCGCCTGCTTTTTCCCCTTTCCTTTCTTTTTTATTTATGCGCCTCGTTTCGTTATTTTCCATGAAAATGGGCGAACTACTTTTCGGCTTTGGGCGTTGTTAACATTTCATTTTTGCCGCATTTCACTCTGACGGCGATGCGTTTTATGAATTCAGTTATTCTGTTGGCTGCATATTCAATTTTTTATACGCTCTCCCACCGCAGCATCCCTGCCGCTGCTGCCTCCTCCGCCAACCAACCGGAGTCCCCACCCCCCTCCCCCCCTGGGGTTTTCCCCGGATTAATTCGGCTCTGTGGGTATACGAAAAAGAAAAAAAAACAACATTTCAATGACATTTTTAATGCAATTTTAATATGCGCGCGCAGCTCTTTTAAATATTTAATATTTAATATTCTCGTTCTTTCTTTCTTTTTTTTTGTTAGTCGTCTCTCAGTGCTGGTTAAAAGTTAATTACCAACAATATTTGCGCTGCACTTAATAAATTTAATAAAATGCAGTGCGAATTTTCCTTTACTTGTTCCATCCACAGAGAGTACGTTATATATCAATTTAATCTTTGAATGTCAACTGAACAAAAATAGGGAAATGCATCAGTGACACAGGAATTGGATCTATTTTCTTTTATTGCGATTATTAAAAAAACAGATTTTCGCTTCTCTTAAATTTAATAATAAATGCAGAACCAAAAAATGAATGCTTGTGGGATTATTTTTCCATATAAAATGTATTTATTAAAGCCCTTTAAGCATTTATAAAACATGAGGTATTTATCACATATTTTCTCTTTGTGAATCATATTCCACACATGCTTTCACCCCAACTCTAAAAGTAAATATCTATTTTATTATGCATTTGGCGCCTAATTAAAATAACGCAAGAAAAGAGAGGGACACAAAACTCCGGAAGAAGTAATATAAAAATGTAAAATAAAAGCCAAGTAGGAGAAACAAAAATCATAAAAACAATAACAAAAAGTAATCAAAAAGTGGAGCACTTTACTTTTGTTTGCCCTTACCGCACAGGGGAAAATAAAGCAGGAGATAGCGGGTTGAGGGGTGTGAGGTGGCCCGAAGGAGATGGCAAAGTCCGTTTCGGGCAGATGTTTTTATAGCTCATAAATTCGTAAGATGCTGTGCGGAATTGCCAAGATGGGGGAAGTCAAGGAACTGGAGAATCGGAAAATCGGTGAAAGGGGGGCAGTGAAGGCAACAAAACATCAGAATTCATTGGCTTCTGCCAAGTTTTGTTTATCCTTTCGCTGCCTTGGCATATAAACGCCTCTCCGGCTGCCACTCTCCCCCCCAGCCAAATCAATACAAAATTGATGAATACAAATGATCATAAAAAACAATAAAAAGCAATGCCAAAAAAGCAGCTGTATCTCAGGATTGGGTGGGAAGGTCTGTGCCCTGATTTGGTTATAAAAATCCCAGCCACGTACTTGGCTCTGTTTTCCTTTCACCCAACAATGTTTGCAAATATTGCCTGGCCACGGAGTGGAGCTAAGATTTCCAGACAAATGCATTTTCATTTATTATTCATATATGAGTCTAGATAATGACAGTCAGCCACTCATTTGAAATTAATTTCGCGGAATAAAGCAGCAACTCAAAGATGTCGAGATAAATTATTAGAAAATCGCTGACGGTGGGCGTTGAAAATAAAAATAAGGTGGAAATTTGGGCGGTTATCAAGGAGGAATAAGGGATAACGATGCGTCTCATGGCGCTTGTCTGTTCCTGGCATCTATGGCAACTGCCGTGGAGAATCGCTTAGAGAAATCGAGAAAGCAAAGCAGTCAGTCGGCCCGCTTGATTTCAAGCATATCGCTATCTAATGGTATTCGTATAGTCAAAGATACAAGCATCTAACCTACACTGAAAATATATATTCTTGCATTAGTTCTAAATTACATTTAAAGCCTTATAATCTTGCATTAATTTATGGGCATAAAAAAAGGGTTTTAGTTGAACTTATTATTATTTATTCCAGGATATCTTTTATTTTCAAGTTGCCTATCAGAGATTTATTTCAGTGCTGAAGCTAGAGCAAATATATGCATAAACACAAAACCCCGCAAAAACACACACACACCCTCATACCACAGATGTCTCTGACGGGAAATTGATTTCAATCAATCAAATGTTGTGATTACTTTGCTGGCGAGCGACTCTCGATCCCAATGCCAGACGGTGTGTGGAGGCCATTAGCAATAATTTACTTAAAGGCTTAAAGGGAATCGGAGACACAAGTGACAACTGGTAAATAGACGCCTTTTGGGGTCAGACCTTTCTTTGTGGTAAATCTTAAGTTCTTGTCTTCTGTCACTGAGACTGATTTGGCATTTTGAAGATGTAATTCCGAATATCGTTTATGGGATTTTCAATTTTGTATGCATTTAAATCGTAATCTTACCAAATATGACTCAATTAGTTTGTTGTTTGATGTTTTAATGAGTTAATAATTGAATTTACTAAGCTCATACTAAGCCTTGTTTATCCGAGTTTAGTTTCTGAGCCATAAATGCAGTTTTTTTGCACATACGTAATTATATTACGTATACGCCCTGTTGCCCTCAAAGCGAAGTTATACTCGATTAAGATAACTTTGAAATATTTTCATAACTAATTGTTAAATTTATGCAACTTACAATCATACGACTTATAATTTAATGTAGCTTTTGTGCAAATAAGTAATTCATTACGTATACGCACTGTTGCCCTTTAAGATAAAGCAGACTCGATAAAAATAATTTTAAACAATTCCTCTTTTTCATAAAAATTCTTAAATTTATGCAACTTGCTGTCATAAGACTAATGATTTACTCAATTTCCGTTTTCAATTGCATTTTAGATTCCAGACAGAGAAAACTTCAACCTGCGAGCAGCTGCAGTTCACTTTTTCTCCCTTTGACTGGCTTCTTTGTTGACGCTTCCATTCCCTTTTATGATAAATTGATTGATATTTGAATTTAATGATAAGCCCGCCCTGAAGCTGTATAGTTCAGTGAGGAATATGAGGGAGGAGGGAGAAGGAACCCAGACGACCAGTTGGCAATTCAATTTTCCTGCCCTTTCCTGGCCATTTTTCAACTTCAACGACAGTGGCAGCCGCGTGTCTTTGGCTTCTATACTGTGTCTTATGGAATATGCAAATTTCTTGCCACATTTTTTCAACCTTTCATGGTTATTTTTCTTTCTGTCCTGTTGCTGTTGTCGGAGTCATCTTTGATAAGCAAACTTTAGCAGTGATAATGATATTTTTATAGTGCGTTGACGAGCTCGAAAGGCAATAGGCAGTGAGATATTTAATGTGGGGGACTTGGACTTTTTTAAACATTTCAGAGATAATTTAATCTTTAAATCTTAAAGTAAATAAATATTACAGTTAGAATCAATTAATATTAGGATCCAATTTATCTTTTATTTATAAATTAAATGATATGAACATCAAATTGTTAAATCAAAAATCAATTCAAAGGAATTTGTATTTATAAAGGGAATGCCTATAATCGGATATGGCCAATATAATAGACCTACTTTTTTCGGCTTTTGTCACCATTCTCTTGGAGGAAACTAACGGCAATTTGTGGCAATGCCGACGATTGGCAATCGATTTATAGGCCAATTTGCATAATCATTAAGTTCACATGCCGCCGCACAAACACACACAGATGCTTACCTTACACACGCGTGCACACCCACACACACACACACATATATTGGCAATAACTTTTACTTGAGTTCCAGCAAAAACAGGAGCTCTCAGTAAAAAAAAAGGTTGGCATACAATTTTTGCTTGAATTTTTTATGCGAAATTGATTTTCCCCAACGCATTGCGGCTGCTTACCTTCTTTTTCCTCCTTCGCCATAGAACTTCCGCCCCAGACGGGCACCGCCCACATTTGGATATGTCATGTATATTTACCTTTATCGACTGCCTCGCATTTTCCTTTAGCAATCTGAATCCGACTTTGACACTTGCACTAAGGAAAAAAGCATTTTTTATTAAAATGTTGCGTTGGACTTTTAAAAATTCCAAATTATTTCCTAATAAATATAATTCATATAATTATGAAGTTAGCTACGTGTTTTTGCTAGATGAATTCTCCTGAAATAAATAAGGTAAGCAGCTTAGCATTCAATATATTTCTATTATTTTAAATTAAAATATTCCCTACTTTTGGGTCCATTATCCACAAGTGTTCCCCCTTTTGTCCAAGTGTTTTCCGGCATAAATAAAAATGATATAAAAACAAGTAAAAAGGGAAAGTTTAGCTGAGAGTTAAATTTTCATAAATTTTGTTGCCTTCACCTGGCTACGAAAATTGCTTAAACTCCTGATGGCCAAAGTCCGTTTTGGCCTCATTAAAGCGCCTCCGGTCCGAACCGGGCCACTGAATTATTTATAATACTCTCGCTCAAGCCCAAGACATCGCATATCCCTCAGCATGGTAATGTGCCAGGGCCAAGTTGTCTTTTCAAGTATATATATATATATATATATATATATATATATATATATACTATATATATAGTATTTCTCGTAAGTCGCTCTTCTGAGGTGTGTGCCCATCCCCTGGGGCTGGTCAGAAAAAGTTGAATAGGAAGTTCTTCAAATTATGCCAGAAGCAGTCAAAAATACAAAAAGAAAACGAAGTCGTGGAAGGAAAAGCTAAGAAAATTGGTCGGTAGGAAGCTTGCTTTTGGTCTTTTATTTCAAATTCTCTATGCTATGTATTTAGGCTCATATTCCATGGCCAACTAGAGGAAGCCAATATTTTAGCTTAACTTTTGGTCTCGGCCTCGGGGCAATAGGCAAATTTTTTCTTTTTGGGCTAAATGTGCTACTATTCGAAAGAAAGTGGAATTGGGAACGATACTCAAATATTAATGCGGGTCTTAAGAGGGCAGGAGAAGAGAAAGAAATGAATGTGATACAAGCTAGTGCAAACATTATACATTCATGGGTATAATATGGTACTGTGAATAAATCATCATAAGTAAAATATATATTATACACAATTAACAAAAGTGCAGCTAGCTTATTTAAACAATATTTTGGTTTTGTGGAGTTTTCAAGCCAAATTTAAATTAATTTTCGTTTTGTAAATACCTCTCAGCTATTTTTAATGAAATGAAATACATTTTTCCACAAGTAATATGCAATAAATATATTATCAAAGGATATTTAATAATAATCTTTAGTAATAATATTATCCCCTGAATTTGCTATATTTCCAGGAAAATCCCAATGAATTTTCCGCACATTATACACCTCTTTAAGAAATTAAACCGCTTTTCTTTTTATGTTGCTCCCGCAATCCCTTTGCCGTCTTAACTGCATAATTCATATGGCAAAGGGACGGGTCCAAAGTAAAAGTTGGCCCGCCTGCAAGTTGGCTCAAAGGGCCAAGTACTTGGCATCGCCTTAAGCCGTCTTTTCAGCGCCGCAAATTGCATTTAACGCATTAATTTGACGCCTTTACCGCGCCACCAGTGGATTCAGGGCCTAAGGGAAGCGGTTAGCTCAACCCACCGCCTTCTTAATTATAGCGCAAGATGATCTAGGGGCCTATTCCGGCACAATGTTTCTTTTCAATTTCCAAGAGTCGAGGACACAATTGAAATATTACCATTTGATAGCTAAGTAAGCTCCGGGGATGCGTCGGGGTCACCAATTGTGGCTTCCGCAAGCTCCAGGAGCTTCACTTGAAAAAAAGTGGTAGGCATGTGTTTGGTTTTGTTTTATTATTTCTATATATTTCAGTTCGATTTTTTATAGAATTTATAATTCAGTAAAAATGAAAATACTAAGTAAAAGATATTTCTATCTTTTATTTCACATTTTATGCAAGTTTTCCATCTTCATATATCTTTTTTCCAAGTGTGGCATTCCATGGCCCATGCCTGTGCTTTATTTCTCATTCCTCACCTGATTCGCGTTGACTTTTGGCCCTCAGTGTGCGCGCTTTGATGTCTTGCGGTGGCTTTTCCGCCCCGGAAAATCTCCTGGGAGGGTGGGCAGAGGGGCGCATGACCCGGCGCGGAAATTGTGCGCCGCAATCTCTTAAGACCGGCGACAAATATACTTGGCCCGGCGCTCGTTCGAGAATCGGGATTTGGGGTTGGGTCTTGGGCTTTGGGCATTACCAAGATTTAACAACAACTTCTGGGCTTTTGTCGTCGGCTGTCTTCTGTCGGTTGTCTTCCGTCTGTCTGCGGGTTAAACGATGCGAGTGAACCCAGGTAGAAAAGGACACGGCGCTCGTAAATAATTAATCTGCCCGCAAAGTGCGATTATCAAAGTGTTGGAAAAATGTTAAATAGCTCCCCAGGGCAGCGATGCCGCCAACAGCATTAAAATGTGGCGACATTTTGGGCCTTGTCACTCCGAGAAATTCCCAGAGTCTAAATTAAGACAAATCAAAAATAGAGGAAAATGAAAAGCTGTATTTATCATATCTATAATTACAGAGAATCAAATTGTATTTTTAAAAATTTAATTGGAATTCATTTCAATGTTTTTACTGTGACTAAAAGGCTGCTCAATTTTGTTTCTAAATAAACTGTATACCTTTTCTATTCCTTTCTATAATATTTCAACGAATATTTCTAAACTTTTCTTCAGTGTGGCCCCATGGCTGTAGGGACATTTACCCGCTGGCCATTCGACTTGGAGTTCTTGATATTTTCGACTGCTTCAGTTGATGTTTTTCAATTATGCAAATAAAGGGATTAATTTGTTGCGGCTCTCGAGGAAAAGGGACGAGGATGAGGATGTGTGGGCGGGGATGACAACCCCTGGAAATTGTTTTAAAGAATGCGCCGGGCGCTGATAAAAGTTTGTCTCAGCCGAGTTTTCACCCACACTCCCGCACGTTTTCTTTTCCCGGAGATAGCAAACTGTGCGACAACTATAAAAATTTCAATTACAAAAAGGGGGTGGAGGGGCTTCGAAAGGGTGGCTACTAAATATGGTAGGGAGGGGAGGCAGAAGGCGGGAGGAACTTCCAAAATTGACTTCATTAAAGTTGAAACAATTTTTGCATGCAGACAAGTCGTCTATTTGGACGTGTGAAAATGACAAGGAAATATTTGAGAGGTTGTGGAGAAGGGAAAAAGAATGTTTGAACTACTTGCATTTTTTAAGTACATTTAATATAACAAATAATAAGATATATACTATCATCATTAATATTTAGAACAATAATCTTTTATTTACAATTTATTTTTTCTATAGTCAAATGAAGTCTTAGAAAGCCTACATCAAATACGAATACTTTGAAAGTTGCGCTTCATATAATTTTATTTGTCTGCCAATTTCGTTGGTGTCAATTTCAGCTGCGTGCGTGCGTGCTGCTTTTTTTGGTTCCTTAACATTTGTCTTACCCCTTTTACCCCCATTTCATTTGCCGTTTCAATTGTCAGTTCAGCTGGAAGTGGCTGTTGAGTATTAGGTCTAAATGGCGAATTACAAACATTCCGGCAAAAAGGGAAGAAGTGCCATCAAGGAACTCTTTATGGTGATATGGTGAGAATGGCGGGACTGGGACGGAGTAGAGAGGGTTACGTACGGGGTGGGCGTTGCACAAATTAAACCCGAATGAAAATTAAACGATGCATGAAATTACTTTGCTTCTTTTTTTTAACTTTTCTCCTCTCTGCTGTTGGTTGTTGTAGGCAAAGTTCTTTTACATTCTACACCCCATACCCTTACCATATTTTCCACGCCTTTCGTTCCGGCTCCTTCTCCGACTTTGGCTTTAGCTTTTGGCTTTTGCTTTTGAGTAGAGCCAGCTCTGGCCTTCCCCTTTGTACAGTCATGAGCGTAGGGAGTCTAGAAAGTCCTTTTAGATCTGTAGATTGTTACTTGTGAATAAATCTTATGTATTAAATAAGAAATAAAATATATTACTTATACTATTAAAAAGAAGAAATAAGCAACTATTTGATAGCTGAAGTTAAATAAAAATTAAAATTAAATGAATTGATTTGATTATTTCTTAATACAAGTAAGATTATTTTTCGGAAAATGGCAAAAACGGAATAAAAAATACACTACAAATTTAATCCCACAATTTATATTGTTCCGAAACCCCTTTTATAAAACTCACTGCACTCCTCTGCTGCCGCTCTCTGGCTGGCTGTCTCAAGTTCCCTTATCGTTTTGTTGGCTTTTTTAATTTTTAATGTGCAGTCACTTGCTGTTACTGTAGTCTGCTGCAGAAAAAAGGACACACACCATTTACGCAGGCAGGGTTGCACTGGAAAGAAGGAAGAAAAAGATAGAAGGCTGGGGGGGTCGGGAGTAATGTCCCAGGCCAATTTGCAAAGTCAAATGCCAGTCAACTGCAATTAAGGCGCTAAAAACGGATGGGCGTCTTCCTTTGGCAGGACATAAAAATAGTCGTCTTAAATTACTAGTATCTTAGTAATTTTTTGAAATTTTTCATTAAATATTTAAGAGGTTTGTTTGTATTCCTAAGTAAACAGTAATATTTGTTTACTTAATAAAAATTATGAATATATATCACGTATTTTTTAGCAAATGCTTGTTTTTAACTCTAAAATTTATACGACGACCTATTCTTCGCTTCGAGTGGCACAAATCCATAGCTTATTAGCACATTTTATGGCATCATCTACTCCATTCATATGCCTTTTTTCTCCGGTTAGGTTAACAAAAAATATGCCGACACGGAAATGAATTTATAATGCATGACTCTTCTTGTTGTTGCCGTTTCGCATTTGGGACCTTAAAATATTCGAGCCCAAAAAAGCGGGCTGTATGTGTATATTTCTTTGTGATTGTGTATGTGGGGCAGCAAAAAGGCAAACAACTAACTCATTTTGTGGTTGCCAACGCTGTCTCTTCTTCTTTTTTATGCCAATTGTCTGCCACCAAAACACACACTAGCACACATACAGAAGGACACACACGGGAACACCAACACACGCGCCAACAAACACGCTGAAAGTATTCAACGTATTTTTTATTGAAGGCGCGAGACTGCGATTCTGATTCCGATTGCGATTTTCCACTTCTTGTTCCCGCTCTTCTTCCTTCTCTTCCTTTCTGTGACTGGATAGAGCACTCAAAAAAATTATAGTTTATTCCTTTTAAGATTAGGATTAAGTGGAGTTGAACAACAGCGAAATTTTTTATAAAGCGTTACAGCAATCTGGCTTACTAGGCGTATGCGTAATATTTCATATTATGATATTGTAACGATTTATAAAAAAAAATATAAATTGAAACAAGCGGGCTAACTAGGCGTATGTGTAATATTTCATATTATGGTAGTATTACGCATACGCCTAGTTAACCCACTTGTTTTTATTTATATTATTTTAAGTACTTTTTTGTATTGCAATATAATCTTTAAGAGCAATAGAACAGAAAGAATATTTCAAGGGATTTTTTCGAGTGTCTTCGACCACCGATTTGTGTGCACATTGTTCAATATTATAGATGCCACTGTGTCACAGTGCCTGTGAGTGTGTCTGTTTGTCTGCATAACCTCCGGCTTGGGTTTTTGAGTGGGTCCTGTGACAGCTCAATATATTCGCCATTTGTCGCTGTATAAACCACACTCTCTCTCTCGCTTTTTTGCCCCACTTAAGGTGTGGGTCTGCCTGCCTTATCCTTAGCCGCTAGTTGTCATATAAATGTGGCTTGCTGAATGTCGGAAAACTGTTGAACGATGCTATAGACAACAGCAGATCCTCTCTTTGCACCTCCCAGGTCGGCCTCCTACTTCCAGGAAAAAGGAGAAGGTAAACGATAGGAAAAGGTAGTCATATAAGGGCACATTGGTTTCACTAGAAATGAAATCGTTATCAAATGAAGTTGCTATAGCTCAAGTTTTAATGGAAAATTGAAATAAAATTGAAACCTGAAAAGCATGCTATGAAAAATAATAAACAAAATATTCGCATATATAAATGATATTTAAATAAAAGATTAACTAAAATAACTAAGCAGCTCCCCTGCTAATCCCATGAGCAATCTCCATTCTCTAAATACTCCCAATTTGGCCTTCTTATTTTCGCATTTACTGCTCTTAAATTCGCCAATTTAACTGATCGTGTAAGTTACACATTTCCGTGTAGTAATTCATTTTCCTTATCGGGTTACCACTGTGCTGCCCACTAGTTCCTTGTGCATGACTCCCTTTCCTTTGGCTTTCCTTCGCCTGCCTTATTCGCAAATGCAGGAAAATCAATTTCGTTCTCCATTTGCAGTTGGCAATTTGCATAATAAGGTCGTTTGGCGCAATTTGCATGTGAATGTGATAAATTCAATGGCGGCGCTGCACGTTACTCCACACACATATGCATATGCGTCTGGCTAGATGTGTGTGTGTGTGATTCTGCGGTGGTATGCGTGAGTATTTGTTTGGTTTTTTTCTGTCTCGTTTTCCCACCGAAACGAACTCAGTTTTTCACGTTTGACGTTTGGAAAAATGAAAAGTGTAGCGGTATATTAAATAAGTGGGTGTATCGCCACCCACAAGGCAGTGCAAATACAACGGCTTCTGTGGCGGGTCCTGTTACGGGTACCGTTAGTCTCCCAGGACTGACCGAAAACCCGCCAAAATGTCGCGAAAAGCAAATAAGGAAGGATATTTGCCGGGTTTCGCTGTTTGTGATTTAAAAGCTTTCAGCTGGGTTCGGCTTTGATTCACTTTCAAAGGGTGGATTGATCATTTAATAAACTTTGATGGCGGTAAAAATATTAACTAAAATAATATTACATTCAATGGAATTTTATAAAGAATACGACATTGCCTTGTATATTATATTTTTCTAAAGAAGTATTTATTTCATTTGAATAAAGTACACATTTAACCAAAATTTCTATACATATTTTGGCAACACAAATTTTAAATAAAATATTAAATGCATTCCAAAAATTATTTTTGTAGAGCATTCAACATTTTCCACTCTTACTTACTCTTGCTATATTTTTTTTGTTTTGCAAAATGTCGAGTTTTTTGCGCCCATATTTTCGTTCAGCCTTTACACGTGAATTGTGGACTGCAGTGACGTGCACTGGATTTGCCCGAATCTAAGTGCCCGAGTCCTGCAGGACAAGTCAAAATTCATGTGACAGGGCTCGCAAGAGGTTTTTTGTGTTGGCTTTTGGGGCCAGTTTAGGGAGAAGATATGGCCAACTGGAATCATAACCCCTGAAATATGAATGTGGGCTAGCGCATAAGAACTAAGGGGATAAGTTGGCCTGCAGTTGCAATGGAAATAGAAGTAGAAATGGAAATGGTAAATGAGAAATGGGTATTGCCAAAGGGGATGCCATTAGAAATAATTTCGCCACAATAACAGCCTTTCTCAATGCTATTTCCCCGCTAATTGCAGATATTACCAGCTCGCTGACAATGACCGAGGTGAAGATACCTACTCACATAATGCGCCTGAAGAGCGCCACTCTGGGCTGTCGTTACGCCCTCGACGGGGAGTCCTTGTACTCCGTGAAATGGTATAAGGATGGCCACGAGATCTACCGCTATGTGCCGCGCGATAAGCCACCCGGACAGGCGTTCCCTCTGCCAGGAGTCAACATCGATGTAAGTGCACTGGAACAAATATGAAAAAGTATTTAAATGTGATTGAAAATTAATAATATACTTATTATTTTCCATTATGAGCTAGAAATAAAATACAGCCCTTTTATATTTTTACAATTTAATTTTAAAACGGAAACACACCTATATATATTTTTCAAAGTGTTTAGTAAACACAGCAACAGGTGTGGTGTTGCTTATTCAAAAAAAAAGGAAGAAAAGTGGAAGCGGAAAAATTTAATTTAAAATTTTATTACAATTTATGGTACTGATTTCAGGGTTGCTAAGGGAGGTTCCTTAGGATTTAGTGTTACGACCCCGATCATAATGATTATTTTAAAACACGTAATTGCCTCAATGGAGAATCGCAACCCTCCGAGCTCTTCAAGCCACTTTTTTTCGCCCACTCTGCTTGTTGCTGATTACGTCGTCGCTGGAATGAAAATTGCTGCCACGTAGTTTTGCCATTTAACTTTAATTTAATGTGGATGTAACCTTTCTTTGTTGCCCATAAAAATGTGTGTCTGTGTGGGTTGTTTTTGCGCTGCCACCAAACCAAACCCGCCATCTATTTGCTCCCCTTTCTTCTGGCTTAGCTAAGGTCACGTGTTGGTCTGCTTCCCTGGCGATTGAAAAGGTTAAAGGAAATCACTTAAAGCTGTCAATATCCCAGACAAAGTTGATATCCTCTGCACTTCCCCCTTCACTTCTAGCCGTTCTAATAATAATAATTTGCCAAAAGCACTTAAGTGCGTCTACTTTGTTGGATGGCCAGTCAAAGCAAAGCGAGGCTAAAAAAGGACCGCGGATGCACCGTGAAAAAAATGGAGTATTACGAAATCTAAAATACAAATTAAGGCCAGTTTGTTGTCTTAAAAGAAGGTCTATAGAAGGTTAAGTCACCTCAATAGATTCCACTTCTGTACTTCCAAAACTTAAATCGTTTACCACATTTAATAATTTTCTTAAATATTTACTAATATTCCCCATCATATCTTATAATAAAAAAGAATTTTCTCTCTGTGCCTGGCAAAGTAAATCCCGTCAATTGTCGGGGCTAACGTGGCGTATGAGCAATGTGCCAGCGTATTTTATGGCCTGTGTGTGCGTGTGGCCAAGCGGTTGGAAAGGGAAAAGCGAGAAAGGCAAAGGAAAAATTATGTGTGTGGGCGGGTTAGAAGAGGAAAAGGCACCAGTTAAAGGGGAGTCCTTCAGTGGAAGCATAATGCGTAATGCGGCATAATTTTCGTTTGGTTTCAATGTCTGCATTTGGTCTCCGCCATTTCGAAAAGGGTTGAAGGCCACATTGAGTGGAGGGAAATGATTAGAACAAAAGAGAGGGTGCCCCAAGGGGAGGGAAAAGCATGATAAAGTGGGAAAATTTTCATAAGAGCTCTCCGGCACTGGCACTAAACGAAGAAATTACTTTATATAATTGAAGGATTAGACTGGCATAGGGATTGTGTAATACACTTGTATCCTGAATAATGTCCATTGCGTAAGAGTTTCAAATTATTAGACATAACTTATGTTTCCGGAGCTCAGGTAATTGATATATCTTAAAGAGATTTTTAGTTAACTAAGTTTATGAGGGTTACTAATGATTTGTATTTCTTTTAATGCAATGAAGTAACCTCAAGCTTAATTATATTTCGGAATCCAACTTCCTTCCATTTACTGGCCACTGCAATCAGGATAAAATAAACTGGGTTAGAGCCCAGATTCCGTTTTGGCGAAACCGAATTTGGAATTACAAATAACAACTTCAATCTGCGGTCATGGGCGAAATGGCCGCGCATGTTCCAGCCAAGGCAACAGGGGCAACAGTGGGTTAAGGCGGCAACGAGAAAGCAATAAAGGGAGACTGCAATTTGAATTGTGGCTAGATTTGGTTTTTTGGCAAGCAGTCCCCCCTTTTCTTTACCGCCCAGCGAAGGGAAATTTTCAAGGGGGTGCTGACAAGTTGAGCGTGCCGAAAAAATTGGCAAAAAGACGAAGACACAGCCAGAGAAGAATCGGCTTAAGTACTGCCAAGAAGCCAACAAACAAAAGCCAGTCAGTCCACAATCATAGTAAGAAACAGTGGGGGTTAGGGGGAGGGTGCTGTGGCAACGACAACAGAAAACAAGAAACAAACCAAAAATAATGTTGAACGTGACTTTTGTGATTGTTTACGCCGGAGAAGGATGAAGGGAAAGGGCGGAGCATAAAGCGAGGGAAGGCAAAGAATTTTCATAAAAATTTGCTCGAATCAAATGAAAGTTTCTGCTGCATGTGTGCCTGTGTGTGTGTGTGTGTGATAATAAAACTGCAACTTAAAGAACTTGACTTGACTGCAATTGTTGCCCAGGGAAAATGAAAAAGGAAAACTGTTGTTGGAGTGACTTTTACAACATTCCGCCCTCACATGCGTATCTCGCATCTTTTATTCAGACTCCTGTACGATTGTTTCTAGATATTTCATTTTCATTCGGACCGCTCTTCCGACTTTTGGCTTTATGACTTTTGTTTTCGGTTTTCAAGGATATCTTATCTCTGGTCCTTGAGAAAATTACATTTTTCGCCTACTCCAGGTCGAGGAGTGGGAGCCGTGTCCAGCTAAACTAATAATAAACTGCCTTCGGGTTTGCCCCATCATCAATCTTCATTTTGCGGCGAATTTGTGAATGTTAAAAATCATCCATAGAAAAATCTTCAACTCTAATTGCGTTTGATTTTGTGTCGATTCATCTCTGGGCAATTTATCTCCCCAAGTTTTTGCACTGAGAAAAATAAGATTATTGGAAAATGTTTTTAAATTAATTTTAAAATGCGAAACAAATTAATTTTTGCTACTTATTTGTATGCATTACCTACCTGCACACAAATCAGTTACATAAAAGGGGATTTCGTTGTGAAAATATTTTATTTATCCATTAAAATAATTATTATAAAAATTTAAAATCATTTTACTTTAATCTAAACTTAATATTTGCAGCTGCGTAACTCCTCGGACACTCAGATACTCCTGCGACGCGTTACCCTACAAAGTTCCGGATTGTATCGCTGCGAGGTGTCCGGCGAGGCGCCCGCATTCAACACCGTCTCCGAGTCGGAGACCATGAACGTTGTGGGTGAGTTGAACATAAGAAATAAGGCCAGATCTGCGAAAGTAAAAAAGTGAGGCACTTGGACAGCGGGCGACAGCAGAAAATTTAATTAAAATGCTAATAGTGCCGGGCAGCCAACAATGTTGTGAATGACAGTGGCAAGCGATGCGGCATGCAGAGCTGCAGGAGCTCGGGTATTCGGTATCCGGAATGTGCAACATAATTGTTGGGAGTGGATAAAGAGCGGGGGCCAAATGGCAGCCGAGGCGGATTGATGGCGGCAAGTTGAAGGAAAACTACAGAGGACAATGCAGAGACTCCTGTCGCCGGGCCGAAAAGCCAGGATAAAAAAGCATGTGAAGCATCTGAAATCTGAGGCTGCTGAATGTAAATTGCATGCAGGTTGTCAGCTCTCTGTCAGGGAGTCTTTGATGGCACATGGTCTGTGCAAGGATTCCCCCTCGCATATGCGGGATGGAATATTAAGGGGTGATTTTTGCAGAGTGACAGGACAGAGATATCTTTAATTGGGTACAAAAAATGAGACAGCTTACGAAGAGGATTTCGATTGCAGCTGAAAATTAACTTAATTTCATGAAGAGAAATGTAAACCTGAGTATTTTATATACCTATAAGTTAATGTATAACGATTTTTATTTAGATTTTTAATCATGCCCCTAAAAATCTTCCTTAAAAGTATCTCTATAAATCTCATACTCTTAAAAGCGCATTAATCATCTTAATGAAATTAAATTCCTCGGGTTTCCCCCATTCAACTCGCAACTGCTGCCGAGGATGGGTGAGAACTTAAAGTGCATCTGGCGGCGAAGGTGTTTCACCTGGCCTCCGAGGTCTCCGGTCTCAGTTCTCCGCTCTCCGGCCTCCGGTCTCTTGTCTCCAGTCCCCCAATCTCCGGTCGCCATTCTCCACTGTACATTCTCCAGTTTCAGTCGCAGTTGCAGTCCGTAAATGGAATTCATGCAACATGGCAATGCGTTGCAAATGGCATTGTCGAGTCGTCTCAACTCCCAGGCTCCTTGTAAACTCACTAGCTTTCCTCTTGTTCGCTGCTTTTTAAAGGATTTCTTTCGCATTTTTTTCGCCTTTCTTTGCGTTTCGCCTTGGCAACCCTAGACTGTACAGTGTTCCCATCGCCCCTTCATTTTTTTTTTTTTGTGTGCCACCCCACTGCTCTTAATACAACTGCATAATCTAAGCAAACAATTGAAATGGAATTTTTGCAGTCGACGTCGCTGTCGGCAGTCCACAGTCCGCAGTCCGAAGTCGGCGCAGCGCCAACAAAAGGCGCACATGTGGGTACAGTGAAGGGGCGTGGTCGTGGGCGGAGGTGGGCGGAGCTTGGCTGCCACTGTCATTGCAATTTTGAAGTAAAATTATGTTTTCATGTCCGACTTTCAAGTGGTAAAAAACTGGGCTAAGACAAAGGCGCCATCTGGCTGAGGCTGGTTGACTGGTAAAAAAAAAAAGGAGAATCCTTTTACCATTTACATACATAGAATGTGAAGGATAACGAATGCACTGAGGAAAGTCATAACTTTTTACAACAACAGGCTAACCGCTGAGCATATTAATTACTTTCCCTGAAGGAGTTTATATTAAAATAATGTATATTAAATAGTTCCTTCTAAATCTTTTAATTTTCAATTAAAAAAATGTATCTTGGTTTCCCTACACCCATATTTCTTCAGGCAGACTTAATGTTTCCTACTCTTCCCACATGGAACTTTTCAAGGAACCCAATCAAGTCTTCCAACTGCGCCTCAAGTTAATCAGAAATTTATAAACTCATAAAAGAATCAAACGGTTATCAATATGTGCTGGAGCAGCAGCTAGGCAGGGGAATCCCCTTGGGGACATGCTGTGAAAGCACCACCGATTCGTTCCGAACCACCAGCATCATCAATGGAAGCCGCAGCCCCGAGGGCAGAAACCTGCATTAACTTATGGCAACAAGGAGCAGGACATCGCACAGAAGGACTGCCAGTGCCACTGCCACTGGCACTGGCACGCCCTCGCCCACGCACTAAGCACATTTCATGCTGATTTTCCTTTTGGCCATTTCCCTTAGCGCTCGCTCACCCCTCGAAGGCGCATCGGAATGCCGGGAAAATGGGAAATGGTTTTGCATATTAAACAATGTGTCTGGGCAGCCAAATTGAACGATATTCGAACCAAAGTCGCAAAGAAAAAACAGAAAAAAATGTGGGAAGAATAAAAGAGAGAGTGGGTAGGAATAGAAGTAAAAGGATACAGTGAATCCTGTCATTTAGTTTGCCTTGAAGAAAGTTTTTCATTAAATAAAGGCTTAGTATTTTGTAAATTAAATTTAGAAGACGAAATATATTGGCAACTTTGCTAATCTACTAAAAGTAAATTTAATTTTTATATATTATTTTTATGCCAGTCTTCTGGGTTTTCACTGTATATGTACCCATTGTGGGCATTGCAACGCGAACAAAATAAGGGGGAAAATACAAAAAGAGACGGGAAGTTGAGTAGGATGAAGCATAATCATCAACAACTGTGTCAGCACCATCGGGGAAAGAGGTTGACGGGGGTTTCCCGTTCTGCTAATGCAAGTGAACCATAAAATATGCTCCAGTGAAAGCCGACAGTCCCCAAAGGAAGTTGCCAATGTTAATTTAGCGATCGTAAAGTGTCAGCGACAACATTTGTGATGACGAGAAATTCCCAGAAGAAGGGATTTTCGCTGGCTTAAATTATGATTTATAATAATATTTGAAGCAAAGATTGGTCTAAGATCCAATTGAATATGAATATTTATTCTATATTTTACTAATGTTTATTTAATGTTTAACTTAATTAATTAGTTTCATTATTTATTGTTATTTATTTGTAAACTAGACTTCAGTGTTCTATCTCCATTATTGTTTTCACAATTCTTTTCCTTAAACTTCAGTAAAAGCTTTGCCTTTGACCTCCTTTGGATAATTTACAGCTCATTAGTGTGACTAGGCCAGGGAGCTACAATAAATATTATGCCAGAACACGCCTTCCCCTTCCAGCCCCATCCTCATAGCTCATAAAAATCACATTTAACTTTACTTGCCAGTGGGAGGTGGTTGCTGGGCATGTAAGTAAGGGGTCCTTTATGCAGGCAATTGCTTTTTTATATTGTAAAATCGATAAGCGATCACATTATATGTCTCTGCATGTGTATGTCCGAGATGGAGAGGCCACGGGAAAAAAGAGATAGGTCGAGGAGCGAAGAAACTCAGCGGGAAAAGTGAGTTATATATGTGTTTGTCCCTTAAAGTGCACTTAACCATAAATTCAGGACCAGGATGAGAACCCAGAGAGACAACCAGAAAATCGGGCAGGCTGAAAGAGGGTAAGAGGGATGGAGGGAGAGGGGGAGGGAGTGGAGCACAGGACATGTGCCAAGCGTTGAGAGCCTTGCGTGCTCATTAATTATAAAACAACGCGCGATACGCAACAGATACACGCGAAATAATGTAAAACCTTTAATTAGATAGTGAGTTCTTTTTTAGTAATTATATTTTGCCATTAAATAAAATGGCTTTCTTTCAAAAACGAGGAAATTTTCTTTATGTTGTTTCTTTTTGATTCTGTGTTCTCCTGTTCCTTTCAGATATTAGTTGAAACATTATTTTAGCAATCAAAAATTTGTGTTATTACATTTTTTTAAATATACATTTATATATAGTAAATATATATATTAGATTTTTCTCTCTCTGTCAACATAAACACACACAATGGGACAGTGGAGAGTTCGATGCAGATGAGGATACGGAAGAGCCGCGGAAGTAACGGTTACTGTAATGTTGTCTTAACTCAAACATGCCGCAACTCATGCGGAGGATCCACGCGGCAAGGGAAAGGACTCGGTACTCGGTACTTGGTATCGTGCATTAAAAATCGTTGCCATATGCAAAATTAAAGATAACAAACGGGGAATGTCGGAGGGCAACGAGTGTCGATGGGGGAAATGAAACGGAGTGCGAACTGAAAGGCAGCCAGGGGGGGCAAGTGAAACATGGGAGGAAAAATGGGAAGTGAAACGTAAAAGTCGAGTGGCGACTGAAGTCCTTCTGGAGTGCTTCATTGCTAAGGGAAACTGTCGCAGTTTTCATACATTATCATCACTCCCTTACAAGTGATAAAAATCAAAGTATTTCTTTCATTTTAATTACTTTTAGTATAGTTCCAAAGTCTCATTGAATGCTGTTACTTCATTTATTTTCTTAATAGTTTGCTTTAGCCTTTGATCATTTTTCTTTTATTATTTATTTTAAAGAAATGCAAAAAATTTTAAGCTCAGATAGTGTCAGCTTCGTGTGCATTATCTCTTTTGTGTTCAAATGGCTCTTTTACATAATTTTATTATCGCCATTAACATTTTCCTTTCTCTAACACCACGGGCATATGCTATTAAGTTGAATAATTTTCATATAACAAAGTGTAAATCATGTCGGAATATGTTTATTAAAAGTTTTTTTAGACAAAGATAAAGACGGAAAATTAAATAGAAAAAAAGATAAAGATAAAGACAAGGGGGAGGCGGCGCATAGAGCAGAGAACCACTTTAGCGACGAAGGCTCAACATGTGCATAATCCACACTCACCCACTCCAGAGGGGAGTCGTCTACAGTCCTTCTCCAAATAGAACAGGTGTACGCCTAGAGGGGTGGCCCAATCTACCAAAAAACCGAGTCCTTTGCCTCTGCAGCCCTCATTGCCAAAATCCCAACCACCTGACCTGGCTTATCACCTGCTAAGAAGAAGCTGCAAAGTGCGCTTCAAGGCAAAAGGGGAGGTTTGACAGGTAACAAAAAATGTACCGCAGCATATTAAAAGAAGACCACATGCTGAGCAGGAAAGTCTCGAAAAAAAAACATGAAATGACGCCCACTTACAGTGCTCACTGTAGTTGTCCTCGTTCTGGTTGGTTCACTTATCCTTTGGGGTATATTACCTTACACAGATATTTATTATTTTATAATATTTTGAAGATAATTTAAGGAAAGAGTAACAATAAAAAGAGTAACAAGTTGGGCTTGCACTTAGGAATAAAACAAGTGTTACAGAGAATCTTATAAAATGTGAAAAAATTCTTTACGATATTTAAACTTTTTTAAAAGATTTTAAAACGTTTTGTGTAATTAAATCACTACAAAAAATCTATCATCGCCAGAAATATGAATTAATGTTTGCTTGTTAAGAAACAATTATTATAAAAATTTATATTGGTCGAAATATTTAAGGACATTTAAGGAGTTATAGGGTATCTCTAGCTCCCACTAAGAAATTTAGATATTGTATCTGTTGGTTTGTAACTACTGCTATTTTTGTTTTTCTATTCTTGAGCATGTTGTGTTGCTGTGAAGACATACATTTTGTACTTATTTTTATTTTCTGGCTACTGCACAAAAGGTGTACTATAACCCTCCCAATTTTCCCACCCTCTTCATTTTTCCGCTCTCTTCGCATACAGAAACTGCTTAGTCATGGGAAAATGGCGAAAGTATACTTGAAGCATGTGGCCATTCGACATTCGGCCATTTCCCTCTTAGCTTTTAGTTTTCGGCTTATTGCAGGCCCTGTGCCCTGCGGCATTTCTCCCATCCCCACAATTTCCTCCCCATCTGCTCTGATTTTTCCCTATATTTTCTCCTCGTACACTGTGTGTCCTTTATCGTTGCGTGCTAAGTCTGGCCGAAATAAATTGCCAACTCATACATACGTGTCCTTTTGCCTCCGCCGTCACACTCTTTCTCTCTCGCTGGCTTTGTCTCCATAGATTTATGCCACAAAATAAAATTTAAGTGCGACAATATGGCGTTGACTTAAAAAATGCTCGCAAAATATATATAAACAATTATCCAAACATAAACCCAAGCAAAGCAGGTGAGCTAGATTCGCTAAGCCAGAAGAAGGGCTTAAAGTTGTAAAGGATTTGTTGTGGTAATTTACTCTTTCTATATTCTAGGTAATGATAACTAAATAGGAAACTAAATATTAATTAAAACAATTATAAAAGTTACGAATGAATTAAATAAAATTTAATTTAAGGTTAAATTTCCTTTTTTATCAGCAGCTTACTTTTTAGAAAAAGAATGCCTACAATGCGAAATGCGTTTATCAAAAATGCATATCTCAAAGCCACATTTTTAGATTGCTCTCAGTTGCCTTTGTGCAGAGTTCCTCATGCCTGTTTCCTCCTCGCCTGAGAAAATTAAGTTTACATGGTAGAGAGGAAAATCCAACCAGAGCCAAGCTTTACTTTATAAATTACAAATAAGCAAACGGAACAGAGAAATCCAATCCCGAATACAGGCAACTCATGCAGGACTAAGGCACTCGAGAAAATATTTTTGTTCTCCTGCCCTTCATTTGATTTCAAACTCAAACATAAATCAATGAAAATTTAAATGAAATAAGATGAGAAAATAATAATAGGGTTTGATTTGCCGTTTCTTTAGTCTTTCTATTTAGTGCAAAAATGTTCTCTGAGTGTACCTACTGGACCCCTCTAAATCCAGATACAAACTGACCAAAAAACCCAAAGAAAAACAAAAGCAAACCCAACAAAAACTCACTGCGCTTTCTAAGGAAAATTAATTTTTTGAAAACCATTAAAAATTAATTTTATTTTATGGCATCCACACACACACTCAGCAGCAGCAGCAAGAAATGTTATGAGGATGAAAATATCTCATCTCGATGTTCGCTTTTGGTATGAGAGAATATTTTTAATGCATACAGAAAACACTCGACTCAGAGGAGGGGAGGATGCAGGAATAAAGGGGACATGGGCTGCCCCAGAGGGGAAGAGTCCTGATTCTGGTCCTGTTGCCACTTGACTTGGTTTTTATTTCTGTACCTGCATGGACAAATTGTTTGGAAAAGAATCAAGAGGATGCTGTGGAAGACAATGCAGAAAGTTTTGGGTAGTAACTCAAGTAGAGTTAACTTCTCTAGATTTTTTTACCCTTGTAGGGTATTATAGTTTCAGTCAGTAGTTTGCAATCCGTTTCCATTCCCATCCAAATTTACGAAACCGGCAAGCAAATGTCTCGTTTTTCAATTTTTGGGTAAAAGGCGAAAAAAAGGCTGTACACAAAGTTCAGCTCCTCCAAGTTAATTAACATTACTCTGCAAAAACAAAAACAATTATCAAAATCAGACGACATTTTCATATAGCTACCATACATAGGAAAAGCCAGGAAAATAATAAAATAAATAAAAGCAAAGAACGAACAGTTTTAAGTTAGTTTCCATAAAGTTAAGAAACAGTTAAAGATATTAAAGATATTAAAGAAATTTGTGTTAATAAAAATAATATATTTAAGGAATTGAAGTGAAGCATCAAACGAAACATGATTAGATAGTAAACTTATATTTTAAGGGTGTCTAGACATCGGCTTTAATTCTGGCCATGTATTGTTATGTTAACTCATTTATGTTTAGGAAATATGGCCCAAAGGCGTTGGGCGCGGATGATGGCCAGATGCCCACCTCATCCCCCATTCCCCATCCTGTATAAATTTCCAAACACATTCACAGATACACTTACATGTGAGAAAACAAAAACACCCACACAAAAGTGGGAAACCCTGCAGGTCAGGCTCTCACACATGGCCAAATAAACTTTGAATAAGCATTTCGTGTGCCCCAAAATGAGAGTCCCTTTTCCCCTGATTCCTTGTTTTTCTGGCCACCGCCTCCGCATCGCATTTCTGGCGAAAATCTCCACATAAATCTTCAGAATGTTTGGCCAGCCTCCAGGAGGAAAACAGCCTTTACCCCGCCTCGTCTTCTCCATTACACTTATGGGGCAGTGGGGCAAGTAAGCGTTGCTGTATATAAAATAATAAAAAGAAAAGCCAAGGGCAGGGGGAAAACCGGAGGGGAACACACAGAACGTGGCATAAAATGGCCAGCTAGTTCTCGTCTAGGAAATATTCAATTTCCTCGGCTCATTAAAATTAAATAACTAAGCTCAGGCGAGACTGCCAAGAGCAGATCAACGTACAATCGTGGGCGTACTTGGCGATGGGTGCAGGGGAAAGGTGGATTCAAGAGAAATTTAATTGAAGTGCAAGAAAACTTAATTGAGCCAAATAGTAAGAGCTGTTGGGTTTATTAATGACGAGCATGTGGAGTGTAAAAACTATTTGAAAGCAATAAATAACTTTTACTTCATATGTAAGTTACATTTACTGAAAAGAATGCAGGAAAAAGTTCACCTTTTGAGCCTTTTTTAAGGAGTTTTATTAGCTCTCTTCTATCTAGTCTCTATAGCAATAAAATATTACATTATGTAGTATTAATTAATATATAATATATTATGTATAATATTAAAATTATTTATAAAAAATAATGACTAAAACACATTGCCCTCGATTCTTTCTGTTGTAAAAAATATGAATTTTCATTTTGTTAAACGTGATCCTTTTTATATATTTAAATAAATTAACTGAAGGAAAAGCTTGCTTAGCTTTTCATTCCTGCCGCAAACCGTCAAGCGAGCTTTTGTTGAAAATAAATGGAAAATGTGAAAATGAAAGCTTTCCATGCAGCGCCCGGACGTTGCATTGAAACAAAAGTATAAATGATTTAATTTGTTAAATTCTATTAATTTTCTTTTAAAAAGAAATGTTGATTGAAAGAAACTATACCATATAGACTTTTTTTTTGTGTTCCAATGCGGTCTTTCCATTCTGTTTTTAATTTATTTAATATGTAAAATTAATATCTTATTTCATTATTTTCCTTTCAGTGACTCCCAATCACGGACCGAAGATAACCGGCGGACAGCCGCGCTACCAAATCGGTGACACCGTCCGCGTGAACTGCACCTCGTCGCCGTCCAAGCCCGTCTGTCACCTGAGTTGGCTAATCAACGGAGAGCCGGTGCAAAAGTCGCACCTGCGCCAGTACGACAAGGTCGTGGTGAACCGCGATGGGCTGGAGATGGCCCGAGTCGGTCTGGAGTTCCGAGTGAGGGCCTACCACTTCAAGCACGGCGATATGAAGCTAAAGGTGAGATATATTTTCAATTTTAAAAGCATTCTAATACCAAATACTCTTATTATTCTTTCAGTGCGTGGCCAAGATCAGCTCACTATATCAGCAGAGTAATGAGGAGAGTGTGGAGAGCGATCGTCAGCAGAGGGCACCGGCCCTGGAGTCTCGGGAAACTGTGGCCGCCAAGTCCAGCACTATTGGTATATATATATATGAATGAAATATATAATGCTTCCTACGAATCTATATCTAATCAACCTTATTTTTCAGGTGGAGCTTCTTCCCAGCTGCCTTCCCAAGTCGTTTCACTACTGCCGCCTTTATTCCTGCTGCTGATTTTTCAAAACTGGACCTGGCCCCGACACAGTTAACTATCCCAAGAATAAGGATCGCACGGACTAAGACCCATAGGCTGGCAGAGCAGTTAGAAACAGCAGACATATCCTATGCCAAAATCTTTGAGACAGAAACAAAATTAATAACTTAAAACATAACCTTTGGTTAAATTCGAAATTCAATCGATGTGTGTGTGTGTGCATGAAAAATGTGGGAAAAATCCCCAATTAAACGCCAGATATTAATACCAAAAATATCGGAATCGTAACTACTCAACGCGAGCATTTAAGCAGAGGCTAAGAAAATGTAAATATTTATTAGTAACCTTAGGCCATTATCGGTAGATGTAAGGACCTCGTTGTTTAGGCAGAAAATTCGTTGACCTTTTGTGATATTTTCTTCATTTTGAAAACGAAGGGAAGTAGAGCAAGGTGGAATTTCATTTTGAGTCAACTGTTCCTTCCTTTCTGGCATTTTGTCAACCATTTTTGGGCATATCAAGCGCAACAAAGCATTTCAATTGTAAAAATACATATTTGCACTTTAATCTAGACTCCAAATCAAAGCTAAAACTTAACCAACGCAAACTTTGCAACAATTTAAAGGGCGGCTAGACTAAGAACGTAAGTAAGTGTAAGAAAATTGTAAAGCAAAAGCCTATAAAACTGAGAGAAAATAGGAAAATACCCATAATTAAATACCATTCTTACTGTAAGTTAAATAAATTGTAAGCAAGGCATACGTTTGCATTCCAACAAAATCCTCAAAGAGAAATATTACGAATAAGGAAATTTAAAAGCTGTAAATATATACAGAAAAAAGGCCAAGGATTGAATAAGTTTAAAACTGCGAAATTTTGGCAAAAGTCTCAATCTAAATGTGTGTGTTTGTATTAACTGAATGTAATCACCGGCCAGATCAATGCCAAGCTGTCGAAACTATTAAATGGAGGTATAAGCTTTAAGGAACATTTTTAGGCTCAAACTAAATTTAAAACTTTTTGAAATAAGTGAAACCCTTGAATGATTACAATTTGTTAAATGTGGGTTATTCTTAAATAATTATTTTATCATGATCTGAATCAACGTTCCATGTTGCAATCAGTTTCCTTTCAAAATTCACCTTGCATTCATAATCATTTATCCAAATTAAGTTAATACAAATGTATTCCTCAAGCCACTAGCAAACATAAATACTAAATAAATATATGCAAAGGACTACATATACGTAGAGGCGCCATCATGAAGATGTACGAAGAAGTTATATACACCGATCAGCTGCTACACCACCGATGTGTCGGCAGCCAGATCCAGAAGACACGCGACACCTGGGAAAGGCAGTGTTCCTGGTATCCGGCGGCGCAGCAGCAGTATTATAATCGCTATCCCCAGATCTACGCGGAGTGTCTGGATAAGTACGGGAACGATAACTACGAATACTACGCCAGGCGGAATCGTCTCAGGGAGGAACTCTTGCTCTTTACCAAATCGGAAGCGGATCGAAGGGAGCGGATCTCGGAGGTATCGATGGATCACATAAAGAACTGCCGGGCATCCCGCACTACGAATGGGGAATACGGAAGGGTCCAGCCTATGCGGCTCTTCAGCTGCTTTCCCTTCTGAGATATGAAAGGAAAATTTATTAAAGTAACTTTATGTCGGGTTAACACTATAAAGTTAAACCTTCGTGTCTGTTGAGTCACCCATTTGAAAAACGGGGCCCTCAATTTTCCCCATGAGAAATTAGCCCCGTGCATGATACTAATCCTTTGGCTTATGCTAATTTGGCTAACACTGAGTCAGAGCCTTTGAGGTCCAAGAAGGTGGATATTGTGAGGCATGCAAAAGTGGCTAAAATGCGCAACAAACCGCATTCGAATGCGCTCGAGTCCAAACATTCAGTTCATGACTCATGCAAGAAAGGCTTTATATCGCATGCCTGGCAAACTCAAAGGGGCGTGAGAAATGCAATACATTGGCCCAGGCTCATTTGCATACAAAGCCGTTCGATTGTGAATCGAAAACTGTTTATAAAAGGCCAACAAACAGCTGCAGGCCGTGGCTTAATTTGCACACCTTTTAGATAATTTAGCCGCCCAGCTTGGCATTGATGGACGATGGTGGAGCGATGGGGGAAAAGCCCCCTCTCAAACTTAGCCAAAACGTGTGTGTTTCTTGTACATAGCCAGCGATGTTTGAATTCAAATTTACCTAGGATCTAAGCAGAAAAATCCTCGGCAAATCTCTAAGCATAATCTCCACCTAGACTTAAGCGAATCTTGTGCGTGTTGTAAATTTACAAATATTAAAAATAATATAACTATGACAAAGGCAAAGTCAACCTGTGGTGGTAAATAAAACTGCCAAGTTGGTTGTCAGCTAAGTCAGAGAACTAAACCTTCCTCCATTTACCTTCATTAGCGAACTTTGTTAACATTTCATTTACCCATTTTTTTTGTAAGTATTAATAACATTAAATGTTTAACTGAGAAATAAAAACAAGTTAGTTTGTAAAACTAAACATGAAAATGAGAAATAAACTAAGTTAAAACAAGACAAAGAAAAAGGGAGTTTGTTTTTTTAATAGACGGAGAAACGCATTTCCGTTTCCTGCTGGCTGCCTATCATCTATTATAGTTTAAGGATAACTTTAGTAAGCCATATCAGGCACAGCAGGCATAGAGCTGGTAATCCAAAAAAATACAAACATATACATGCGCCAAAACAACTATAAATATATAAAAACAACATAAATAAAACATGTAGGTATTTTTAATTAAATTGTTATTCGCTTTAATCTAATTACAGTCTTTATTTTTCTAGTCATCGTGATGATTGATTCCGAAATAACATTTGTGGATCAGCTCCTGCACCACCGTGCGGTGCGTAGTCAGATCAAGCAAACCCATTTCACCTGGAATAGGCGCAGCTCCTGGTATCCCGAGGCCCAGGTGAATGAGTACTCCCAGATCTCCGCGATATATGAGGAGTGCCTTGATAAATACGGACCAGAAAAGTTTGGGTACTATGCGACAAGGAATCGTCTTAACAAGAAATACACTGAGGACACCTTTGATGTGTCTCCGGAGGAACAACGAAGGACAATCATTTCTATGAGCTCTTTGGAGGGCTACAAGGTTCCGAAAACTACCAACGGAATATATGGCAGCGTACGCCCATCGCAACTATACTTCTGTATGAATACGCAAAATTGATTTTCTAATGTATCTGATTAATATTTACGGATAGCTTCATAATAAGTTCGAATTCTTTTCAACTTGTTTTACAATCTGAATCGGTATTTTGAAGTAATAACTAATTGGTGGCATTCTCTAGTTTAGTGATTTGTAAACACTTTCGTCTACATTTCAATCCCTATGAGATATAAATATGATTTAAATGTTATTTAATTTATGTCCTATGTACTTCCAACTGCCCCTGTGTGTGCCTTTAGGTCCCTTTACTAATCCGCTTGCCAGGCGTAGTAATCTAGAATTTTTCGGCCCCTTTTCAACTTTTAAATCATTCATCCAGCGATTGTCCCAGTTCACCCCTCTTGACACACACACTCATTATCAAACGCTTGTGCGCATTATGCAGAAATTTATGGCGGAAACATTTAGGCATTGAACGACTACAAAGAGACACTAAAAACTGCAGTAAACCAGCGGAGATCCATGGAAATGGCTTTTCGGGAAAGGGGGTTTGTGGCGTGTTTAATATTAATTTTATATATATGTACATATTACCCGTCCCAGGGCGGCACTTTGGCGGTACTGTCGGGGCCCTTGGCTCGTAAATTGGTAATGTTTGTAAGCCTCGTTTTATGGGACGACGGCGGTGGGCCAGTCTGTTTACCATAATTACCTGTTTATAATTAATTAAAATGCAATAAGCGTAAATTTGATAAAAGTGCCACGCACATGCTTACGCGAATTGCGTTAATTTCGTGCAGCTCCCATTTCAGCTCCCGTTTTTTTTATAGAGTCAGCAGTTTTTAAACCTATGCACAAAAATATATTAAATAGGTTAAAGTGTAAATACATTTAGAAAATAAAATAAATGTACTTGTACTTTTGCTGAATTTATTTAAATAAAAAAGTCATGAAGGTAGAAGTAATATTTAAATGAAGTATTAAATCCATATTCAAATTAGCATAAAACTGGTTGTAAATAATTGATTAGAAAATAGACTTAACAAACATATGTATAATTTATTTTCCATAAAAATTAATTTAAATTAAAAAAGAATTAAATTAACATTTTTTTTTTTTTAATTTTTGTTAAGTGGCTATGTTTCAACAAATGAAATTAAATTGATGAACTAAATTACAATCGGGCAGATAAAGCGACATAATGTGAGGCCGGAACAAATGCATAAATTATTCAATGGTCCTGCAAGGGAAAGGAAGCCCCTCCTGCCCTGCCTTCGTGGTGTTAGTGGGGAAACTCGCATGAAATTGCAGCATAAACACAATGGTTAATGCAATAACAACTGTTTTCGGCGTGTTTGTTGTTTTTCGCCCCCGTCTGAGCCACGCTTATTGACCATGAATAACTAACGGAAATGCAACACGAACTGTGGTCGCACGCCCCGCTCACCCGCAAAATTCACCCTTTTCCCCCGCAAATCGATGATTCACTGGGTGTGTGTGCTTGTGGGTTGAATACGTGTGAAGTTTAATTGCGGTGACATTTTGATTTATTACGGCAAAGGGGAAAGCTGCATGACGCATCCGCCATGTTCCGGGGGCTGTAATAATGGTTTCGACATTTCGAGGTTGGAGATGCACCTTTCATTGATTTTTATTACTTTTAGCAATTACATTCCCGGGGCACCATATCTGTATCTTCCATCTAATCAAGAGATTTCTTTTCTGAATTATAATTCCTATTCTTAGCCTGTCATTGCCACAAATTAATTTACTGACTTGAAGCAGAAATTTGGATAAGCGGGTCAGTTCTCCGAAATGTTTCATTGGGTCTATTTGCTGCTCAAAGCTGCCTACTTGTACAGTCACCTCATGGGAGTTTCCAACTTTGAGTTTGACTGGCGGACAGGACGCGTCTTCTCCACCGCCAGGAGCAGCCTCTATGCCACTGTAAGCAACGTCACTATTGTGGTTCTCCTGGTGTTATATCTTTACTGGGGCTCTGATTTCGGAGCACGCTTTTCTGCTGCAAATAAACTGAACGAATATGTACTCCTAATCATGGCTGGACTGAGGATCGCTGCAGGTGGAATACAGTTTCCTGGAATTACAATGCTTAATCTTTTATAATTTTCCCTCAGGAGTAATCACGGTTTTCAGCCGTTGGAGCCAAAGATGCGAACTGATGAATCTGGTCAGAAATGTGTTTAGCCTCGTTCTGGCCAAGCCGCAGTTGATCCAGATGTCTCGCTGGGGTATTCTCATTAAGGCCTTTACCGCTGCAATGGCAGAGTTGCTGCATATGTTTATTACTTACCATGAAATCAGTCTAGTAAACTCGAGGCTTTTCGTGGGCCTATATCTTCAGTACTGGATGTCAGCCCTTTTGAATCTGGCACTGTCGCATCACTTTCTAGTGGTGCTTTTAGCTCGGGCACAATATCAGCTGCTCAACACGGAGCTGCGACTGATAATCGATGAGAGCAGGCATCTGAGCACTCATTGCCAGCGAAAAGGCACCTTTATGACCAGATGTTGCCATCTAGCGGATAAGTTGGAGGACGTTGCCAAAATCCAGAGTAAGCTGCAGGCAATTATCAGCCAACTGGAAAAGATATTTGCTATTCAGGGGGTGATGGTTTATTCCGGGTACTACATATCCTCGGTGAGCACCTGTTATCTGACCTACAGTCTGATCAAGAACGGTCTAGAGGCATTTGGACTGACTCCAAGAAATATAATCCTGTCGTCTATGTGGTTCTTCTTCTATTACCTTGATGCTTTTATAAATCTCTTTATTATTCTAAATGTCCAGGATGATCATAAGAAGATGATAAGGCTAATGGAGAAGAGAACTCTGTTTGAATCTGGCTTGGATGTTCGCCTAGAAGAAAGTGTAAATTTCTGTATAAAATCCATATTATATTACAAAATATTAGTTCATAATATTATTCTAGTTTGAAAGCCTCCAGCTGCAGCTTATACGGAATCCCCTCAAAATGGAGGTTATGAAATTATTTCCCATAACTCGGAGCTCAACCACTGCCATGTTTGGATCTTTAATAACACACTCAATATTTTTAATTCAATATGATATGGAAAATTATTAGCATTTAATACATGAATATTATATCTGGGGACAACTACTTTGATATTAAAATACTTAATTTGCTAGGCATTTTAAATACTTACATATAGCACACATAATTTATTGGAATAAATAATAAACTCAAAAATATTTGCTAATAATGTTATAATTTGTTTAGCGGATTTCTAAAGACTTTATTTATTACAAGGTACATTCTTTTCGTTAGAAAAGAAGTCAGCAGAGGCAAGACTAGACCACTATATCCTTTATACAAACTTAGAAAAACATTTTTCTGTTAATTTAATGGAAAAATCGATACACCAATGAGTTCAGCTTTCTGGTCTTATCAAACAATCTTATCATGATTTCCCTGCTCGGAGCCATTGGCTTAAAATAATTAACTTTTATTGCGAGCCCGGAAGCCTCGGTAGTTCTCCGAAATGCTTGACTGGGTCGGTTTGTTGCTAAGGGCAGTCTTCCTTTATGGCAAAGTAGTTGGAGTAAGCAATTTCGAATTCGACTGGAGTTCAGGACGCGTCTTCACCACCTCATTGACAACACTATATGCCGTTGCCGTCAACTTTATGGTTCTGGTTCTTCTGGGCTTCCAGTTTCCCGGAATCACTAGATTCTTGGCGAATGTCAACAAGCTACACGAGTATGTTGCCGTAGGTTTGAATGTACTGAGGATTACTGCAGGTTTGAAAAAATTAAGTATAACTAATGCCCAGCTAGTCACTGTTGTTTTATGGATATAATTAATGCTTTTAAAGATCCAAATTAAAACTCGTATATAATTTCTTGTTAGGACTCCTCACATTGTTTAACAGATGGCGACAACGATGTCAGCTAATGACACTGACTAGCAGGTTTATCCGGCTTTTTCTGCTCAGACCGCAGGCCATGAGGATTTCTCGATGGGCCATTCTGAGCAAGTTCCTCGTTGCTTCTCTGACCGATTTCCTTCAAATAGCCATATCCTTGGAAGCTATTGGTCGTGTGGACTCTTCGATGATTCCGGGAATGGGCTTGCAGTTCTGGGTGTCCACTATCCTGAATTTGGCTGTATCGCAGCATTTTCTTGTGACGCTCTTCATTCGGGCGGACTATGAGCTGCTCAACATGGAGCTGCGACAGGTGATCGAGGAGTCCAAGGAATTGAGCTTTCATCAACAGCGAAGGGGAGCCTTTATGACCAGGTGCTGCTACCTGGCTGACCAGCTGGAGGACATAGCCAGACGCCAGAACGAGCTCCAATCGATTTTGAACCAGATGTATGAGATCTTTGGTATTCAGGGACTGATAGTGTACGTCGGCTATTACTTATCTGTTGTGGCCACAGCTTACCTGAGCTTCAGTATTTTCAAATATGGTTACTCTGACCTGGGACTGACCCGAAAATCTGTCACATTGGCCCTAATATGGTGCATCTTTTACTATCTGGACGGCACCCTCAATTTTTTCACGACTTTAAGTGTTCAGGATGGTCACAGGGAAATGATTCGTCTGTTGGAGGATCGAACTTTATTTGCCATTGGCTTGGACGTTCGCCTAGAGCAGTCTGTAAGTTATTAATTATTAATATTTATTGGAGAGTAACAGATAAATATTTATTTATCCAGTATGAAAGCCTACAGCTGCAACTGGCTAGGAACCCATTAAAAATGGAAATAATGAAATTGTTCGCCGTAAGTCGCAGCGGAACCTTGGCCATGTTTGGATCTGTTGTAACACATTCTATAATTCTAATTCAATATGATATGGAGAACTTTTAAATTGTAATTAAAGAATAAAGTTTAGAAAATAAATGAAAATATTGCGAAGTTCATTTTACCATTTCTGATGCCATCATTTACATATGTACTGGCCTTGGCTATAATAATATTAAATCATAGTTTAGTTATGCATAATCTTATATCTAATCAGGAGCCCCTGTCTGGAATCAGCGCAGGTCATAGCCATAAATCGATTCGTATTCACAGAGAAGCTAAGCAAATATTTGCTCAGTTGTCCAAAATGCTCGACTGGGTCGGTTTATTGCTGAAGGCTGTCTACTATTATGGCCACCTTATTGGACTCAGTAATTTTGAGTTCAGCTGGCGAACTGGTCGCGTCTTTACGGCTCCCAGGAGCACCCTCTTCGCCATTGGGGCAAACGCCATCATTGTGATTCTTCTGGGTTTCCTCCTCACCAAGCATATCAATTTCAATGGGATCTTTGGCTACTCTAACAGACTTCACGAGTTGGTACTCATTACTATGACTTCATTGAGGCTCGTTGGAGGTAAGACAACCCAATTTTCAAGAATCGGATTATACAAGAAAGCTTGTTTGAAAATCTCAGCTGAAATATATGCTTTATTCAAAAATAACTATACAATTTTAAAGGATTTACAACGATTCTCAACCGATGGCGCCAGCGCTGCAAGATGAAAATCTTGGCCAGAAAAATTCTACGCCTCTTTTTGGCTAGGCCGCAGGTGAAAAGGATGTCCCGCTGGGGGCTCCTCATCAAGTTCCTTACTGGGAGTATCACCGATTTCCTTCAGATGGCAATAACCCTGGATGCCATTGGTCGTGGAGATGGCACGTTTTTTCTGGGAATGGGCTTGCAGTTCTGGATGTCCGGTATTCTTAATTTGGCTATATCGCAACATTATCTAGTCATGCTTTTCGTTCGGGCTCAATATCAGCTGCTCAACATGGAACTGCGAGAGATAATCGAGGAATCCAAGGACTTGAGCCACCATCCCCCAAGAAAAGGAACCTTCATGACCAGATGTTGCCAATTGGCTGATCGGCTGGAGGATATAGCCAAGCTCCAGAGCCAGTTGCAGGATATTGTGACCAAATTGGGAGAGGTGTTCGGCATCCAAGGGCTAATGGTGTACTCGGCATACTACATATCTTCGGTGACTTCCAGTTACCTGATTTTCAGTATGTTTAAGCATGGTGCCGAGAACTTAATGCTGAGCCACACAACTCTAGTCCTGATTACGGCATGGGGCATCTTTTATTACTGGGATGCCTTTCTGAATCTCTTCATAATGCTCTACGTCCAGGATGATCACAAAAAGATGATTCATCTGTTGGAGCAGCGAACTTTATTTGAATCTGCATTGGACGTTCGTCTAGAGGAGTCTGTAAGTTCGTTTTGTGGGGAAACAAAATGATTTATATTTATTTAGTTTAATTGTATTTATTTAGTTTGAAATCCTCCAACTGCAGCTATTACGGAATCCTCTTAAAATTGAGGTGATGAAAATATTCTGCATTAATCGGGATTTCACGTCAGCAATGTTTGGATCTATGATAACACATGCAATATTTCTTATTCAATATGATATTCAATTCTTCTAAAATGAACTGCATATTAAATTGGTTTACAAACCGCTAAGGAAATATTTTAAGTTTCTCTAACAAAAGCACCTACATTTCAAATCCTTTTTTGAAAATAAATATCAATTTCCTAGCTAACACGTAACTGACTCTCAACTCACAAAGTTATTTCAGCTCTAAATGGAGCACCCGGGCTTAGCTCAGCTCTTGGCAGTGTTTATTTAATTGATGCTCCTAATATTAGTAATGAAGCATAATTATGGCTCATGCATACAAATTTATTTTATGGCAAACCCTTAGTCGGTGATGTTTTCGGTTTAGTGAGGCTCCGAATGCCGAAAGAGGAACATGGACTTTGGTGGGAAATTGCAATCGAGACTCTTGCGATGGTTCTTATTGTCCATCTGCTGGTCAACATATATCCTTTATCGCAGCATTGTCGTCGGACAGATAAAGTACGATCGGGAAAGCGGAAAGATGATCATTCGGCCTCGGAATATCTTGACTATACGAATTGCTCTCTTCTTCAAACTGCTCATATTTATTCTTAACCATTTCGGTATACAATACATAGTAGTAGGTATTTTTCCATTTGCACTTAATCGTCAAGGTGACGACCTGAAAAGGCGTTTTCTCGAAACCCTTTTGGAAGCTGTTACCATTTATACAACAATTTGGAACATCTGCCGTTTATACACCTGGCTACGTAGTCCCTCCTGGAATCGGTACTTTGTGCGTTTGGCGAATGAAGTTATTCATTTGGTATCTTCAGTTGAGGGCACTTTGGGTCCTCTTCGCTTGGAGGGATTCGATCTGCTGATTATTTACATGCTTCAATTTCGATTGGCACTGCTGCAGTTTATCAACTATATCCGCAGAGGGTTGCACATATTTGCCGTCAATAGCATTCTGCAAGAAATGTTTTATAACGCCTACATAGCTTACCTTTTTCTGGCTCTATCCTGGATCGCCTCATTCATTAGCTTTCTTGAGGTAGGTATGTAAAGTATTAACAAAGCTTTCCTTTTTCTATAAGTGTGTTTTTCTATTTCCAGAACCACCGAGTGATGGGATTACCTATTCCTCAGCAACGACAGAAAATCCTGCAGTTACTACACTTGTATTCAAGGATAAACTATGGGCACCAGGACATCATTGTCCTCTGGCTGCCAGTGATTAGTGAGTTCCTCTCCACCGTGACAACAATAGTGGGCCACTGGTCTGCCATCATCTATATTGTCCTTTTTAACCACGACTTGGACACGGCCGGGAAGTGGAATTGGGCTGTCCAGTGGCACTTGGGAGCCGCATTAGCCCCGCTTGTAAGGATTCTTCTCATTGGTTTATGCAACGATCGACTGGCCAAGCTGGATAGATATCTAAACTTGCAGCTTCTGTTTTTCGATTTGAGTCTCTTGGGCAGCTGTAGCAATGACGATTCGCAATGTTTCGCCAAGGAGCTCACGAATTTGGTATTTACATAACAAAATCTGATTTGGTTACAGATTTTCTAGATTTGTACCATTATTTAGCAAACCTGTTTTGATCTACAGCTGAGAACCCAACCCATCAGGAATCCAATAATTTGCAAACATCAGATATGCGATAGCTCTTTTGTCTTGGAATTAGTTTTTTGCATTTTAGTGAATGCATTAAGCTATGTTCAGTACGGAATTTCCAATGGATCCACCCTTGACTTTCAAAGTACTCTTCATTTTGCATAAACATAAAGTAGTTGCCAATTTCGAGTGTTACAGATATGGAAAAAATAACTAGGTAAATAAAAATCCGACATGGAATATATCTTTTATTCAGGCGAAGTGCTTACAGAACTGGTCAAAGGTTAATGAAATGAAGTTAATACAATTTTCCGTTTAATTCTCTTCATTTTGATTGTTCTATAATTTTATTTTATTTATTTTTAGATTTCTTAATGTAAAACAAAATTGTTTACAATTAATGGCAAATTCCTATTAACGAAATGAAAGAGCAACAAAGCCTAATGTGGGTGTATGTTTTTTTTTACAGTTTAATCCTTTCTTTCCTAAGCTATAAACATTACTGAATATACAATAAATTATTTATACATAAAACACATTTTGCTTGTGGCTATAATTATGGGAAATAACAACAAATAATAAATTGGGGTCTATAAACACTTTGCTGCCGAATCAAACTCATTTTCCCCTTTCATTTTAATACATAATTCGAACAATGTTGCTGCTAATAACCGGCCATTAGCTGTCATTCCCACCAAATTTTAACTCTCTTCCAGAAATACCATGTACAGTGGGTTTTAGAATGCCAGAAGAGAAGTATGTGTCGACTCGGAGACCTACGTGTAACAAGTGGAGATCGCGTGTGCTGCGATGGTTGGTCTTGGGCTTCGGTTGGACCACCTATATCCTGTATCGTAGCTTTGTGGTCGGACAAATAAAGTACGATTCCCATACTAGAAGGATGATTATTCGACCTCGCAATATGTGGACCAAACGGATTGCTCTGATCCTGAAAATAGCAACAATATACGCGGACCATTTCGGCATACAATATTTATTTTTTGCGAGTCTTCCATTGCTTTTCCTACTTCACGGTACCCATAACCATTCTCGCATGTATAAAGACCTGGTGGACTCGCTAGTTTTCCAGATAGCTTTTTGGAACATCGGCCGCATATATTACTGGCTAGGTAACCTGTCATGGAACAGGTCCTTTGTGGATTTAGTCAATGAGGTGATCCACATGATGTCCTTAATGGAGGAAACCTTGGGACCTCTTCAATTGGATGGATCTGTCCTGCTTATCCTATTTTTAGTGCAACTCTACCTAACTGTTTTTCAAATCGTTGACTATCTCTATGGTAAGATTTTTATCTTAGCGCTTCATGTGCTGCTGCTGGCTCTGTTTTACAACATGTACATGGTCTACCAGTTGATACTTTTATCCTGGATGGCAACATTCTATCGCTTTTTGAAGGTGAGATCTTAAATAATTAATGGACTTTGACTTTGAATAAAAATAACACCTTTACAGACCTTTATACAGGAGGGAATACCAACTCTGGAGCAACGTAAGCAGCTTCAACACCTGTTTCGCCTCTACTCAAGGGTCAGCAAAGTTCACCGGAATGTTATGGTTCTGTGGCTCCCAGTGGCTACTATGCTCTTCTCCAACATTGTGCTCCTGGTGGCCCACTGGTCAAGCATCATTTACTGCATTCTGTATATTGACCGAATGGACGTGATCGAAAAGTGGCATGCCTTCCTTCGGATGCACTTGGGTGGTAGCTTAGCGCCCTTGCTGAGAATTCTCCTCATCGGTCTATGCAACGATCAATTGGCTCAGATGCAGAGATTCTTGAGTCTGCAACTGCTGATTATTGATTTGCGGTGTTCGGAAGATCCAAAAGTCCAGACAGAGGAGGACTTGAAGGTAGAGGTTAGTAAAATTGATTTTCTTTTGCATTTTAAATTAAAACTAAATGCCACAATTTTGTATAAATACAGCAAACATGTTTTGATCTACAATTAAGGTCGCAACCCATCAGAAATCAAATAATGAGTTTACATCAGGTGTGCAGCTGTCCTTTCGTCCTGGAATTCTTCTTTTGCGCCTTGCTGAACGCCTTAAACACTGTGCAATATGGATTGGCTTATGGAATAAACATATTTGATTATTAAGTTACTAATTTTTTAGAAAAGGAAAAGTTTAAGTCAAAATATATATCATTCATGTATTAAATAAACCTATACAAATATTTTTAAAATATCAGACAACTTCAACTCAAGATATTCATTTCAAATGGCCAAGTTTTTTTCTCACGTTGTGTTTAATGTTTAAACAATAACAATACCATAGCTTAGTAATTAATTATTCTTTGAGCTTTTCCCTTAAATATTCCAAAAGGAATATATCCCTAAATAGGTCCATAAAGCAACCGTTGAGTCCCAGAAGCTGGGCTATGGTACTTTAAAAATATTGTGATTTGTATGTTTTAGAAATGTTCCAAAAATTAATTACTTTACAAATAAATTTCACACTCTTTGTCCGAAATTGTACCAAAAATAGAATTTTCTATTTATAATTGCGAACATTTAAATTGCATTTTCAATTTGTTACAATAGCCAATTTTATTGGTACACAAATTGCCTTTGGCACAAAACAGACCGAATTTAATTTGATTTTGATTTGCGTTTCGATTTAAATTATAATCCAATTGTGTAATGAGGAAAGGGGGTAATAGCAAACTGAATTAAATTTTTTGCCTCGATGCGAGTGTCATGAAAAGTTTGCCACTATTTTCCAACTCAAAAATGTTGCTTTTGTGAGCTTGAGCTGGCTCGGTCAGCGGACATAAATTTCAATTAACATACATTTAATGCCGGCAGGCCAAGTTGGCACAGACACACACACTCGCTGGCACCATTTTCAATTATTGTCTGCTGGGGAAAAGTTTGTTTTCGAAACGGAGCACCCTTACGCCATTTTCAACCCCCTCGAGTGCAGCTTTTCCGACAAATCTAATGCACTTGACTCCGGCGAAGGCCTGGTGCCGCTTGGCATGGCACTTTAAGCCGCATATAGCAAATGGTCAGAGGCAAAGCAAATTGCTGAAAGGCGCTTATGCAAAGCGATCAAAATGCGAGGCGACATAAACACAAGGCGAGCTCGAGGAGAAAATCCCGACCTCGGGGCAGTAAAACCAATTTGAAATTGTTATTTTAAGCGAAAGTAAATCGCAGGAAAAGGATTGAGTGCGGTGGCTGCGGGTGGGAGTCGTAAAAAAAATCAAATATCGGTTGAGTTTGCTTCTGCTTAAGATGGCATCAACCCCATTTTGCGGCCAGATAAGAGCGGCCAGAGAGCGGGAAAATTTCCTTTGTTTAGATATATGAAAATTGCCACAACACATGGCCTTCCTTGCCTCCCCCAAGCCGAGGACCATAAAAAATTCCAGGTAACGAAATGTATTTTCTGATGAAATCAGCTCCAGATGAGGATGCGTGCTTGGGTTCCTGTTTCTCAGAGAGTTGGGTCCGAGCTGCAAATCTTTGGAAGCCAATAAAAATGGCCAACATAATGAGCCGAACAACTGGCAGCTCGATAAAATGTAAATTGGGAAAAGGATTCGCCACGCAACTGATTTTATGTGTTGCCTGCTTTTTTGGGTCTTTTTTAGAATTGGGTATCAGGTACTAAAGTCTTTAAAAGAGTTTGAAATGGTCATTGGCTGGGCTATGGAAAGTATTTTAAGCAAGGAATTCAACTACTCAAGAAAGGATTTCTTGTATGGAAGGATAAACTTGTAATTTTTTTATTTAATAACAATTATTCTATAAAGATTTATTCAATATCTAGCTCTCCTTTAACTTGGTTAATACCAAAAATATAACATTTAAAGCCATCAGCTGCAGTAAAATTTCTACCATTCTATTATGCTGTCGCAGTTCCACAGATATTTCACAAACACGTAACTGCAATGACACGAAATCATTTCCATTTCCCAGGACAAAATGCCTTTTAATGGGACGAGCCGGCACCATCTATGGTATTGTATGTCCTGCTGCTGCCGCCTGCATTGCCAGAAGTGTAGAAATTCTGTCCAGAATCCATATAATTTACGGCGCCAGCAATGGCGAATTATGTGCCAGAAATTGCAGGCCCAAACCCCAAGGAAGACGGCAATTTTTTATTTATTTTTATGAGTAATTTTGTTTCGTTGCCACGCATTTTTATGGCAATGCAAGAAATATGATTGTAGCCATCGTACTGCCGGCCGTCTATGTTTGTTTGTGCTTAGTCTCTGGCTTTTCCCGTCCAGCCAGGAACGGATTTCTATGGCATTCAGTTTTCCAAAGACTTTAAAGAGACTGAAAGGAACTTTTAGCACCTACGAGTAGAGTTCTTCAAATAAATCCTTTTATTTATTAAATCCTTAATATTTAGTATTTTAAAATGAGATTTAAAATCATAAATTTTACCAACTTGTTAGCTTTTTATTTATTTTATACAATACACACAAACGTAGTCCTTGCTGCGCTCCTGGAAAATGCGTAAAAAAGCAAATACTATGAGGGGCAGTGCTATGAGAAGAAAACCAGAGTAAACAAAAGGCAATTACGTGACAGCGGCAAGGACAATGCCAACTCGTCCAACAAGGGCAGGATAAGCAATCCCAACAACAGCGTCGGCTAGGATGGACAGGAGCTGAAGTGGCACGTAATCTGCCAATGGGGCGTGGCCAATGGACGGTGGCAGACACTTTTATTGCAAATCATTTCAAATGCTGCAAATGATAACAACAAAACAAGACGACAACGGCGGCAACAACGAGTGGCAACAAAGAATGACAGCCGGCAACATGACATTGTGTGGGTGGAAAGCTTTGTACATACTACGACTCATCTTCCAGGGCTTTCCCCCATTTCCCGCTTGTAGGGAAATCGATTCGAGGTGCAATCATCCCGACTGTCTGGTTGTCTGTCTCCGATAATACCAACGACTCGGCTAATGGATAAACAATGTGGACATCTATGGAAAAGATGGCTGATGATTAAAGTTGACGCCTTGAAATGGATTTAGCTTTTTATTTTGAATTCAAAGGAGTGTCACCTAAATTTTTATCAATCGAAATAAATCAGATCTCTGGGAAATATAACTGCAAAATTTAATATACATTTTTAAGTTCTTATTTCAGGTATAATTTCATAATAAACCAAAGCTTAAATGTATAATCAACCCTGTGGTTACCTGGCCAAAACAAAATGTCTCTCTGGCTCTCAGACCAAAATGCATATTCCTTCCGATTGAACGAGCTCAATTAAACTTTCGGGCATATCGCCATCAGTTTTTAACAGCTTTCCCTGCCCACTTGAGTAACTTTCAGACGCAGCCCCCCCCCCCCCCCAAAAAATTTGGATGAGCAGCTTAACGTGACATTGGATGGCACACCAGGTGCAGGGGGAGGGGGCAATCAAAAAGTTTACCTGTGCCGCAAATTGATGCCGTCTTATCTGTGCGAAATCAAACATGAAACTTTTAAGCCCCAGACAATTGCGCTTAATGTGCTGAGAGTATCTCCCGGATACAGATACAGATAAATATGCGGATGCCGGCGCTGGCATTCCGAACTACAGATTAAGTGGAGCTGGAATTATGGCAACCAAAACGGGGAATTAGGTCCTCTATTAGCTCTTGTCCCAAAAGGAAGAGGACAACAGGAAAAATCTACGGGAAATCTGGCCATTGTTTTCATTAGATGGCAAATCTGATTTATGTGACATTTGATGGCACAGATAGCAGGTGGGAACTGCCTTCCGTCTGCTCATTTGTGGCCATTTGTCGGCTAGCTAATAAATCTGTGAAGTCATCTCCTGGCATCCTTGTATCCTTGTTATAATTTGTTTGGCTTTCTGCTCGGTATTTATCAAATGTTCTTATTTTGTTGGCAGCTTATTAGCGAGGTCCAGCCAGGTCCTTTTTCGCACAGAAGCTAAGGTGCGACTTAGGGATAAGCCCACAGATATTTTCTATTTATTTTCTGGCTTTGTGGATGTGGTGCTTTTGTCTTAGTTGGTATTGGGGAAGAAATGTTGCTACATATTCGTTGCCTGAAGACCAACAAATAGCTGCAGATTTCAAATCAATAAAAATGTATTAGAAATGTATCTCAACCCCTGTGACATTCCTTATAGCTTAGTTTTGTTTTTAAAGAAAAGAAAATTGTGTAATTTTGATTCTTTAAATTATGTCACTCCTGTATCTAACCTGTTGTCTATTTCAGGTCCTAAACATAGAAAACCCAATTCCCTGTGCATTTTCACACCTTTTTATATAAATTTCATGTACGCATAGAACTTCCTGCATATCCTTCTCCCTTTTTTTTTGTCCTGTTCCTATTTTTGGGTAACTGCTTCTTTTTTACTGCTAAATGTTTCGGGTGCTGCCCCTGCCTCTGTCTCGATTATTTTTTTATTTGTCGCCGAAGGTTGTTGTCACGTTCGCCGAGAACATTTTCACGTATTTGAAATATTTTCTTAAAATTACCCAATTTTCTTTGGCGTTGCATCTAGCAAATAAAAAAGAGAAATACACAGGAAAAGTATCTTCTTGCAGCTGGACAGGTTAACTTATCCCGGCCTTTTAAAGTATAATTGAAGTTGGTTTGATGTGTGAGGAGACACGAATTTAATTTGCTCAATTTTTAGGGGAGAAAATACAGAGAATTTAATAAAAACAAACACCCAGGATTTGAAATAACATAATTCTAGATTTGATTTTGAAACAAATATGTTTTATTAATGAATTTCCACTCGTTCACTTCACAATTCTTTGTTCGGTTTCAGATCGTCTGCGAATGAGGATCGCACATAGAATGGATGCTTAAAGATATTTACAGAGAGTTATCCTCTTCGTCTGACCCACTGGCTGGCAGTTAAATTCAGTTGAAGTTACTTTATGGCATTTGATTTGAGTTGAGTTTGTAAATAATTCTTATTCGCCTACGACGCAGCGTGTAAGGTTTGAATTGTTTACGGTTTCACATAGAGTTTATCGTATAGATTCGAATGCATTCTTGGTTTTATTTCGCTTTTTTACGTTTACTCTTGGCTTTTTATACACCTAAAAGTTGTTATTTAAATACACAAATAATTTACACTTACGATTACCACACATTTATGTTTTGTTTTTTCGAATTAACTTTTATGCAATTCATAGTTCTGGTTTTATGTTTTAGTTCGGTTGCATTATCTTTAAGTTTTACGTTCTTAGTAATTTTCACGTTAATTGCAGTTAATGGCATTGATATTAAATAAGACTTAAAAAACAGTTACAGTTGACAACAATGCAGATTTATATTTATGGTTGTGTGTGTGTGTTTATGTATAGATCTATGCTAAAATTCAACATTCGCACACCCACTCGCACCCGCATTCACACTCGATTGCACTCAATTAGCATTTGAATGTCCGCTCGTCGATATTTAAATGTATAATTTATATTTAATCCTTTGTTTTTCGCTTATGGTTAAAATTGGCTCTCGTTTTTTGCTTTGTTTTATAATCATTTTAGTGATTCTGTTGTTCTGTTGTTGTTCTGCTGCTGACAATCTTAACACTAATTTAGTTAGCTCGTAATATTATTTACACACAGAATTTATGGACATCGAGGGAGAAAACAGTACAGAATTCAAACATGGACAAAGCGCACTTCTATTTACACAATAAAATTAATTTCATTCCGTTTGATTTCGTTTCAATTCATTCAATTCGAGAATTGATTTCCGCTGCGTTATTAAGGCTTCATCACAATCATTTTGCTATTGTTAAAATTTGTTGTCATTACCGTCGAATTGCTCTTTTGACCTCTCGCTATTGTTCCTAACATTTGGCTAACTAAACTGTTTACGTTTTCTGTGGATGATGGCGAAGTTGAACCCGGAATGTTATTAGTTTATTTGGGGGAGGATCAAACACACACTCAGAGACACGCACTCACTCGCTTTTAGTTAATACCCATTAAGACTTTGGCAATTCATATAAATGTACGATATGTTTTTGTTAGTTTTAAGACTTTTCCAACAGTCACCGAGTTGTAATTTCTAACTTTGATTAGTTCTTCTCTTATTTCTTTTTGTTTTTTCTTTTTTAATTTCAAATTAAGTGCGTTTTTGGTTTGTTTGTCGTGTGGTTTTAAGCATTATCCTAGTTTAAATTATTACAATCTTACGTTATTTAATGCGAGCTCAAAGAAAACGAAAGTTGCTTCGAAATCAACCATTGGAAAACGACATTTTTGTAGTTGTTTTGGATGAACTTGTGACACCGTTGTACAGTAAGTAACGAAACTATAACTCTAACTATATATATATATCTGATTACCATAGATTTAACAATAATTTCGGCTTAATTTGAGACACATTCATGAATAATTAAGTCCTACATTAGTTACACTTCCGTTACGGACTGTACATCTGTCGTCCGATCCAAACAGAGTGTTTGCTTGAATTTCTTTATTTAACTTTGCAAATCTATCATATTCTTACATATTTTCTCCTATAGCTTTATTTGTATTTATGTTTATCTTTTGTTAAACTCGTTATTTGCCTTGAACGACATTTGTTGATGGATTTGAAATCAGTTCCTCAACCATTTTGTGATATTCACTCTGTTTTGCATGTGTGACAGTTAGCTTAAAAGTTAATAACATACAGTTACATAAATATATATATTTATATATTAAATATTAACTATGTACAGTTTTTTCTTTCGATTCGTCGTGAGTTCAAACATTTTCACGCTTTTCCATCGCGTACGAATGGAATTAATATTTATATAATTGTAATTTATACTCTAAACATTTTGTTTTCTACTGATCTCACTTTTTTTACAAATTAAATTCATGAAAGCTTTTGTTAACGGCATAAATAAATTAGCTGCGTTTTGTTTTGTTTTGCATAATAGTTTTTTCCTTTTTTTGTTGTATTTTGTTGTAGTTTCCTGTTTTTGATTTCCTCTGTTTGTTTTGATGTGTTTTTGTATGCAAAGCGAAGACGGAAAAATCGGTGAAAAGTGTGTACTGTGGAGGGAAAGTGCCACCTGCGGCTTAATGCAGCTACCGCGCAGCCATTGTGATTTTTCCCTGCTGCGTCGCGGATTTTCCGTGAGCTCGGCAGCTCTGCTCGTCCTCGATTTCCTTCTCCTCCTTTTCCTGCCGGCCGGCCAGCAACTCACTCGACCCTCCACCGCCGGGTGCCCTCCCATCTATCGATAGCTCGCCTATATCCGTTCTGCTCGCCAGAGTCGCCACCACCACCGCCAGCGAAACCAGGAGCAGGACAAGTGGCGCCGGAACCGCAAATGGCGTGGCCGCGGAGCTGGCTGCATTTGGATGGACGAACAGAAACGATAAGATTTTGGTCACAAATAGTTCCCGATAGGACGTACCTTGGACGGGATCGGCGCGTGAGTTGCTGGCATAGACCGTTTCCCTTGACTCGAGCACCGGTGCCTTCTGCGGGCGGTCACCCTCCACGGACTCCTCGTTGCTCCGCCAGTATAACGTCGACAACGAGGCAATGCACTACAATAGAACCAACAGAATCGGGGGTTAGCTAGCTAAGGCACTGTGGCATTGGCACAGTCGAACTTCCCTGACTCGAAAACCGAACAAAATTTAAAACTCAAAAGGGTATTCTTTCGAATAAAGGGTTCCTATCCTCAAAATTAAAATATTTATAAAATAATTCTGCATTTGTAATAAGAACTAAGGAGCTTGTAGATCTAGGAGAAATAATAAATTACAAATTATAAAATATTTCAAATGTCTCCACTTTTACCATAATTTATAAATTTTAAGTAAACATCTGTCTTTAAATAAATACAGTAATTGTCTTAAAATTAAACAAATAATACAAAAATCACTTCACCATAATTCCCCACAATAATGAAAAACAAATTAATATGGTAAGTCTATTAAATAATGAATTAAATTAAATTAAAAGAAAGGGTTACAAATAAATTTACATAAATTCTCAATTTTGTTTACAACTTTTTTTAGAGCGCTAAGCCAAAGAAGTTCGTCGTGTGTTTAAATCATCATCAAGCACGTACCTTTAGTTTCATATCGCCGTTGCGAAAGTGCCTCTGTTCCACCCGAAACTGAAGACCCAGGACAGAGGTCTCCAGACCATCCCGTCCCGATACAATGGTGTCATACTTGCGAAGGGTCTGCGGATCTACTGGCTCCTCATTCACCTTCCAACTCAATTCCACGGCGGGCTTCGAGCGTCCGGCGGTACAATTGATTCGTACGTAATCCCCAATCTGGTAACGTGGACGACCACCGCTGATTTTCGGCGGTCCCTGGTCCGGCAAAGCTGCAAATCGCATACAAAGAATACCAAAATCATCAGTTTGAGGTTGCAAACGGCAAAAAGGGAAACGGGAAATTTCATTTACGGCCGCAGACATTTGGCGGCGGGGACTAACTGAATTTCGTAATAAACCCAAGCCACCGCAGGAACAACAAGGGAGCCCCTACCAGGCAGTAGAGCTTCAATGGGACAGCAGCGCAGAGTCAGCGAGGCGCAGCCGGAAATTCAATAAAAGTTCCAGCCGCTGATGCACAGACGGGCATTGGGTGAGTGGCAAATGGCAAATGGAAAAAAAATATAAAAGAAAATGCAATAAAATTAAGGGACACTAAAGGCTGTCCAGCTGAAGTGTCAACACTCTTACCAAGGGTTTTGCTGCTTTATTTCACTTTACAAAAAAAAAAAAACATTTGGGATTTGAAAAATCATAAAAAATATTTAAGAGTGTGCTTCAGATTTTTATTTTATTTACATGAAAATATCTGACAAGCTGAGTGCCAATAAGTTTGTTTTAAAGTAATGAAAACCTTCCAATAGATTTTTTAATAGGACTTTAAATAAACGTTTTTGAGATTTAAAAATTGAAACCTTTTTACGCCTTGGCATGATACCATTTATTTTGGACCATCATTCTAAACTTTGCCATCACGAGAGCTACCTAGGTCTTTCCATCTGGATCTATATGGACTCTATGAGCGGAAACGGAAACGGTTTCGACTTGTTGGTGTTTTTGTCCTTGCTGTTTGCCAAAGGGGCCCCCAAAAATGTGGAAACTGATGGTCGAGGGTGGTGCCGGGTGAGCTGTGCCATATGCCCGGCTCGTTCTGTTGCCGAAGCTTTTAAAAACTTTGATTGAAAGCCAAGCAGAACCAGCCAGGACCACAGTATGAGCAGTATGAGCGGCAGCATAACAACTGAGAGCCCGAAAACAAAAGCACAACAAAAGCCGCCAGTTAGAACAAAGACACAGTCCATAGCTAAACAATAAAAACAGGACGACAACAAAAAAATTTGAGTCCGCAGAGGCTGTGGCAGGGAGGGAAAGTGGTGGCAAAGGGGGAGTGTTGGCACGCCCACGCTAAAGTTTTATAATTGAACAAACGAAATGTCAACGCCAGTTCAAAGCGCTCCACACAGCACGTGTATTTGTTTGGTAAGGTTGGCAAAGGGGAGTGAGGAGAAAGTACACTGTTTTTTGCTGAGTTGAGGTATCTATGGTTACAGTACTTTCCGAGAAAAAGATATAGAAATTAGCTGAGAAATTTATAATAAATTATAAAAGCAAGAGAAAAGGAGTTGATAATTCCCTAAAGTTTACAATTGAATTTTCGTAATAGTTACTTTTTATTTATTTAAAATAAAAATAATTATATTTAAATATAAAAAAGCAATTCATAATTTATAAAGAATTATTTTTAATCATTTTAGAGCAGTGTAGGGCTGTGTGGATATTTACCCACACTTTAAAGAAGCTGGCCAATGTTTTAGTTGTTGATTTCTGTGCGTTTTCAGTTTTGCGGCGGCGTCTTGAGGATTTTTGGCATTACCCTGCAGGAAATTGGGATGAGACAAGAGTCCTGCGACAGACCCCGGGACAGACAAGTTCCAAAATTGAGTTAAACTGTTAAGCCCGGCAAGTTTTGCCAGGGGCTAAAGTTCGGGGAAATCTGGGCAAGTTCACTAAGCTTGTTTGGCATTAGAAGCAGGGAATCAAATGAAGCCTGTCAAATGCAGTGCAAATGCTTTTTGACTAAGTAAACACAGTTTCGATTCAATAAAGCTGATTGGTTCAGGCTGCTGGAATCAGGTGAAGCTACCAAACAGTGCCAGGCAAAAGTAACTGAACGCCGGCCAAGGCCAAACTTAAATCAATGCCAGAGCAGGCAAATCAGGCAACGGAGATTAACAGGGTTAGTGTGTTTGCCTGGTTAGTTTCTTTGCTTTAAATGAAATCTTAGTATTTTTTTTTAAATTTATATTTCAGTGAACATTTCAGAGAAAAGTAATTATTAAAGAAGGCTTAAACATAGCTTTAAAATGCTTGAAAAGGAAATTCCTCTTCAGGATATGTTATATTTTCTATTGACAGATTATTAAAGCGTTGAGTGCCATACCACTTCTGGTGGTTCAATTTGTTAACAGCAATTTTCTCCTTTCTTTCCAGTATCCAATTAAAAGTTAATTAAATTTTCATTTTTATTACTTGTACATATAACCCTTTTCATTACATTTCTTTGTCTGAGTTAACCTTGGAAAGATTTACTTTAAAAAGTGGGAAAAAATAAGAGTAAAATATTGTATTATAAAAACTAACCAATATTAATTAAGAGTCCCAAATAACTATTAGAAATATGTATATTTTTAAACAATTTTCTTCACAGAATTTAAGGTTATTAAATATAAATAAATTATCTTACAATAATTATATTTCAGCCCAGTTTGGATGCCTTAGAAAATGGTTTATAAACAATACAAAATTGAAGGATTTTAGTGTACCGGTTCTGACCACTTTAGGGTTAATCCCATTGCCCGTGACAAGTTTCTAGAGTAAAAGTCAAAGTCAGCATCAGTTTCCCAGCAAGGGGGAGGAACTATGTACCGCCTTAGCCACAGCATCTGGGCTACCAGCAGTCAGCGCCAAATGGCCACAATTTCTAATTAGAGTTATAAGTTTTCGCCCCGACTTTCAGCTGGCAGCATATATACATATATACAAACTGGAGGTCGGTGCTGGTAGGGAATATATATGGTACTTACACACAACAACCATGTCGCCATGTTCGGTGACCGTCTGGAAGGAGGGCGCCTCGCCAGAAACCTCGCACCGGAAGCGGCCCGTCGACAGCAGATTGACGTTGCGCAGTGTAACAATCGCGTCGCTCGAGTTGTGCAACTGCAATTAAAAACGAGAGCAGAAAGGAACGGTCAGAATTGGGGGGAAAATTGGTAAGGAAAGTTCTTCAAAGGATCGAGGAAATTAATGCCCTTTTTTAACATTCAAAAGAAAAATATATAATATATCATAAGCCTAAAAGACACTTTACCTAAAAGATATAAAATATGCATATAATATAAATATAATAAACAAATTTAAAACTAGGAAATTAATGATCTTGGAGATTTACGAATAATTTATTAAAGGTAATTTTAATTAATTTAAAGATAGACATAGAAAGCACTGGTCGTAAGGAATAACAAACAATAATAAACAACAATAATTCAATTCAATTGAATATGTTTTGGATAAGTAAATATTTAGTTCCACATTCTTCTTTAACATCAAATCATTTTATATTATTTTTATTACCATTTACTAAATAAATAAAAATTTTTAAATATTTAATAATTTAAAGGGGTCGTAATTTACATAAACAAATACTAAATCTAGGTTCCTTTATTTACGGAATTTGCTTAAATATGTTTACTAAAAGCAAACGTTCCCCTAATTAGGGTATTAAACCAGAAAGCGTCCCTTCGCAAAGTGAAATTGTTGAATGATGGCGACGCAGAAGATGGAAGATGGTTAAAATTAATGTAACGAAAAGTGGGGAAAAAGTTGCATGGCTCCCCCCTTCGGCACCATCCATCCCTCTGCTGCTTAACTCCCTTGGCGTTGTCATTGGCAGTTTCAATACCATCAACCAGTGCCGGCGAAATGAGGGGTTTTACAGGAACCGTGGGGCCGTGGATCCTGCAGCCACTTTGGACGTTAATGTAACGTAATTGCTTTTGAAAACTGCCGCTGCTTCGCTTGTTTTTCATGCTGCCGCCTTCCCTCCCTCAGTTTTCGTGTTTTTCATGTTCTTTTTTTTCTGTGTTTTTCGTAAATGCCTTTTAAATGTCCGAGATGTCCAACAAAAACAATGTAAAAAACCTCCAAGGGTCAACGCTGGATGTCTGCTGACCAAAAAAGGGTTAGGCAAATATTTCACTTGAACTTTAAGCCATTAAATCCGGGTCCGGATTCGGCGCGGGGTTTAAGGAGATCGCCGGCTTGTTGTTTAACCCCTCAAAGCCCTCACCCCCACTTAGTTATCTGGCCAAGCAGAAAAGTGCACTTTGTTATCTTTTATTGCGCATTCCCGCCCGTTGCTGTTGTTTTAACCTAATTTATAGTTTACCACACAAACACACGGTGAGCCCAGGTAGACCGCACGTCTAAGTCCAAGTTGGCTAGACCAACTATTCCCCAACAGCAATAAAACAAGCCGAAGTAGCAACAGAACCCTCCTATATACAAGGTGGTATGCATCCCCTCCCCAGTCACTCAAATCGATTATGCTAAAACAATATCCAGCCAATGGAGCCGGCACACACACACACCCGTACATCCGCATCAATTGGTTATCGCTAACTGGCATCTTCTGTAACTCCCATCGTACTCCTTTCCACATCAAAAAGTTTGCCGCGAAGCAGCGAAAGGAGCAGCGAACAGTGGTTATATTGGGTGAAGTCAGAGCTTAAATTTGGAGTTACTTTTATATTGAAGATTGGTGAATTTAAGAAATAAAATGGCCAGGAATTACTAATTTGTTTTTTTTACTTAGCTAAAGTATAAATATATATCTCAAATAGCTTATGTTCAGTCCAGTTTCTGTTAGATTTATTATAATAAGTCAATTCTGTGTTCTATAATTTCAAGAACTCAGCTTACAATTCAAGCCCACTGCCACCGAAACGGAAATCGTTTAGTGGTAATGTGGAGCGTGGATTGTGGAAAGTAGTATGGAATTCGTTGCGGTCCTTATGGACACTCTTCCTGGCCACGCCCACAGCCGCCGGCAAGCGCAAAAGCGCAACTTGAAATATTTATTGCACTTAACGAGCGACAGGGACGGACGGCGATGGAGCTGGAAAGCAGATTTCACTTTTTTGGTAGCCGATTAGGGGAAAATCCAGGAGCGGGGACCGAAAAGGGAGCGTGGCATGTCGAATGTAACCATCAACCGACTGCGATTGTCTGCTCACGTGCTTATCTAAAACTCGCTTTTCCCATGCCCCATCCCACACCCGAAAGCCACCACCTAACGCCATCCCTTTTGCAATTTTCCGGCCAACCTCTAGAGCATTGTTACGTGCCAAAGTTTTAGTGGCTAAAATAATGGAGCAACGCCAGCCGAAGTGCTTTATACTCATTCTCGTTTTGCGGTCGATTAAACAGTTCGATCTGCAAATGGTTTATCTATCTTAGCATATGTTTGACATGCCATCCGTATCAGCATCTAAAACTCTCCCTTTTGGCTTGAAGCGTGCTGCAAAGTTCATAAAAACTAAGACAAAAAGGTAGAATTTGCAATTGCTTAAGACAAGGAATTTATAAACTTAAAACTTTGTAGAGTTATATAAAGAGTATTTTATGAATTTGTCTTGTATTTTGAATATTAAAATTCAGGCATGGGAAATCCACAGTTAAGGTAAAGTTTTGGTATTAAAAAGTTTAGGAAAGTGTTCTTTTGCTTAAATTAAATAACCTGCGGTATGCTTTAAATGCTTAACTAAAACAGAATTTTCAACTTACAAGAACTGCATACCAAATTAAAAATGAATAAGGTAAGTTTTATTTTATTTCGATTTTTGTTTTCACTTGGTCAAAGTCTTTTATAAGTTTTAATCAACTGAAACCATCTTTTCATATTTTTCCCCAAGACCCCTGACTGAGGTCAGTCCCAAGTCTCTTGGCTTGCCATCAAAACATCCAAGTACGAGGGCGCACAGCAAAGTCTAGAAGTTCCTTTGTCCTTTAGTTTGTGTCTCGCAGACTCTGCTCAAAAGGTAGTGCATTGTCTAGAGAGACAAGGACTCACCTATCCTTGCCACGGCCATTCCCTTCCTACCGCCAAAATCACCTTTCCACAACCTCATTCGGGGCTGCGATAAACAATTCTCCCTTTTTTTCCTAACACACACACAAGACCATAAAAGAAGAAAGACAGAATAAAAAAAACAGTCTAAAAAATATATGATGAATAGATAAAATTTTAAATTATATTTCTATTAATATTAAAGTTTGTATTCACTTTTTAGTTAAAAAAAGGAAGTCAAAGAAAACTTAGCTTCGATTATCTATATTCTTTCTTAATTATTTTTCATATCTCTACTGATATTTTCGCTCTGTGTATGTTCACAAAGGGAACTGGCGTACTGCATTGTTATTTCGGCAGGCACCGCAAACTATGCAACGTTGTTTTTAATGCTTAGTTTTAGTGCGACACCAACAGGCAGAAACAAACTTCTCCTTGCGGGCAAAGATACGAATGTGTAAGGACATAAGGACATAAGGCACGGGCACTCACATCAACGTTAACACCTGGCAGCATGAAGATCTGCGCGGGCGGCAAATCCCTGGGCACATAGCGATAGAACTCGTTGCCATCCTTGTACCATTTCACCGAGTAGAGGGCCTCGCCATCCAGATCGTACAGACACTCCAGCTGCGTCGCGGAGCCCTTAACCACGTATTGCGGAATGCGAATCTCGGTCAGTTTCAGGCCATCAACGCTGAAATCTGCAATGAAATTCAAGAGTAAAACGATTAAAGTGGTATTTAAACAACTAATTACTTATGGTGTAAATAAATGGACCACAGCAACGAGTTTTTGTATAAGCCTCCACATGGAAAAAGAACTAGACATATATGGCTTTATGTTTATATAAAAATATATCACATTAGTTAAAAAGCTTTTGAGTTTATTTCCTAAATCTATTCTTAAATCCCAAATCCATACAAAGTTATTAAGTATTCCCATTTAATATTTATATTTAATGAAGATTTCTTCATTAGCTAAATTTTTAAAGAGCTCAATTAAGTTTTAATAATATTTAGATAATCTTGGCAGCAGCCATTTTGCATGCTGATATTATTTGTATTTTTTGCAGGTGCTTTAAACCCTTAATTGGCGGAGGGTTGAGCAGCGGCGGCTCCTGATTGATTTATGTAGCTGGAAATTTTTAATTAATTACCAAAGTTTATTTTCACTAGAGCCTGTGTCAACCCACGAACAAAATGAGCGATGGACTTGGCCCAAAAAACCCTTTAATGCATTATGTATATTCGATATAATTTATAAAAAACATTTCACCATCAACTCTTTCACGTTTAATTTGCCAAAGTGCTGCATTTCGGTGTGGGTATATGTTTTAAATTAAATTATATAGATTAATAAGTCAATGCGTTGACAGGAAACGATGTTTTGCTTTGGCAACATGATTGAGGGCCCATTGGCACATACATGTGTTTGAGGTGGAGCGAGACGAAACTGCCTGACTTGGCCCACTTGGCGCTGCTCTTCTGCGAGTCTTGTAACATTTTATGGCAAACTTGTTTATTGTCAATATTGACAATGATACAAGCACACACGCACACGCAGTGGAATATATGTGGCTGGGAGAATTTAGGGAATTTATATATATATATATATAATATCATACACCCACCCACTTTTTCGGTATGCCCTACATTATTACATCGCCAGTGGCTGTCACTCGAAAGATGACTGCTCTCTTGCCTGTCCTCCTCCGTCTTTGCCCAACAATCGTTGCACATTACAAGTGTAATAAAATGTGAACGGATATTATTGTATATATAGGCAAGGAGGAAAACCGAATCGCTTATCATCTGTGTCCTATGCCCCATATCCATCGATATGACTTGCAATTGTTGTCGCCTCAGTGGAGCTGACTTCAGTCGAGTGCATTGTCATGTTTGCCCGAAGACAGGACACTTTCGGCAATGAGAGATTTCTTAAGCAATGAGTTTTTCACTGATTTGCAATTAACTGATGGAATAGCCAATTTAATTGATTGATTTATTTTGCCGGAAGGTGAATTAAGTAGCAGAATTAAATGGAACATTTAAAGGTCAACTTATCAATCGATATGTGGGTTAGTTTGCAGAGATTTGTATAGGCATTATGCTACGAATTTGATTTAATTTACAAATTATACTTGGCAAAGTCAACATTTAAACTTTAATTACGACAAATCCAAGAAATTTAAATTATTTCTCAACATGTAAAACATTTTCAAAATTAATTCGAATTAAACAAACTTGCAATCAATGCTTTTTATGGAAAAAATTTTGCAATGCCTTAAGCATACACCCAAAAGAAGACCAGACAAGCGGTAATTCAAGATTGCCAATAAACTTGGCGTGATATTCAGACATATCTTTGCACCGTATAATGTTTGAATATATGTAGAATCTCATGCAGTTGTTGCCATGGAAATGCATTTTCCCCAAAAACCATCTTACCACATATAAACACATGCAGGTGAGTTTGCGAGCAGTACTTTAAGGAGCCACTTGCAGCAAGGACCTTGCCACAATTTGCACGAAAAGTTGCGTCAAATGACAGTGCCCCAGGAAGAGGGAAGGAGGTGATGGCAGCAGCAGAGTCAAGCAGGGAAACATTAATGAGACTGCATGGGTGAAGTTTTTGGTAAGGACTCTACCCACAAGCATCGTGTCCTAGCTGTATATGTGTGCGGCATGAACTCCCTTAGCCAACTCGCTGGCCAGCATCCAAAACAAAGGAAAAAGGCGCACTAGAATAGGTAAAAACAAATACAGGAGAACGGAAAACGGAAAACAAACAGAAAAACTTTCATTTTATTTGGTTTTCAAGCGAATTTAGGTTACATGCTCTCATTCTCTGTCGCAGCGCTCATTAATTCTGCTTAAGAGTCGAACTGCAAATGGAACTGTGACGCAGAAGCAGGAGCATAGCAAAAAATAAGGAGCTACAGTGATCTGTCTTTAATTACAAGGTTAATAGGGATGAATAGAAATATAAAACAAGTGAAATTCAAATATTTAATTAAATAAATCTATGAATAAAACTATATAGATTCGGTGTTTCATTATGGGAATGTTAGTAATTTATGGGTTCCTTCAGACTATTAAAATACCTCTTCAAATGTTTGGTCATTTCGAGAGATCACTGTGACAGCTGAAGAAGCATCACTACAGCTGAAGCATCAATAGAGGCAGCAGCAGTTTCAACGAAAGTTTCTCTTTTGGGTAATTTCAGTAACTTTGTCATTTGGGCGCCTTGACACACTCCCCAGCACACTAATACATATACTCAGCCCGTGCAGGATGCCAGCAGGACACACAATAGCTGTTCTTGTATATTCGTTTGTTGCCGTTGAAGTTAGAGTTCGGGGTTTGAGTGGAATTAATATGCTCAGGCTGCGACCTTTGCCAAGTGAAAAATCAATTTCCCCTTCAACCACACAACGAGAAAGAAAAGTGCATTTAGATTTTGAGAAAAATCGTTTAGCTATTGAAATCAGAATTATATTAGAATTATAAAAAAAATATATTTTTATGTTTTTAATACCTTAGTTAATGATTATTATGTTTTATATTCGACTAATAACCCAGTCTTTCTATTAGGCATTATTTTCTTATAAAATAAATCCTGATTATCATAGAAATCTGAATATTTTATCAATATAAATTTTCTCAACGTGCACTCGTTCTCAGAAAAGTGAATTTCCTTCTTCCTTTCGTTACTGCTTTTCTTCTGTCAACTTTTTCTGTGGGCGACAAAAGTTTTCTTTCATACTTCATTGGGGTTAAGTGATTAAATTTGCAAAGGACACAAAAATACCGAGAAATTTTCGCCAACGAAGTAACTCGAAAGAGAATGCCGTTAAAGAAGAATTGCGAATAGAATGAGCGTAGGAAAAAGTTAAAGAAACTTTATCACATATGACATGAAAATTTATGCGGATCTCATCCCTCTGGTTCTGGAAAGGCACACGTGCATAATTGCTAACAAGACAAAACTTTTGGTGGCAAATGATTTCAGGCAGTGCGTTTCATGGCTTCGAGAGAGCGAGAGATAAAGTCTGTAGTTGAATTTTAATATTAACATTTATCATGTTCTTCGGTAGTTATGCTTGTTTGCCGACCAGCGAGCCTCTCACTCTCATAAGTCGTTGTGGCAATGGGGCGTATGCGTAATACGAACTCTGTTCGCAGAGATTAATCATACGCCGCGTGGACTTTGGCTAGCGGCTTATGTGAAGTGAGAAAAGTTTGAAAAGGCTTGTCAATTTATTAAAAATATTAAAAAGTAGATTGCTGCACTTAAAAACAAATACACTTAGTTGGTCTATAAAGTAGTTGTGGCAATGGGGCGTATGCTTAATTCGATCTCTGTTTGCCGAGATTACTCATACCCTGCGGAGACTTTGACTAGTCGCTTATGTAAAGTATAAAAATTTTGAAAGGGTTGTAGATTTTTTTAAATACAATTAACTAGTCAAAGTTATTTCAACTTAGAGTAGGTTGTAAAAAAATAGCTTATAAAAGTTTATATATTATATTTAAGTATGCTAATTTAAAACAAATATTTTAAATTAAGAAATATTGCTTAACTTCTATTGTAACCCACTTGTTAGCCCCAGGAAATGGTTTGTGCCTATCTAGCCCACTGTGCATGTTAATAGGCGACAAATCACATTCGATTCGCTTCCATTCCGCCTGAGGGGATTTTTTCGAAAATGTCCTGGCTCATCTGTTGCTGCTGCGCCCCTTGGCGACGGTTGTTAAAGCTGTCATCGGTTTGGGGGAGGCCTTTCATGGTTAGGGGATGGATGAGTACCAGAGGAATGCGAATGCTTGGGGCAGGTCACTACATCGCTACACTATTGCCGGACATCTTTAATCTTTGGCAAAAAGTTAGACTCGTTAGGGAGTTGGCCGCCTCCTTGCTGGGTTCCATCCTGCTTCCACCAGGAGGCTGGCCATTTCTGCTCTTGCCCAAAGGATCCGCTTCTTTTTTTGTTTTCTTTTTTTTTTTGAGTCCTCGGGGCCGGTTCAGGCTTAATATCCGCTGCCAGCACCAGTACTGTTGTTGTTGGTTGTCTTTGGTTTATTAGTAGTTCGTGCCAGGACACCAAGGATGCCAGGATAGCAGGCCAGGATCTCGCAGGCAGCAGATGAAAGGAGCCAGAGGAGCCGGAGCTGTTTGCCTATGTAAATGTCTGCACATGAGCCAGAACTCTGTAGTCCGGAGTCCGGACCATTCGCATCCCCATTCTCATCCTGCCACAGCACAAACAATGGCTGTGCGTGTCCATGGTCCTGCCTTCGTCTATGCTTGGCCTCTATGGCCAGTGCCCGAGGTAGCAATATTTGCTTTCTCCGCTCTCATCATTTGCATATAATGGCTCTGTAAAAGTTCATAAGGATGCGGGATGCGAAGACTGCAATTCGATTTTGGAATTTAATAAAAACCCGTTGCAGGCCATGCATTCTGTGGATGTTGAAAAGAGCCACAGTAAAGGCTTCACAATTGCAAAATCATTTTCTATGCGAACTTTTGATATTAGTAATATGAGAGATTTATTTAATATTTCAGATATATTGAAGGAGATATTTAGGGGGCAGAAGAAATTATTTAAGCTAATAAAAATACGGAAGGACAGCCTGAGAAATATTTAGAAATATTAGATAGATTTTACATCTTCCCATAAATTTAATTTAAATAATTCAGACCTTTCTTTAATTAAATTATAACTGTCGTACCGCCAAGCGAGCTTTGCCAAAGTTTGATCTAAGCCAAACTAAACACGGAAAGGGTTAAGCTCAGCTGAATGGCAACCAACAATTTTTTCAGTAAAAATATTTTCTGACCCTCTTAGATTCCCTGTGCCTCTTCCTGTCTCTCTCTCGCTACGGTTTACTATCTCTTTCAGGACCCATTGGGATGAGAAAATATTCGCGATTCTCGCTTGGCCTGACTTTAATGCGTCTGGGGGCCAAGCGGCCGCGACTGCCCCGGGGGCGTGGCAGGCAGCGCAACAATTACTTCAGCCCTCCCCGGGGCAACATCAAAAAATGGTGGCAGGGGGGGCGAGCCGGAAAAGCAGAGGGAAAAATTGTATGGAAAATGAAAAGAAAACAAGGCAAAATGATGATTAGGATGAGCGAGGGGCGGGGAACTGGACCCCGGAACTGGGATTGGGATTCCGTTGGGTCTCGGTTCAAATGGAGGTTAAGCTTGGACCATGACTGTAACTACAGGCCATCGCCCAGCCCCATTTCCCGACCTATTCCCCGACCCCTCGGCAGCATAAATATTAAATTGCTGAGACAATAAGATAAGAACACGGCCTGGACTTGATTAGGGCCGGAAAATAAAAGAAAGGGGGCGTGCCATGATTGGGTGGAGCTCCCCTTTTTGAAATTTGTCTGTGCATTTTTCCAGGCTTCTGTTTGTGATTGAGGGGGACGGAATGCGAGCCATAATTAGTTTTGGAAGGAGCTTAGTTAATTCCTTAGAGCTTGCATATTTTATTTACATTTTTGTATATTTAAATGTGTGTGAAAACTTGTTTGCTTTTATATAAAAATCTATATAAATTTGGTTGTGTGGGAAAATCTAAAAGAAACGTAAATCTTTATGAATATATTCCTATATAAAGCTAGTATAGTTTTTATCGTTATCCCTAAAGCAAACCAATCTTCGTATATTCATATCCCATTTTCTCTTATATCCTTACCCGTAGCTCTTTCGATTTGGATATCTTAGTTTTCCATCATCATTTTTATGCACATCCTCCTCCATGAATTTCAATAAGCCTTTCCCAACCCATGAGCCACCATACATATATCCCTGCCTTTGTCCATATTTATCGATAAACCATGATTTACGCTCATTATTTGCTCTACACACACACTAACGCACGCAAAGGACTATTGGTGCTAAGCAATTTTCCCACACATCAAAGCCAACAACAACTGAATGAGTAGAGGCAACAGAATCAACAGGGATAACAACAACACTACAAGGGACTCAAACTGGCTGGCCATCGTTTCAGCAACGCCATTATATTCATTAGCTTATACACTGATAAAAGGATATATGAATAAATGGAGAAGGAAATATTTAACAATTAATATTCCTAGGCTCAGCTTTGAAGACTTATTTATCTTTACCCTTTTGCTTTTGAATTTCGAAATATATTCCTTTAATTATACTAAATTATGTTGTATTGCTTCGATTTCTTTCAGTGCACTCGCAAGCAAATTGTTGCTATTGTCATGCACTGCACATTTATCCTTCACTCTCTGTCTTCCGTCTTGGCTGTCGCTTCCTCTCTGTGCGATTATATTTTTACACATGTGTGTGTGTGAGTGTTGGCTTTTCCTTCCTTTGACTGTGTTTATTTTGGTGCTTTTCCTAGCCGGCCACCACCCCCCCGAAATTTTCGTTCTATCCGCCAGAGTTTGTTTGCTTTCCTCCTTCTTTTTATATATTTTTTTTTGTGTTTCTTTGCCGCTGCTGTTGTGTTATTTTCGCTGACTGGCGTCAGTAATTTGCTCCTTATTGAGATGTTTGTTTATTTACCGAGCAATTTGTATTCATTGTGCAGCTCAAAGGGGGGTGGCTTGTATCCCTCAAGTTTACGATGTGCTTCTGTGTTGGCCTTGGTAAGTTATAGTTTCCGCAACTCATTTGGCCGCTTTGGTTGGCTGGAATTGATTTTTATGCCGCCATCAGCTGGCCTATCCTTTGGCCAATTTAATTGTGTATTTTGGTGGTTTTCTCTGGCCGAAAGGGAGACTTAGCCAGGGCAGGACCATTAGCCAGCCAAGTTAATTTATTTGCAATTAGTGGGATTTTTTTCTGCAAGGACTAAAAGGATGAAGAAATGGGAGTGGAGTATTTTGCCTTTAATTATTTGTTATAGGTGGATTTTATAGGGGTTTCTTTGGGGGGGTTTATAAATTGTGGGTTTCAGAGAGTTTAAATTCAAAAGTGGAAGGGTCCTTAAAGAATGTTATTTTGTGCATTAAATTACGGCTTAAATAAGTTGTAGAATAAATTCAATTGTAATGGCTTTAAAAACACAAAATATTTTGTTAATGTTAGATTATTAGAGTTCTCTGTGTATTTTTCTCCCCTTTGTATTTTTCTCTTATTTCGAGTTAGTTTTGTATTTTAGATAGTTCTTTTTTCCGCTTACTTCTTTTAATTTATATACAAATGAGCTTTGAGCCTTGAGGTAAGCCGAAAGTTTTCACTTGAAATTGTTGAACAAAAGCTGCAGCGACTGTGTCATGTAATATGCAATTCACATAATACAACACCCCAAAAACTTTTGCTGCACTTGAACTTTAGTCGAAATAAAAGGACCGGCTACAAGGGCTATAGATGGCAAGCGAGGACGAAAAGGATAAGGAAGGGGGGGAGGACAAAGAGTTGCACACGTCGCCTCTGGGCTAAAGCTGAAACATTTTGCTAATGGAGCTTAAAATTTATGTAAGCTATTGTCGGGCTCTAGCCCGGCATCCCACTTGCAGCCCCCTCTTTGCCCCAACGTCCATGTCATGCATGCATAAGTGCAGTGGAGCAGTGAAGCGGCTGCAGGGAGGGGGACCAGCAAAAACATATTGCACACTTTTGTGCATGCAAGCTGAAAATTAAAAGCGCTTACGTTGGCACACACAAAAAAAAGGAAAGGCCAGGAGAAATGCAAAAGAACCAGGATGAACCGAGTGCGTAGCCAGTGCCCAGCCCCAATTTCACCTCCGGAAGGCAAATGATGCTGTCTTCCATTGCCATTTTCCGCAGTTTTTTCCTTAATCAAAGAGTAGGCAATGGCCACGATGGCAAATAAAAATCGATTCCCCGCTATGGCATTATAATTCGGGCATAATAATAACGGCTGCGGGGTCAATTGAAAGAAAATCACAGAGCTACCTCGAAAATGTTTCCAAGAATATTTACAACTACCAATTGAATATAAAATGTTAAGGTTAAATCAAGCTAAAATAAACTTAAAGTCTTAAAAGTTTAATTAATTTTTATGACTTTTTTGTATTTAAAATTAATATTAAAGTTTTTGTATCTTTTTAAAGAAACCAGACGTATAACTGCTTTCCACATTGGCTTTCCCCCGCTCTCTTTTTTTTTACTTTTTACTTTTCTTATGACTTTTGGCACGAACTGCAGCTGTTGATGCTAACGATGATGATAATGATGAGAATGCTGATGCTGACGATGACGATGCCGACGATAATGTCGACGATTTGCCACATGAATACAAATACAACAAAGGCGCCGTGGAGAGACACTGAGCTCATCCAATTTTTCTATAAGGACACGAATAATTTAGTGCTTTGTAGAATAAATGTTTCAGTTAAAATTTAGCAATTCGTTGCAGATGCAGGGAAGAGAGCATGGAGGAGTCTGGGAGCCAACGTCAGCAGTCCGGAACCAGGGAAATTGTTGAATTTTTCATTCCGCTTTCCCACTCTCACCACTGACACAGCCAACGGAAGGAGAAGGACTCACAGACACATGGGAGCTTCAGCTCCCTTTTCGTCCTGGCCTCTTCTTGCGGTAATTACTCTCCGGATCTGGCTTAAGCCATTTGTTTGACTTGAAATTTATCTGGATATTTGCCTGTAAGTTTGTTTCTCTCTGTCACTTTCCTCTTTCTTATCTCCTGTTTTGGGTTGTGGAAAAACTTGCACCCAATTTCAGTTTGGAATACAATTAAAGGAGCAAGAAGGACAAACGAAAAACAATTATTAATCTATTGGAAGTCAGATAATCTGGCAGTTGGCAATCGATAAACACTGGAGCATAAAATTAAGAATAGAAAATGTGTGAGCTTGGTAAGAGTAAACTAGAAACAATTGGGAATTAATTCAAGGATTCCCAAGTAGGATGCTCATTTATTGCTGAAAAATTCTCCATTTAACAAATTTTAATACAATTATGTAACTTATACTCTTATAATTAAATTTGCCTTGCTTCAGTTTCATTAATCTTGATAAAAACTTGTTTGCATCCATTAAGACCCATTGGAATTCCATTAAAGGCAAACCAATCAGAATTGTTGATTCAAGTTGATGCGATTAAGATTCCTGTTGCTCAGTGTAAGCGGAGGGCATTTTGTGGTAAGACCCCTCAGATAGCCATCAGGGGCGGGGGACAAGACTTCCTGGGCCAAGCCATCCTTAAGGAAGTGCGTCTTGTCGCTGGCTGCTTATTGAGGCTTAGATCCGATTTGCCAAAAGACAAGCCGCCCATGAAATTGTTTGTTTATTGAAAAATGATTGTAAGGGGAGACGCACAGACACATACATATAACGAAATGGCTGGAAAGGGGATTCCCAAGGAGGAGGATTTGTGGAAGGGCCAAAGACAAGAAGCCGAAACCGAAACCAAAACAGAGAACAAAGGCAACAGTAGCAAGAGTCGAAGCAACAACAAGCCATGGCTACAGTGAGGGAAATATGTTTTTTGTTAGTAATTTAAACATTATTTTAACTCTTCGTTATATTTAAATTTAATTTAAGGTTTTTAAGAAGTCATTTTTATTAGAAATGTATTAAATTTATGAACTGCAATGAACTAAGACGGAAATGAAATACATTTTTTATGGTTGACCTTACAATTTTTGTTCTTCTAACCATTACTTGGAAATGGTTTTAAATTTGCGTATATTATGTTTACAATTTATTAATTTTATTAATATTTTCTCTTAGTGCACGAAGCTGGGTGGCTGGCAAGCGATGCGATTAAGCGATAACCCGACAGCGAACCTTAAGCCGCCAAATGGTCTGTGAATGCTGGAATGCTGCCCAATCTCCTTGGCTCCCCGGCCCTCCTTTTCGATGGTGGCTGCTCCTTCTGTGGTTTTTTTTATTTTTGGCTCTCGGCTTTTGTCGGCTTTTGGGGCCCATTATCATTTTTGAAATCAATCTGTTTACAAGGCATAAAAGTTTATGCATACAGATGTATATTTCACTCTCTCGCTCGCTTTCTGATTGTATTCTGATTGCTTTGTCGCTGTTTGAAAAATCGTTTGTTGATTTTTCCATTTCGGGCTTAGCTTCTTTTGTGGTTTTTATTTTTTTTTCCACTTTATCTGCCGCACTATAAATTTGTATTTTTTCCAGCTGATGAGTGCTTTATGTGTGTGTGTGTGTCTGTGCGTATCTGTGCGAGTATCTGTGTGTGCTTTTGATTCGAGTGTTTGTGCCACAAAAGGCGGCGCCTGTTTTCTGTTTGTGTTTGTGTGCATTGATTGAGTGCATTGAGTTGTTGAAGTTTGTTGCCAACAGTTGCCAAACCCCCCTCCTCGCCCCAGCCACGCCCCCCATAAACAACAGTTGGCCAAAAAGTTTTCTGCCTTTTTGCGGTTTTGTGATATGGCCAACAAACAAAAGCAGGCAAAAATAGTGGAAACCAGAAATCGAGAAGAGTGGGAAAAAATGTTGACAACAGATTGCACTGGGCCATTTTTAAATGGCTCGAACGGGGGCCAAAAGGGGGGCTAGGAAACTGATGGAAAATCAGGGAAAACTAAGAGAAAAATAAAGATTTTTGCCTGTTGAACATCTGTGTCGAAACCTTCAAAGGGGGCAGGTAGAGAAGTCATAGCTTTGGCAGGATTCAAGGTCCCTGTTAGACCTTTTATGAAGGCGATAAGGCAACATCTTAAAAATTATATATAAATAATGTTTTGACAAGAATATAAACCACTGAATTTAATTATACTTCCTCCAAAATATGTATTTGCTTATTATTTATTGTACCTCAAAAAATATTGGTTACAACTTTGAACACTAAAATATTTCCTTTCTCCATTGCTAATATTATAAATATATATTAAAATTTATTTAATATTTATTCAAACACTTCTATCACCTCTCTGTCTGTTTAAAGTTCTCTGCAAATAACAAAAACTAAATAAAAGAAAGGCTCTTCAACATTTGAAAATGTTTCCGGAAGTGCCACTCCTTTTTTATGCTTTGCTTTCACCCAGGTGAAGTGTTCAAAATGGTTCAATTGAAATGTTTTCCCAGTTAATTGAAGTTTTGCGTAAATTGTGAGAGCAGAGTAAGCGGAAGGGAAGTGAACACCCACTGTGATGAACACACACCCACTGCCATAAAACACAAAGGTCACACCCTCAAGGCACCCGCCCATTTCAATGCTGTGCCACCACAATTTGCATCAAAAGTTGAAAAGTCGTGGAAAAGAAATCCCCTAAAGGGCGGAGACAGTGTCGGACATTAGGCTAAGAGTCTACGATTACCGCAACCCAACACGGCACTCCTGACCTCTGCCTTGTCCCCCTTGAAATGACACTTGCTCACCTTTTGACTAATTGTATTAGATAAATTGTGAAACCTTAATCATGTAGACGCCTCTTTAATCTACATTCCCCTCCTGGTTCCTGTCATCAAGGAAGTGCAGTGGGGGTTATATATATAGCTAAGAAGATATATATATATCGGGGGCGAAGTACGAAGAAAACGGGGGAGCCCTGAGTGAATGACATTGCTCCCTTGAGGTGTTTTGGCTGAAAATTTGCCGTGTGCATTGGAAATTATATGTCTTCGGGGCTCATTCATCCATTTCCAAGGGTGGAGTCCCCTTGTTTTTCCTGGACTACTCTTCAATATACTTTCTTTTGCCCCTTGGCCGTGGGTGAATGCTTTTACAGGGCAGTGTTTGGTATGGAGAGCAGCTCAAGAAGCTTTTTTAATTTTTAAAGTACATTAATCTGGTGCCATTTATATTGGAAAATAGTATACAAAATAAAACATAAATTTAATTTTTGAATGCAATTTTGTATTATTCATTTGTATTATTCATTCACCTGAATATATAGCCTTAATTGTTTCTTAAGATTTGTAGTCTTTGTTTTAAGAGGTATCAATAAATTCATTTTTGGTTTTTATGGCTCGAGGCACTCTTTCCTTAAAGCTTGTCTTGGTTTTATATTGCATTCGCCTTGCCTTTTGTCTTGGACCCCATTTTGTGTTTTTTTTTTTGTTTTGTGCGCCACCTGTCCCTGGCTCTGGCACACCCCATGTCCTTTTTCGCCTTGGCTGTGGGCTTTATTTAATTTCAAGTTTCGTTTCACTGCTTTCCCCTTCCCATGTCGCTGGGGTTCTGTTCTGGGTTTGTCTTTTCCTGTTTTATATTTAACTTCTCGGTTTACCTTTTTTCTTATTTAATTAATTTCACTGTCTGCTTTTGTGTGTGTGCCTTGGACATGGCCAGAAGCCTTTTGGCCTATGGCCTGAGAGCTCTCTGCTGCGGGTCAAAAGCGAAATGTATTTAAGCTTCCATCATTTCTCACTGTCCCAACTTTTAAATCTCCCTTTTTGTTACTGTTGCTTTTCTGTGTCACTCTCTCACTGGCAGTCCTGAAAAGTTTATATTTTTCATAGTTTGCAATTATGATTCTCCCACATGCGATAACATTTTAATTATGAAATAATATTGTCGTAAAATTACATGCAAATTTGTGAATCCCAACCCGCATTTATCATTTATCGTTAATCGCCAGTCGTTTCGGTGTTGGGGATTCAATTTAATCTAATATTACTGCAAAAAGTCACATAAATTATGCAGATTTTTAATGAGCACCAGGAGAAGGATAACGATTGAAGGGCTGATGGCGAGGGGGAGGGTGACGGTGTTCAACCTTTTCACTGCCAATTAGAGAGTGTCTCAAGGCTTCCGGCTCTGTCGCAGCTGTGTGGCATTCAACATCCGCCCGCCATTTTGGGGCCACAATTAAAACATAAAAGTCACTCATACGTCATGTAAGCCCACTGAGTTTCCCAGCCAGAGCTTGTGCGTGTGCGGGTGTGCCTGTGTGTGGGTGTGTTTTGTGAGCATTTATGGCATTTTGTGCACAGCATGAGCCGCGCTGATATGCCACACTCCCCCTCTAGTCCGCAGTCGCCCCCTACGGGTTGTGGTCGCACGCAGCACAGAAATCGTTGCCTACTTTTGTGGGCAACTCACCGTGGAAAAATCGGGTGGAAAGCGAAAAAGCCCGAAAAACGCAACAAATGTCGAATGCAAATAACAGAGGTGGAGAATAATGTACACAATGTAATTTATGTGTGTTTGGCACAACCAAATATTCGTTTAATGTTTCTATTTTTGGTGCATGAAATTTACAGAAATTCTCGCGGTAATCACAACAAAAATAGCTAAAAATAAATGTTTTGCTTTGTTTACTTTGCAAAAGTATTTTTAATATTCACTCATTTAATTAACCATTGCAATATTTATGCATTTAATTGTTCGCCAAAGGCAAACGCATTGTTTAGAATTGCCAAATGTGTGGCGTTTTAATTATATTATTGAAGAATGAATAGATAAAACGGGGTATTTATATATTAGTACATTTTTAAACTATTCATTAGATAATTTCTTAAATGAAACATTTTTATTGTTTTCTGTTTATTATTATTTGATTATGTGTGATGTTTGCGTTGAATCACAACCTTATTAACTTGATTCAAAATAAATAAAGTTAGATAATTATTTATTATTTTTTCAGGCAATTTTCATTTGTATTATTTTAGCTTTTTTATTTTTTCCTCACTTTATTTTAAACACCTGAAATATTTATTATTTATTTTGTATTCTTCCCACCCTCTGTCAGAATGTAAGCCATTTCAATTATCCATTTGGGTTTTGCGGGTTTTTAATGCATAATTTACGCTGCTCTCCCATGGTGCCTGTCCCACATTACGATATTTTATTTATATGCCAACATTTTCCTCCATTTTTTGTTTGTTTATTTGTAATAGCAGCACACGCATGCAGCTCCTACCCGGTCCTTTTCCACACCACCCCCCTCAGTCCTTGTTTGCTTTACAACGAAATATAATTTGCGCATTTCACCTCCCACTTTTCTTCCCTTCCTGGCTTTCTTTTCCTTTATTTTTTTTTTATACTGAGCTGAGGGAACAACAACTTCTTTCACTTCCGCTATGCGACGACACTTTTCCTTTGGTACGAAGGTAAGGGTGTAAGGGGGTTGAGTTTGGAGGGGGTGCAGTGTGTGTTTTACTATGTAAATGTGTGAAATTGCTACGCGCCGTATGAAAATTCCCACACGAGGCGCCACACGAGACTTGGCTGCCAGTCGTCTCTGTTCGCTGTGTTTGCCTTTTGTTATTATTATTTCGCTTTGCCTTAAACCTTTTCACCTCCCTGAGCCTTCGTGGAACCTAAGAACTTGGCTACACTTGGAAAACTTCACAGGAACCAGTTTAAAGATGAGAACTAACTATAATAAATTTAAAAATGTAATGAAAAAAGTAGTAAGAAAGATATATTTTAAATGCCAAGAAAGTCTGGGACGTAATTTAATTACTATTATTAGTTTGTTGTCTCCAATTTTATTTCCCAGTGCCATGCTTTTAGCCTTGTTTTATATCCTTTTTCTTACTCCTTTGTTTCGCTGGCTATCTCGCTTCTTTACTTTATGATTATTATTGTTGGCGAAGCCTTCGCACAGAAGTAAATATGAACGTCTCGCCTCGAGCTAAATATGTTGTAACTATAAAAATACTCGTTGTTGTCTCATTGTTGTTATTTTTTGTGTGAATTATTACTAAGGTAAACTTTCTGCAGTCACTGTGCCAACGGGGTAAACATTGAAATGCGTTTAAGTCGACTGCGCTTTGGCTCGGGGCTTCCATCTTAACTGGTTCCTTTTCCTGGCAGTTCCTGCAGCTTACTTTTTTTGTAACCCCTTATTTAGTGACTTCCTCAAAGGGAACGCCCCCTCCGTCTTAGTTAGTGCTCCTTTTTTCTCTGATCCTGTTGGCAATGGCAAAGTCTAAGCGGTTTACCGGAGGAACTTGCTGCCGAGGATTCAAATGAAAGCTGACAGCTCGCGACGAGTCAAAGTTCAACAGTCTGTCTTGGGGGAAAAGTGGGTGTATGACACATTTGCTTGCTCTTACATTACAGCAAAGTAAACAAAAGACACGACGGAGGGGATAGTGTTATGGGGGCTGCAAAACAGACACTGTAAATCCCTCTGGGAAGTCTCAGTGCTTCCTTGCATAGACTGCGACTGCCACGCCCACTTGATATCCTAAAACAGTGCCTCAAATACTCGTCCTTTTATAACAATTCCCTCAATGTGTGTGTGCGTGTGTGTGGAGCTCATCAAGTGTCTGAAGAGAGTGAAGTGGATGGCAAGAGAAAAGCGAACAGGGAGCTCAAAACGCTGCAGGGCGGCATGAAAATGTTCAAGTGTGTAAAAATGTTGAAATTGCATAATATTTTTTCACCCACCCTCGCACTCACACATACACTCGTAAAAACAAACGAAAGGATAGACAAGGATCTTACTGCCTTATTGTCGCCAGACGCTTATCGGGTTAAGAAAAGTAATCCCATTGTGAATGAAATTGTAGGAAAATCAACTAAGGGATACCCTGGAAAATTGCATAAAACATTTAAACAAAAACTAAAAAGAGAATTTATTTATTTAATATTTTAAGTTACTTTTTAAAAATAATATAAAATACTTCATTTTCAAATTTAATTTGAAGTTAAAGCATAAAACGAAGGCATGAAATAAGCATTGATAAAGCTCCCTTGGCAAGGAGCTAACAAATGCTTTAAAGATAAAACTAACTTAATTAATCTGCTCATCTGTTATCATATTTAACATTTTAAAATATATTAACTATTTGAATTCTTAATATTTTAATTAACCCTATACACCCCGCTTGCTTTTAAGACACCATGGGTGGCAGCGAAGAAAGCAAAACAAGTACCGCTGCGAGCTGTGCGACATAATCAGACGACAGCGACACCGCCAAAGGAAAAAGGGGTGCGGGAAAACCGGGAGTCACTGGGAAAACCAGCTGGAGAACGGGCTGGTAAGCTTGTGGGGGCGGGCAGCTGGAGGGCTGAAGAGCGAAATTGCAGTAAAAAAGGCAACTCAAGTGCGCAGCCCTTAAATGAGGAAAGTTTAATGCTTTCATAAGCACAACAAATCCTAAAACAAACCCCTCGCATTCCCCCCCAGCCACTAGGCCAAGTTACTAGGAGCCCCCAGTCATCCTTTTCATTTCTTCTATTTTTTGTTTCCCAGAAACCAACCAAGTGAAAAATAGACGAACGCTGCGTGGAGCCTTTTTCCTGGCATATCTTGGCGTTTTATGAGCCAGCCTTCTCTATCCTTTTCCTCAAACATCCTCCTCCTGTTTCCTCGTGCTGCGGCTGCTGCTGCAGGTATAAAAATCAAGAGTTTGTTGTCTTTGGCTGCGGGGCAATAATTTTTCCAGCCATTTTTGCATTTCTTGCCTCCATCTTCATTTCGCTGCTCCCATCTCCATTCCTTTGCAATGAAAGTGCACAAGTTTTGCGCTTAATGGGTCATTTGTCTTTTTTTATAGGGTTTACGGATGGGTATTTTGGTGGTGGCGGAAAATTAGGGGTGGCTTGGGTTGATTTTCCAAGGCCCCCTCTTGGGGCATGTCGGACTTTGCATGTGAGGGAATTATGCATTGAGGATTATTATATTTGTATTGAATTTTTTGAATCTAATAATTGAATAAATATAAAAATATAAATTTAGCATTATAAATTAAGTAAGAAATAAGTTTTTAGATATAAATACTATTAAGAAACATTCAAATACCTTGAATATCTATTTTAATAAAGCTTAAATATTTCAGAATTATAGAATAAATCTTCTGAAACATTTCAACTTGGTTTCTATATATAGAAAAATTCTTCAAATAAATCCAAAACCAAATCCTTAAAGCTGAATACTAATATTTTCAAATATTCACTATGTTAAATATTTTCCCATAACTTTAAACTGGCAAAAATGATTAACAGCTTATGTGTTTCAGAACAATGTGTATTGGCATCCCAGAGTATTGGCATTTCGAGCGATACTTGATCCTTTTTCAGACTGCCGCCGTTGCGCTTTATTTAGTTGATTTCGGGATGCAAAGCAGAGAGTAAAATGCACACCGAAGCATTTTAAGCCAAATCAATTAGATGCCAGAACTGTACCGCCTAGCCGCAAACAATTTGGCTAAGCTTAATGACCAACCATGGACGGTGAGTGCAAATGGGAGTGGGGATTCGGTTGGTGGACAGGGTGGGAGTCTGAGGGGTTTTTGGCCACAATTAAACGCACGCAAATTGTGGGGCACACACACACACATAAAACAAAAAAATGCTGAGCAGAAATTATGGTCTCGAGTAAAAATTAAAGGCGAAGCTTAACGAGCTCTCCTGCAGCCGTCTCCTTCTGGCTCCTGCCAAGCTGAAAAATTGATGCAGCTGACAGCAAACGAAGAGGAAGAGCAGGAAACGAAGACGCCATTAAAATGCAGGAGAGGGAAAGGCCGGAGGAAAAGTCTGGATGGAGACCGAAGTGGATATTAAAAGTACACGCAGCAAAGAGCAAACGAAATAATCATAATTTCTGCTAATAAATTTTATATATTGCCGGCTTCCCTTATCCTCGATTTGGCCCCTAACTCACTGTTCCACTGACCACCATTACGCGTATATATGTATTTATATTTATATATATATCCCGAACATGCTGACTCGACTGGAATGCCGCTTATGTGGCCATAAAACTTGAAGAGTTTTCCTTTTCCCCCCTCAACATGTGTGTGTGTGTCTACGTTGTGGAAAAAAATGCCAACTGACGAGCAAAAATAAAATTTTTAACATTTTCCTTGCACAAAATTAACTGCCACCAAAGGAAAAAGCTGACTGAAGAACAAAAAATTACCAAATGAGTATTGCAGGAAGAAAATAAAACATTAAAGCATTTTTAAAATAATTAAAACAGTTCATTGGTAATGAACAAGTTTATGCTGAAGGTGAAATTGTGACTTAAGAGATATTATTCTTAATATTTATTTATATTTTGTTTATAAAAAGAGTTAAAAAGTTGAAGTTTGAATGGAAAATAATTATTAATTCTTAAAATTGCTTTGGAATCAAGTTTTTCATTGTAAAATTAATTAAACAAAGCATCTTTTAATGCTCTTTAAATTTTAGCTTGGCATCTCATCAGCAAACAATGTTTATGTACTGGCGATCCATAAACTCATCCCCAACTCATCTCTGTTCATCTGTGTTGATTTTTGTGTGTGCTTGAGTGTGCTCTGTGCGCGCCAAAATGCAAAATGTTACGTTTCATAAATTCCGTTGCCTTAATTACAAAATTTGACTTTGGCTGCCGCTGCTGTTGCAGCCCCAAACTCTGTCATTAAGGTGGGGAATCCACCACCCACGCCCACACACAGGGAGGGAGGCCTGAGGGCCTTCAAAGCTCTGATGGGATGAAGGCACTCCCCCCGGCACTTGGCTGGGCATTCACTCTAACGGCATGTAATTAGTGTGGCTCTATTAAAAGGCACCGCCTGTGCAGCAGGAGGATACCGGGCACTGGAGCTTCGTTTTTGCTACGTTTCATGGAAATTAGTGTTTTAATGTATGCTAAATGCGACCATTATCCTGTCATGTCCTCCGCCAGCAACTCTCAACTTAACCGAACTCGACAACAATTGCCCTGGCATATCCAATGGCATTAAGTCAGTGAGGAGCAGGGATTGAAGAGGGGGGAGGATCCCAGATTGCAGTCCCAGAAATGGGCCTCTCCACTTATCCACTCACGAGGCTAGCATGGAGCAGCACTAATCCCAGCTCAGTGATTATAAATAATTTTCAATTAGCAGGTACTTCTCGCTGTCTCCATCTCGATGGCTGCTCGAAAGCAATTGCTGGCTGCTTTGGCAATTGACTTAACCGCCCCTCCCAGGGAGAGGGCGTGGCGTTGGCTAATTAACCCGACCATTGTCATTGGTCGATTGTCAATTGATTAGGTCGCCTGGAGTCAAGAAACAACGCGACTTGCGGCTAGACACCACAAATTGAAATGCTAAACAGCGGCCTCGTTGAGGTTCGCACATTAAGTTAGAGGCATAGATAATGCAAAAATTTGTTATGTAATGATGAGTATTTGCCCAATATATATATATATAGACAAGAAAATAATGAAAAGGAAATAATTTACATGCTTGCAGTGAATTAATAAGATTCAAAAGAGTTTAATTACTTTAAGCTCAACTTTTTATACTTCACAAATTACAAATAAAGGTATGCCAAAAATATTCGTTAACCTTATTAGCCAACAGTTATTGGAATTTAATTTCTTCGAAAATATGTAAATGTGTAATTTATATAATTATGCCACTCAATTGGCATTTGAACATTCATTTTTTTATGGAATAATCTGTTGAAAATCACAATGGAATTCCCCCCAAGAATGACAATGCACATTGAAAATTCAGTGAGTTCAGAATTATCTCACAGTCTGTTGCTCTATGAAAGTGACACAAAGGAATTTCCTAGCAACATTTCGCCTCTTTTTCCCCAATATATGACAAGTTGCGAACGAGCAACAAGCTGCAACAATCGAAGGAAAAATCCAGAGGATTCCGAAGGGGAATAGCCGTTTCCATAGGGAAGGATACCATGTCTGGGCTTGGAAGATGCCCAGCAACCGATAAGCCAGAAAAATCAAGAGGAAAAGCAGGAAAATCGTGCAGCAGCAGCGACGAGTATAGCGCTAAATGAAATATTTATGGAAATGGCCAAAAGCAAGGGAGGCGAAAGGAAATAAAGGAACCCAAGGAGTTGAGGGAAAAGGAAGTGGAGTACGTTTGTGTCCAAATCCAAATCGAGATATCCACTGCAATGTGCAGCTCTCTATTTATGGGAAATAGTACCATGCCACACAGATGCTGCTGCAACAAAATACGGAAAAACAATTTTATTTATGAGCCAAAAGTGCCAAACAAAATTATGGACACTTGGCAGAGAGCTTCTGAGACGAGGCAATTGGCCAATTGCTGTCAATATTTAAATGCGAGCGGGGGAGGGTCTGCACAGAAAATAAATTTTAAAGCTTGAAAAGGTTAAAGAGATGATCATGAATATTTCTAATAAATATGTTATAGATTTCTTAATATATAAGTCAAGATTAGACTGCGAGCTAGAACTCCTTTTGAAATAAAACTACTAAATAGATTTTAATTAAATTAAATGTTTGCTCAGCTTATGTGTTTTTTTCCCTATAAATAATATTAAAAAAGTAGAATTTTATAGGTTTTTTTTTGTGAGTGCACTAACAATGCAACTGCGACCCTGACTCTGCCACTGATTTAGCCTCCTCCACTGCTCCGCCGTTCATGCTTCGTTTCACTGCCTCGCTGTCTGCTGCAGATAAGATACCGCACACTCACAGATACTCTGCACACGCAGATACACCCAAGCACACACACTCTCTAAGTAGCAAAAACTTCATCTCGGATCATTGCCAGCTACTTCATTCATCAAGGGAAAGAAATATATATATTTTTTGCGCTGTCTTTTGTCAGTTGAAGAAGAATCGAAGGCAAAGAGGAGACAACCAACTTGCAGGGCTTTTCTATCTCCTTTTTTGTTTTTATTTGTGTTTTGTGAAATCAATTTTAAATGATTTATGGCTTAAAGTGTTTTTGGACTTGGGTCAGAGTCAAGTGCTTGGAACCGCAACGGAGACTGCAACTGTGGTTCCTTGATTGACAGGCTTCTCTGTGGGGTCTCGCGGTCACTTGCCCCATTCACGCGCTTCCTCAAAGCCCCAGGGAACACCCCTCTCGTCCAGCTCTGACAGCTGGCTTCTACCAGAGATTAGTGACGCATAAAGTCGCCTCTTAATTGCATTCGAGGCATTACGGGTGTTGATACTTGACCCAGGGCTAAAGTGGGAAAGGAAGATATGGATAGAGCCGCAGATATCGCTCAGGGTCTCAAGTGCTCATCGCTTTCCATCGGTCTCTTCAAGTTCAAAAGTGAAATGATTCCATTATGATAGGTATTTTTGGTACTCAGGATGATATTCTCGTCTGCGATTTGGATTTTTAATCAATCAAATGTTTTGAAATGAAGCAGATATTTATTTTTTAGATTTATATTTTCTAAAGTCAGTTTATGGAGTTGGTTTTATTATTTAACTTTAGTCTAAGAACTCGCTAATTATAATCCTCTGGAATTTATTTCCTGTGACATAACTACACGTTCCTTGCCAAAGAAAATCTTAAGAAATAACAATTTAATCCTTAACGAAATGCCAAGGCAAAAGAAAATCCATGAAATTCCTTGTACTTAGTCACAAAAATCTTCCTGGCTGGCCTTCATTTTCCACCTCCTTCTGGCATTAGTCCTTTGCTTGGCCTCCCCGCCTTAACCCCTGATGGCAGTCGGCTCTATAACTTGCCATTGTCGAAGCAAAAAGGAAGGCAGTCACAAACAAAGATATAGAGACAGGGCGACAGTCAGACATTTCGTCGCATGTTAACTTTGTTGACAACACAAATTAACACTCATAAAAGTTTTTCCCAGCCTGCAAACCAACATAAACAACCAGGAACAACGAGAGTTTATGTGAATACTTTTTTTTTGTGCAAAAGAAAAGAAAAGAAAAGCGCACAAAATAAAAGAAGACGAGGAAAAGGCGTTGCAGCTCTTGCACTTTCCAACATTGCAATTTCGTCTAATTGACGCATTTCGTGGCCTGACAGGCTTCCACAAGATAGTCGCACACACACATTCACACACTGTCACGCAACTTGATTTGGGAAATGTCGGAAAAACTAGAGGAAAAGGGTGCCAGCTGAGGGAAGGCTAGGAGGGCTGGTTAGCGGTCATGCTGGCAACTGTAATTGAAAATGTCTTACGCTTGTCGAACCGCAAGACAGAATACGCATACACACACACACCAGCGGAAAGGATAAACACAGATACAAAATACACTATCCACACACACACAAAGCAGCTAAACACACATATACTCAGCCAAATACAGCTGCACGTAGTACTTGTCTTCCATCCAAATGGCTGACATTTGGGGCTTTTGTCGTGAGCCAAAGCTCGAAAAAAGGTAACTGGAAAGCGCGAAAGGATTCAAGGATCGAAGATCCATATACCCTTAAGAAAGATATTTGGAAAATTTATATTATTTTGTAGTTATTTGTCGTGAAATATTTTTTGTGGATTTTTATTTCATTATAGTTTGTAATATCAAACTTTCAAAGCCAGCTTTATGATGATTCCAATGTCTAAATAAAATATATATTACTTTCGATCAATCAATCAAATAGTTTCTTAACCAAAAATACTCATCAATTACCATACTCAATTCGAGGGTAACAAATAAATCCCCAAAACGGGCAACTAACGCAACGACGGAAAAGTAAAATCGCTGGGAAAAGCGAAAATGAGCGTAGAGCTCCGAAATGACAGGTCAGAGGCGTAAGGAGGTAACTAGGAAAAAGGGGGTCCGGGCCACACGCCACTCGCAGGACTGGCAACTTGTTTATCTGGCGACTGCACAGAGGTCCCAAAAACCGTAACCGAAAAAAAAACAAGCAAAAAAATTGGGTAACCTCTTGATGACCCGAACACGGACTCTCCGTCGCATTGTAATTGCCCCATGGTAAGAGACAATCCCAGGACAGACTTGGAATCAGAAGCGGATGGGATACCCAGGAGCAGCTTTGGCAACTTCATTTGCACCGCTCCTAAGCCACCTCCCCAATCCCAATCCCAGTTCCAACCCCCAAGGCCACCCCTCCAGTCACGTCATTCTGATGTCTGCAACAGTTTCTCCTCTTTGCTGGCTTTTTTTCTCTCTCTGTTTCTGTTTCCAGCTTGCCAGTTCGCCGGTTTGGGGATGCAGCTGCCTTCAGAGATGAGGTCAACTAGTTGACACTTTTTGCGCCTTCGCCTTGTGGCGTGTTTTGTGGCAATTTCCTGAATTAGAAGACTCACCAGCGGAGGGGAAGGAGGAGAAGGTGGGGAATCGGGGGCATCTTGACAGACTTGAGACCGTGCAAATATGCGGAACAGTCAGCCCGAGACACCAAATTGATTTCTATCTTAATAAAGTTGAAAAGGAGAAAAAATTGCCAAGAAAGCGTAGAAGCAGGAACGCCAAGAGATAAATTAAAGGGGCGAATGGGAGATGTACAAAAATTAAGGAAAATAGTTGAGAAATTCTTTTTCAAATTAAGCCAATAACTCGGCTCCACCTCCAGTTGTGGGTGCTTAGTCTGTGGTGGTTATTTCTCAGAACAAAATCTAATCATGAATCAGCAAAAGCATTTCAAATGAATCGAGTTATTGAAATAAATAAGGTATATCTATGGGAGGTCTCTTGAGATATTCTAAGCACCTGAAAAGGATCATCTAAATCATCTATCCTTAATAAATAAACCACCAAATTATTTAAGAAAATTTCTAAAGTCATATTAACAATTTCCAATACCCATTTAGATTCCATCTTAAATAAGATTAATGCCCGTCATAGAGGGCATTTTCTGGCCCATAAACTCTAGCTAGCTTCTAGCTTCAGCTCTCTAAGTTTCTTCCATTGAATTTCATAATTTATTATTAATTGGTTTTCGGGTGCTGACCCACAATGGCGATTCATGGGGGAGTTACATGACCAGCGAAACCAGTTCAATGGACATTTCAATTAACAGGAACAAATGAAACAAGGGAGGCCAGGGAAAACAAGTGGAACATATTGATCAAATCACAATCAAAAGCAAATAAAAATCGAAATTGCACATAAAATTTGATGCAATTTTATGGCCCAAAATGAAAGTCCCTGGGGAAATCGAACCGAGTAGGAGGAGGAGTAGGTGGAGTAGCAATCCCAATCCGAGAGATTGGAATTATTGTTGCGTGTGAAAATGAAACAATGAAATGACCGCAAAAGGGACATGAGAGAAAGTGGGGTGGAAATGGAATAGAATTGACATTTACGCTAAATTCCAAAATGGAAAAGGGGCGGCTGTCAATGGGGTTGCTACTACGAGTTGTGGGCGATCGAAAACAAACACTGCATTATAGTTTGTAATCGTTTTTCGATTTAATAGCCAAAGTCCGGAGCTCGAAATGGGAACTGGGAATTGTAGACAACAGACAGCAGAAATATATGGACAAACAGGACTTTCAACTTCATTTGCAGGGGGTTCGCCATGGGGGAATGGCAAATAGTGGCGGTAAATAGAAATGTCCGCTGCATGAGACAACTGAAAAACATGTACTTTACAAAGGGTCTTTGTTAGGAAGCGAAAATACCCTGAAAAAACTTTATTTTACTGGAATTCATAATGTTTAAATTAAATAAACGCAGAGTTCTAATAATTGGCGATTGTCATCATGTGAAAGACTTTAATTTCATTTATAAATTTCGAGAGCTTAGAATATGAATTTATAATTATTTACCTTTCAGAAGAATTTGTTTTTTATTCAAGGATTAAATTGTGAAAAAATATGAAATTATAAGGAAGTAATGACGGTTTAATTTGATATTTTGTGATTAGAAATATCTAAAGTTTTGCATAACTAATTCATTATTTTGTTAGTTATTTCTCTGTCAATATTTTTTTATTTACCAACCAGATTCCTTAATCCTATGCTGAAGTTATTTTTTCTGAAGGGTATTTCAATGTTCTGCATTACCAGCGCTTTGGTTCGTTCAGTTGACATCCTTTGGGCCAGAAAAGCTCTTTGGGGGATTCCCATTTTGGGCCTCAAATGAGTTTGCGTGCGTCTGGCTTGCGTGGGCTTACGAGTGGGGTGCGGGTGTGCGTGTGTGTGTGGGCTAACAAGGTCCAAACGCTAATGTATTTCACGCTCGGCTGGACATCATTCAAAGTGGATGAAGGGGCCTTCAAAGGGGAGTGACGGGGCGCCCAAATAAAGAGAGCAATTAAAGCGTATTGACCATGAGGAATTTATAATTGAAACACAAAGGCAAAAGGCAAAAAAAGTCGAGAGGCACAGGCCCAAAATCTGGTCGGAAGGTCGACAGCAATTAAGGGCATCCGAGGGGCAAGGGGAATTCGATCTGCCTCCGCATTTTCCTACCCACCCATTTCCCTGGTTTTCCGACCAGTGTCATCTTCTTCATCAGGGTCACGTGTTTGCTTTATTTAGTCGGACTTCAAATATGTTTCGGTTATGGTCATTTCACCCACCCTCAGCCCCACCCCTGACCTGTGACCCCTGACCCCTCGGCAAAGCCTTTAATGCCCTTTGGAACAGATGTTTTCAATTCGAATTCGATGCCTCCGTTGCTTTTGTTCTTGTGCCGCATCAGCAGATGTGGGAGGGTTGCAATCGGATGATATTTCCATTGGAAAATGTTGGGAAATTAAGAGCAAATAATTTTATCCGAAAGGTTAACTTCTATTTTTAGATTATACAGCAAAAATGGGTAGCAGAGTTGACTTTTTCATTGAAAGTTAATATTCATTTCCTTAGTATTTGCAGTATTTGGTTTAATTTAGTTATTAAAGATATTTTGATGCAACATTTTATTCAAGATAGAAATAGTATAATTTTCTAGGCAAACTGCATTAAATAGCCCCCAGAAAATACTACCAATAAACGGAGTTGCTTAGCATTAAGTTTGTGCCTCTCTGATTAAGAGTATTTGATTCATGCTTCGTCAAACAGCAGCTCAAGCGAACGAGAAATTTAATTAGCAAACCTGGCTGGAGTTTCATAAATATACCTAATTAAACCCAAGCCGTTATCCCCGAGAAGCACAACAAACCGAACTGAACAAACATGGGCAGAGGTAAAACAATATTGGAGATATCTGCATGTATAATTGCTCAATCCGGAGTCAAACATCGGCCAGCTGTTTGTTTTCTCTAGACCCCGAACAGACACCTGGAGAACTCGGCCAGGTAGAAGCGAACGAATATCAATAAACTAGGTACTGTCCTGTCCATTTTCATGCATATCCTGCTGAGCAGAGCAGGCAGACGGACCTTGGGCCACGTGCTGATTAATTCATTAGGGATTAATGAGCAGGACGCAGGAACAGGTTCGATGCAGGGCATAGAAGGAGCAGATGACTTCTGGCCGACATATGCCGTGCACTCAAATTGTGTAATGCCCAACTAAATTGTTATTTTATGTGGCATCATCATAATAAGCGCATTACCAAAAGGCAAAGGGAATATTGTGTGTGCATTTAAGGATATATATTAGCAGGCGCACACGTCACAAAATTCCCAGAGCAGTCATATGGAAAACTACGCACGTCCAACTCGGCAAAAGGCAAAAAGGAAAAGGGTGTAGACGAAGGAGACCCAAGGATTCTTGCAGGTCTCAGTTGTAGCTGTCATTGAGACGATACCTCGGGGACATTGAACCCTCCTCATGCCCCTTCCACCGCCAGGACTCATCATCGCTAGTGTTGTTCCATAAAGATTAGGAAACTCAACTGAACACGGCAATAAAATATCAAAAGAAGTAAGAGGGATGTTATTTCTGGTTATATTTTCAATAGAAAAATAAAAAATATAAATAGAAGTAGAAAAAAATATATAATTTTGGTCAGAAGAGGCTTCTTGTCTTACAATTCTTAAGAGGAATCTTTAAAAGGGCACAAAAGAATTCTTAAGTTCTTGGATTAATACCCTTTAAATCCTTCAGATTCGGCTATAAAATATCCAAGCTGACAGCACAGTTCTGGGAACTTCATCTCGACGCGTGCCGAGAGTTTCCAGGGCTCAAAGGTGCAGACGTGCGGCTGAACCGAAAATAGATACTTGAAGATACATTTCGAGGCGAAGGCGAACTTCGACCCTTCGCTAGTCGAGCATCAAAAATTATAAACATTTTTTAAAAACACTTGCCGGGGAATTTATAGCCCCGGATACGTGCTGTGGTCACGCATCAATTTTCCACTAGCTCCGTCATCATCCTGCGAAGACAGTTCACATTTAATAAACTCGCCCTGTGCCAGTTTCAATAAGAGCGGTCAAAGTTCATCTTGCGTGTCAAGCTCTTTGGGGTCGAGTTTTATGAAATGTTTTCAAGTGCCGAAGGTTCACAGGAATTTTTGTTGACCAGAGAGGACTTTTTGTGCACTAATAAAGAGCTAAGATAAAGGAAAATGTTTGTTTTGTGGGTGTCTTAAAAAATATATTTATAGATTAAAGCTAACCATTTGTAAAATACCTATAAATATTTTTCCTAAGATTATTTAAAGTTTTCTAATTTAAATATCTGTTTAACTTGCAGCTCAGTTTTCCTTCACAGTTTTTAAAAATAAATCACGATATTTACTTAACTAAAAATAACCTTCAATTATGTTTACCTTTCGGGACCCCATCGATTTTGTCCAGTTCATCCTTAATATTTGCATTCTTTAAACCGGGTCAACTGGACTCTCCCACAGATTACACATCATTACACGGAATCGATGGCTCAGAATGGATCAGGGCCCTGCTCAGGTTTATTTACATTAAAACATCATCAACATGTTTATATCAACATCAAACTCATTTTACGCATCACCAAACTTTGCGTAATCCTTTGATCCTATGAGTCGCAGGGCACCCACAAAAAAGGTCGCCGAAATAAAATCAGAGCCAATCCGAAGCCAAAGGCTCATAAAGAGGCCAAGGAGCCAAGAGAGGGTCGGGGCCGACGGTAGGCAAGGCGGCTAAAAAAGGGTTTCATATGTCCTGACGAGCTCCGGTTGTTGTCACAAATCCGAAATAAATCAGTTAACTTCCCAGAGTCGAGGGCTTGTTAATTTGAAATTTATACGAAAAACAATTTAAGCATTTCAACCGAAAATGTAGACCCGAAATTGGATATGAACCCCAATCCCACAGCCGCCACATCTCTAACCCTTCTTTAAGTTGCTCCTTGTGTGTGACCTTGAGGGGTGTAAAGTGTTGGGATAGGTCCAATTCTGATTGGAATCTAGTTCCTCCTGTGTGTGTGTGTTTTCGCTGAGGTTGCCGACACTCGAGATCTTTGATTAAAATGCTGGAAAAAAGCCCTGAGAATGGGATGGAATTTGTCGCTTATTGTGCTTGATTTGTTCAATTTTTGGGGAATGCAAAAAGGTACATTTCCGGTTTAGTATTTTATTGAATTGCACATTCCTCTATTCTACATTTTTTTTATAGATTCAAATTTGTATTTTTTTGTTTGGAATTTTTTAAAACAAAACAAGACTGGCTGAGCTGCTACTCATCGATTATCTTTGCTATTAATTTTCAGATACTCCAGAGACTAAAACAATTTCCGGAGCTTGACATAAAAGTTAAGAAAACTTCTTGATGATTAAGGTAAAATATTCCAACCTACCTACAACCGAATTCTCCGAAAATGTCAAACTTTTGCCTAACCATTTATCTATAGCATTGCACTCAAATTGCGGAGTATCGTTTGGAGGGAAAACTCCCACATTTCCCTAATGAACCGACCTCAAACCCTTTCGTGCAAATATTTATTTGTAGCATTCCAGCCACACACACATGACTTGACATATGCTGTGGAGAAGAAGTTTTGAGGCACCTGAAAGTGACTTGAGCCACAAGCAGAGCAAACTTGACAGTTTCAATTAGCTCATCCCCCGCTCCTTTCATCTTTCTGGGGATATATATGGTATACAATGTATACTAGATACTTTTGTACATATGTGTGAGGATTTTGCAGTCTCATTACGAAATATTTAATCATATTTCAGGGCAGGCACAAGGCAAACAAATGTGCAAACCTCAGGCGGCAGATGCAGAGACATACATATATCCAGATACAACTGGAATAGTTTGAGTGTATTTGCCAGTTGGCAATAATATCAAATTGCACTCCACTTTGCCTGCCCCCCAGGGGAAAGTGTATCCAGGGGATACACAAATATCTAGCAAATGCCAACAAATGTGCAAATATTCCCCTCTCTCCCTCTGGCAAACATTATTCAAGTCTTTTTGCAGTCGGGTTAAGTCCCCCTCCAAGTCAGATACTATACTCGTATGTAGCCTCCCCCTTCTCTGGCTCAGCATTTTTCTGCGCTCGTGTTGACAAAGTTTGTTTCTTGTTATTTGATATGCTGCGCGGTTATTTGATAATAACAGCTGTCTGCGGGAAAGGGAGAAATGGATCCACCTCCTGAATAGCTGTCCCATAATATCAATCGAAATCCTTCGTCTGCTGATGAGGCATTCAATTGTTTGCCAACTGATTGTGAGACTTTGACTGCGGAATTTCCAAGAGAAAATGCGAATGGAATGGGACTGAGCTGGGGAAAAATGTCAGATGTAAAAGCGAGAAAATGTAATTCACTTTTGTTTCTTCAAATAAAAAAGGGAAAGGTATCGGACAGATATTTCTCCTGTTCAGTAGGAAAAGGAGTCTTCAAGTAAGAGGATAAAACTTACGAAGAGGGCTTACATTTATTTTTTGGAAGGAAATTGAAAATATTTTTAAATTTATAGTAAAATAAATTTTTTTCAAGTCAAGGAATTTTAACTCAACATAAGATGAGTTGTGAAACGCTGTCTCAACCTTCGCTTGTCCAACAATTAAGTTCAATTAAACTTAATTTCATTCTGAATTCTCCCATTTTCCCTGAAGCCAAAGACACCGAGAGCCACTTAAGCCCCAACTTAGACCACATAGAAAAGCGAGGCTCGAAACGGGGACAAAGACGATTCCGCAACCAAAATCAATAGGTCTGAGACAGCTTGACTTCGCTTGACCAACTGTTAAATACGATATATATTCGTTGATGTCCGATGACCGGCAGCAAATTCATTTGGCTCCGCTGTGAAAGCAAAATCTCATTTGCACTTTCTGCTTTGCAGCCGTCTGCGACATTAGAAATGCATTTGGGTGGCCTGGTATGTAAATAATTCATGGCTACCACAGGCCAGCATACATATGTTTGCTGCTGTCAGCTTAGCATATATATGTTGTATGTCTGGGGACAGTGAGGTCTCCCATAAGTGGACACTTTAATCGCTGGCTAAATCAATCAATTCTTGGGGGAATCGGAGAAACAATAATGTCAGAAGTGAGCTTATATGGTTTCGTTTATAAATCTGCTAAATTAAATTGGTATTATTCAATCTTTCTTTTTTATGTAAATTATAAATGAATAAGGGAATTTATTTTAAACAAATTTTGAATGCATTTTTAGTAAATATTTCTATATAGATACAATTTTAATACTGTATATTTCCCCAGAGAAAATCATTAATATTTTGTCAAACCAAAAATATTTAAAGCCCACTTTTCATGTTTAAATTTTCAAAATTTTCACTGTTTTTCCCTTCTACAGTTTTACAGTTTTTTTCGCCCAGAGCCTTCTTTCTCTTCGCCACTCAATGTGCTTTCTTTCTGCCATCGATTGACATAGTTCCACTTCTAATGGATTTTTTCACGCCAACGACAACGACACAGTTGTTCACAGGGCACAAAGAAGTTGAGTGTTTTCCTTGTTTACCTTATTTCGGAAGATGGCAGACGGGTGTAAAAGTTGGGTGGTTGCCGGTCGGAAAAGTTCTCAGCGACTTACCTGAAAGACAAAGAATGGGGAAAAGAATAAGAGAAATGTTGATTAAAGTTGCAGCTAAACTCAAAGTTAGAAATTACATTTAAAGTTTAAGGGAAAGTTGGAGTACTTTCTTTATATTATGTAATATAGAAAGGAGCTGGAGGGAATTGTGAAAAAATAATCAGAAATTAGTTAGTTAGTTAGTTAGCTTCTTAATTTCCACTGTTTCGGTTAATTCATCTGGCTGATAACTAGTTCATTTAGTAAAGTTGCCTAAGAAAGGTTATTTTAGTTTTACCATAAAATAAATTCACAGATCTCTTTTCTTCATTAATAAACATAAATATTTCTTTAAGCCCAATTACCAGGGATTATCATAAGGGCAAGAGTTATACCTAACACTCTCTCATTCTCTATTTCTGTCTTTTAAAAATTTATGAAAATGAAAGCATCATTTTGATATATTTATGACCAAGTTGAAGCAAGAAAAGGCAGAGTTTTATCAGCAATAGCTTTCGTTTTGAATAATAATTTCAAATTGAAAACGAAACACAAATAGAAATACTTAGGCCTTCGGAATACACTCTATCGCAGCTGTAATCTGTCAGAATTTTTGAGGAGTCAGTTGGGGTCGCCCCAAGTTGAGTTCGGGATGGCTAAGTCGCCATAAGAAGTGCAGTGGCAGCGGCAGTGCATTCTCTATCTTTCGGGTTTCTCTGCTTGCTGCTCCCGGCTTGTTATTAAAACTGACAGTTTTATTTGTCAGCATCCGAGTTTTCCGAGCAGTGGGTTTTCGCCTTCCATCCTTATGACACTTTTTTCCAGCTCGTACATATATTTTATTTTACATTTCCCCGCTCTGTCTGCTTTTGACACATGTCATGTGTTTGCTACGCCCTCGGGGTAAGAAAATAAAGGGTGTGGAGTTGGTGCTGGGTGCGATGCACAAGTGTGTAAGACAATTGATTTTTTGTTGTCTGCCCTCAAATCTATAAAAATAAACTCCGATTTTGGTTTGGGAGAGCGGGCGGAAAGTGCATGGCGGGAAAAGAGCACGGTGGTTGCTCGGAAAAAATCGAGGAAAAAGTGTTGAAAATTGAGTTGAAGTGTTTTCGGTCGGGGGGTTTGACATTGGCATTTGCAGGGCGATCAATCTTTTAGCAGGGGTTTTCAGGAAGAGTTTCCCAAAGTGAAATGAAGAAATGAAATGGAATTGAAAAGGAAAAGTGCGTTTGAAATATTAATTCTTAAAATTTAATGTGTTTTATTTTTAGAAATTAAAGTTTCTTGGTTAGAATTCTCCAGCTTGAGTTAGATTTTATTGAATAAATTTAGATATTTACAATATATTCAAACACTTTGTATTTTCTACTAATATTTTTAGGTAAGTTAATTTTGTACAGCTTCCCAAAAGAACTCTTCTTTGATTGGCTTTTACTTTTCCCCTGCTAAATTTTTCCAACATTTTTCTGGCTTTCATAAAAATTCATTGTGCTCATAATTAAAATCATAGCTGTCATTGAGGGATTTTCCCTTGGAAAACTAAGAGAGAGAAAGTAAGTTTAAGTGCATGAATCAGATCAGTTCTACACCCACTACCCGATCTCCTCCTCCGCCACTCAGTGCCATCTCCCCCCTTGTTTTTAGTGTCAGTTTTATGAGCAAAGCCGGACGCCTCTGCTGCAGTTTTTAAATGCTCTCACCGATCAACGGTTAGTGCCTCGGAGACATGGGGAAAATCGGGAAAATGTCTGAGGGGGGACAGCACTTTTCTCACCTTCCCGTCTCGTTTGATTTTATTTGTTGTGTTTCCTACGTTTCAGTTCTTTTCTTTCATTTTTTTTTTGGGGTCACTTCGGGCCCTTGCCGCCTATTAACTTTTTGTGGTCGACGACATCCGCTGAACGTTGACAAAATTAGAAAGACGTGGGCGGAGCTTGACTCTTTGTGTCAAATGAATTAATAACGTAAAAATGTCAAACCTTAATTATCATAAATAGACAAATGACAACAAATATTAGGCGACCCATTTGTTCGGCGAGGGAAAGTGCGAAAATGGAGGATTCCCCTGCCTAATTATATATAGTATTTCTTTTAATAGCCCCTCATTAGTTCGAATATGCCTGACACTAATACGCCGGCGTGACAATCAAATTTATGAAATTACAACGCCTTTCTGCTCGCCTGATTCTTAATTAAGTTGTTGGCGTTTCTATGAATTAATTAATAATGGAAAATCAAATGAGCCTGATTGTTGTTTCTGTATTTTTATCCTAAAGGAAGGTGTAACAAATTTAAATTGCTATTTTTGTAGGACTTAGTAATGGCTTGAGAGTTAAATGGAAAATGCTTGAATAAATTATTGAGTTTACTCTAAAAATAGAAAGGTAAGGAATTAGGGGGATTATTAAAAACAAATTTATTTTGATGACATTTGACCTAATTTAAATTAAGCTAGCAGTTGCTGGAATCGTTTATACACTTATCATATTAATTATATTTTCTATGAATTTATAATGACAATTACTTAACCAAGTAATGCATATAACAATATATTTCAAATGGGTGTAATCTTCTTAAGGCTTTAATCCTCTTTTTTCATCGATTAAATTAAGCATGAAATCGAAAGAAGAAGAGGCAACACTCAAGTGCTTCCAAGTTTTACTTTCCAGAGGACTTAATCATTAAAATTCACTTTGCGCCTGCTTTAAAATCAAATTTTTGGAACCGTAACGAGGGGTTTTCGAGGGGGGATGGTGCTACATATAGTAGTTTGGAAGCATATGCTGCTGCCTGCTTCTGGGAGAATTATGTGGCGCAAAATAATAAAAGGGAAACTAACGCAGGCAAATTTATGCGTTGTGAAAAGTTTTTTCCCTTGCAGTTGGCTGCCATAAGACACAGCATACTTATGGCACCCACTGTCCAGCCTCTGAATGGAGTTTCTTTTTTTTGTTCTATTTAGCTTTTCTTTTCTTTTTTTTGGGAGGCCGGCAAATAAATTTTTTCGGCTTTTCGCTGCCTCCTTTTCTCGCCTTTTTTCCATCTCCACGGCAAAATGAGGCGCAACGAAGCGTATGACAAACAGATTTTTCTCAAACACAAATCTGTGCTCCGAAAAGAAAAGCAGGGAAAAGAAAAGAAAAGGCGCTGGCAAAGGCAAGAAAAAGTGTAGGAATTTCCATAAAATTAGAATAACAGCAGCCGGCAGCAGCGACGCTGACAGAGGCAGCACCAGCAGTGATTCTTTACCGCCCGACGGACAGCCCCAAATTTATGAGCAGCGCCGAAAAAGAAAATATGCAAGGAGCCAGAAACAACAACGACGACAACGCGGAAAAGTGGGCAAAGCCTAAGCAGGGCACTGATAAAAAATGATAACAGAAAGTATATAATTAAAAAGGATAATGCTAAGCTTGATATAACATCAGAAATTTGCAAAGAAAAGAGTTTTCAAGGAAGATTTCAGAACACAAACAATACAATTTCTTTATTTTATATAAATATATATTTAAAATGCATCTTTTAAAATATTTTAAGTAACTTCAATCAACATTAAATATTTCTTCCTGTGCACCCACACTAGCACAGTCACACACAACTAAAAAAAAGGAGAGTTCAACGCCAAAAGAGACAGCGGAATTGTGTAAAAAATAATTGAAGCCGAAGCTGCGACAGATTTTACACACGCACACGACTGTTAGCAGAGTACTGGCTGAGGGGGGTCGGGAGTGCCTGGGTGCCAAATAAAATATTGGGGCAAAAGCAAAACCCTTTTTTGTCATGTCCGCCATTTTTGCCTCCTCTTCTCCCAGTAGTTTTGTCCCCAGAGAATTTTTTATTCGCGAAATTCTACCATTTTTTTTTTTCAATTTGTCCTGGGCCAAGTTTTGTGGGAGAACTTACGGTAAGTAATTTATCTTGACAGTGGCTTTTGTGTGTGAATCTGTTCTACGCAGAATTTAATTTAATTTTAATTCCTTCGATTCGTGACCTTTTCTCTTTTTAGAGATTTAAGTTTATTTTGGACGTTTATCTTTAAGAGAAGCATAACATTTGTAGGATATATTTAAGGTTCCTTTTTGGCGTATCTCTGAAGGATAATTAGTAAAGAAAAAAAGCAACTGGAATATATTTATAGAATTTGGTTAGCAACGATTTTCCCTTCCCTAATTAGTGTACGATTTCCTGCCCAACAATACAAAAAGAAAATAAAGGAAAAAAGAAAATTAAACCTGATTCAGTTGCCTAGAAATGTTGGCACATAATGGTTCAATAAGAGAAAATATAATTGAAAGATTATATATTTTGTTTTGTAAATAAATTTAAAGAGAGCTGGTTTTATTTGTATATTTTATTAATAATTAATTAGTTAATTTTAGTTATTTTAACAATTGTTAATAAAGGATAAATCTCTGTTGAGACGTTATAGTTTTATTTATTTCATATAAAGGACTTTACTTTTTTGCCATTTCAACTTCGCACTATTTTTTCCCAAAGCGCAATCTTTTTTATTATTTTGTTTTTGTTGGTATATTTTTTAGGGTTTTTTGTTATATTGCTACGCCATTTGTGGTTCTTTTTTTTGGTGATATTTGCTGTGGTGCAACTATTTTCCGTCGTTTTTCGTGCACTCTCTATCTGTATTTTTTGTGCTGAATTGGAATTACAAATTTTTTATTACTTTGCGGGAAACTCTTCTTCCTTTTTTTTATTTGCTGCTAGTCTCTGGCTTGCACTAGAGTGTGTGTGTGTGTGTTTTTTCATAAATCTCCAAATTGAGATTTATGTTAGTTTTGCATATTTTAGCCATGTCCAAAAGCGGTTGGCATGGCCCACAAAAGGACGAGGCCAAAAGCTTTAAAACTTTTAGTTTTTTGCCGTGAGGCGAAGTGGAAGGGGATTAATAAATTAGTTTGCGGTCGAATTGTCGCTCTTCGGGCTCTTAACTTTTTGATTGCCGTTGGCGGTTAGCTGACAGATGGCCAGCAATTAGCTATTTAGGCGCCCAAAGTTGGTGTGCAAGCGGATTTGAATTGCAAAAAGTAAAGGGAATTTTTTTAAGGAAATATTATAATATTTTTTAAAGGAAATAAATATAAGTATATGGGAATAACGATTTGAATTTAATTAGGCCAATAAAACAATAGCTTAATCCTGGTTAGTAATTCTTTTTATAAGAGATGAAGTATCTGAATTAATTGTATGAATTAGATTCAATGTAATTTTAAAACTTTATATAAAACAGGTGTTGTTTCTAGCCTCGAGCATCACCTTTGCCTATAATAATTTTGATTTCTTCTACTTGATTATTTAGCTATTCAAAATGTTTTCAATATTTATGCAAATGCCTAATCCTCTGTCAGAACTTGAGCTCATCGCATAAACATAAGTATTTCTATTCGAATAGAACCCTGTTCCCATTCCAAAAGTCCATAAAATCCTCGAAAATCTGCCAGATGTTTTCCTGACGCAATGGAGAAAGAGAGAAAAGTGCAGAGAAAGAGAGATAGAAAGGCCTAATAATCTGTACGATTTGCCTTTTCGCCTTTTGCCAAAGAGATTTATTACCGTCTCGTTGCGGATAAGAGAAGCGCAAAGACGGACGGAGGTCGGATCGAGGGGGGGATAAGATATATATCCGACTCGGGGACTTGTCTCCTTGTTTATGAATATCTTGCGTCGCATCCACTGCAATGAAGTCATTTGGAGACACTTCTGTTTCGGCTGCTGCTGATTTGGTTATTTATCATTATTTCTTTTTATGACGCCATGTGATACAATATTTATGTGCTGCGAGGGCCGGCCAAAGAGTTATGGCCGGCATTTGACATTGACACAGTTGCATAACTTGGAGGGGGAGGCCACATCCAACCCTTTATCAATTACTGAAGAGAGAGAAAAATTCAATCTCATTATGAGCTGTCAGTTGCGGAGGCCAATCAACGATGCCATTTTCCTCTAATTTGATGGGAAACCCACAATCAGTTATCCCCCCCTTATATGTCGTAGATTGATTTAAATAATGGAGGGAGGGGCGGAGAGGGGGATAGAAGCACAAGACAGCTTGACAAATCTGTTGGAAGCTCGGAAAACTATTAGCATACGGGGGCTTACATATGTGAGCGGAGCCCGGAGCCCAATAAAACCCAACCCGACGACCCCCCAAGGCGCTGACAAAAAACTTTCAGACAAGTTAATCATTTGCGGGATATTATCAATCCATTTTTGGGTTTTACCAAAACGTTTTTCACTACCCTGAGACAACAAAGGCTTGAGCTAAAATGGGATTAAATTGGTGCTCAGAGTGAGTAAGTAAAAAGAGGCTAAGCTAGAGTTCATATATGATTTTATATCAGCTTAAAATGGTTGAGAATATGTTTAATTTGAATACGTTAAATCCTTTAAATTTGATTAATAAATCTAAGAATATATTTGTGATAGTTTTACCTAAGAATTTATTTATTTATTATATCTTCTAATAGTTTATGTACAATTTCTGATAGTTAGAGCATTTGCTTATCGTTAAGCCTTCGTTAGGTTTATCCAATTTCATTGTTTCATCCGCACACTCCAACCAGGAATCCCCCATCATCCTGGCAGATGGAATTCGGATTATAGTTCGCCTCTGCGTGTGTGGGATTTGGGCACATCATTACACAAAACTCCCAAAAGTAAGCTCGGGCTCGTGCTTGGGACCGACCTTTCTTTCTATATGTGCTATATACATACAATTGGGGGTGTGAATGCAGGAAAATAGGGAGGAAGTGGGGGACTGCTATGGCAACCATAATAAAGCTTATAACACTTTGCATTTGCTACACTAATGCAAATACAATAGAAAGATGTGAACAATTTGTGGGTAAGGAGGAGAGTTATGACACTACCAGAAATAATTTATAAATAAGTTTTAACATATATCTGCAACATTATAAAAGATCTTCTGGGGAAAACTTCCTTTAAGCTTCATATAATAAATCAAATTAAATTAAATATATTCAATTTTCCCACAGTGTACTGGGAACCTGCCTCCCATTTCGACTTCAATTATGCCCACATATGTCGGTTGAGGCACAAAATTTGTTTAAGCTTCACTCTGGGATTAAAATTTGCCACTCAACGAGCAGGGAGCAGGATCAGGGCTATGGCCAGGACCCAGGACCCGGGATCTGTGGAGGCCAAGACCCAGGATGAAGGTCCAAGGACCCCTTGCTGTGCCTGTGTGTGCCTTGGCTTAGATAGCCCCTTTCGGTTTGTGCCATTTGGTTATTGCGGTCTCGGAAGTTCACTGCGGTCTGACTCTGGCTGCTGGAGGGATAAATAGGGGCGAAAGCGTTGGGATTGCCTTCAAGGACCCGACCTCCTGCAATGAGAATTGAACTCATTACGGCTAAAGGGATTGAGATTGAGAAATAGAGGCCTGGGGCCGGCATAATGCTTATTGGCTTATTGTCCTCGTTTAGATATCGAGTAACAGGTAAAGGAGTAATTATCGGAAGACAGTGGAAGTGGGTTGGAAATTTGAGAATGACTGTGAAACTTAATATTCTGCTAATACTTATAGGGGATTATATACGTAAATTAGGTTGAAAAGCGCATTGATTCGATTGGGAAAATTATGTATTTAATACTTTCAATAGATTTAAGCAAAGGTAGTATTTCCCTAGTTTATCAATCTTAATGAATTTTCCTAGCATTTCCTTAAATTTCCGCTTTATTTTGCATTTCCTTTACAATAATGTGATTTGAATTTGCCGCCGTATGCTTGGCACATTTTTCTTTGCCCTCTTGAATACCCCTTTAACCCCTTGCAGCCGGCGTTTTGTGCTGATTTAACACTTTAAGCCTTTTGCCACAGTGTGGCACTCAACAAGATGATTTATGGTCGGCAAACGCGAGAACAAGAAACGCAAAGGAGAATGGCAACTCGCAAAAGTATGCAACATACTGAAAAAATAAGTTATAAGTGGGTGAAAGTATGGCAGAAAGCGGGTGGTGTACACTAAGAACAAATTTATAGTAAAATAGAAAATGGAAAAGTAGCAATTATAAAATTAAACATAATATTTATTCCCAGCTCTTTTCAACTCCCAAGAAACCTGCCAGTAGTCTTTAAAATAATTTTATTATTTCGTAGTCTTATTATTTATATTACTTTTAATTTTTCCATGTGCAGCTTTCGGGGAAATGTCGACGGCAAGTCACTTAAAAATGGCTCAGCAAAAGGTGAACCCACACAGGCACACGGATGCGGACATGGCCGAAATGCACTTAAAATGCAATGCAGAAAGGCAGAATAAGAAGCAGGGAAAATGCAAGAGCAACAGCTACACCCCCAACACAACAACAACAACAAAACAGAACAGAGAAAGCAGCCTCCACTGGAAAAATATACAAAAAGAAAAGCAACATGGGAAAATAAGTAGCAACAAAAAAATAAATATTAAAGATTACAAGCAACAGCATCAACCAAGTTATATCATTGTAAAAATTGATTTAAAATAAATAACTAAATAAAATTATGAAGATCGAGCTAAAATTGATTATAGAAATTGATTTTTAAGTGCATAAAAATATAGAATTCATAAATTAATAGGAATAATATACTTTCGTTGACTCTACAACTGTAAGCTTGAAAAGCAAACGTTCTTTAGGAAAAGCAATCGCCAGAGGTGACAGCACAAGGCAGAGAAAACAATTTTATAAATATAGAGAAAAAATACTATTACTTATAAAACTTCTACCTGAAGGCGGTCAAACTAAAGTTAAGTGTTATACACACACACACACACACACATATATAGATATATATATAGATGTTTTCCCCAAGTGTGCGGCTTTCTGGCCAGGGAGCGTGTGCGAGTGTGGAGTGCCATCAGCAAACACTTTCAAGTGCATTTAAAGTGAGGCACAAACAGCAACAGCAGCTACTTCAGCACTCTCCGAACCAGTCCCCCGGCTTTTCCGACTTTTCCTACACCGTTCCACGCCGAGCTGTTAAGCCCAGACACCCACTTGAGCCGCCCTTTGTCAGCCTGCCACGCCCTTCTCCCTTTCCCTTTACCCATTTTCCATTTCCGCGCTCTGCTATTTTCAGCGTTTGTTGCCAATAATATTTACACTAAAAAATGTGCAATGTTTGCCATCAACACAACAACAAAAAAAAAAAGAAAAGTGCAACAGTTTGCTAGGAAAAATAGAGAAAAAAAACATTGTAAAGAAAAGGGAGGTTTACCAGGCGAAAATCCGGAAACGGATTCCGGCTGTGCCAAGTTTTGTGCCCATGCAACAGTTTGCTGGCATTTTGTGCCTAAATATTTTCCAGATAAAAGATTTCCGGAAAAGCTGTTACTAGCTCGCACACTCCCACTATTTTCTGGGCTTATCCTGGCAGCCATCCTGTTGCTGTTGAAAAACTCTTTCCCTCTCGCAAAGCTGGCTAATTTTGAGACCTAATTTGTGTCATCCTGTTTGGAAAAGTTCACTATCCTTGCCTCATGCTGCCCCCGCTTTACCCTTTGCCCATTCGTATCTCCGAATTTGAGTGGATTTTTGTCTCATGTGGTTAGCCAGGGGATAATTCGCCATTGTGTGTGGGTGGAAATGGAAATGAAAACCAGTTGAGGAAGAAAGTAATTATCCTATCTATTGGAAAGTATCAAAAAGGGATAAGTGGATATGTGTGAAAAGTTGTATATTATTCCGGTAGTCCTTCACCACAACATTCAACCAATTAGAGGCGCTTAGTTATTTGTAGGTGTCCTTCAGATAATCAGGAAACAGTTTAAATTAAGTAATATTATTAAAATAATTATGAAGATTAGGCGGAGACATTGATTAAGTTAATTTTGATCAAGTTTTTATGGTTTAAAATATTTAAAACTTTCCTTTGCTTTTTAATAACAAGTATAAACAATTTATGATCTGCCTTTCGGTTACCCTTGAAATATTTTTCCATTTATTCTCATCGCCCCCATATATATCGTCTGACATATGTCCTCTATTCATTTCATTTTTGCACATATTATTCATTTATTTTGATATATGTTTTCGCTATGACTTGCTCCAATTTAATGGCAACTCATAACCAAAAAAAAACAAGAAGACACAAACTCCACCCAAAAATTTTCACACGCCATTCGTTTTCAATAAGTTGCAGCTTCGAATTAGGGGGAGATCCAAGAACACTGATGCACATGTGTGTAAGGCAATATATAATTTTTTTTGTATAAATGTAAATACAGACGAGAGTTGGGAGAAGAGTCATGCTGACTTTCACTATATAACCCACGGAAAAAGTTTGTGAAACGCGGGGCGAAAATTATTCGCAGTCGGCTATGAATATCCAACATGCCCGTTCCACTTTTTTTTTTTTTGGGGCCACCCCTGAGCTAACGAATTGAACTACCAGACAACTCCACCTTTTTCGCGTTTCGGATTCCAGAGCAGCCTCAACAGATTGCGGCAACTTTGTGACGTTGCGGAAAGGCAACAAAAAAATAAAAGTTGGGAGTCACAAAAAAAGGAAATCATGGGAGCTGGAAAACCCCTTGGGTGGGTGGGGCAGGCAGCGAAGAATATGGGTAAAGTATTTGCCATATATGTAAGGCTCACCTTCATGTGTGCGGAAAGACGTTGGCTGCTATAAAAATTACTTTGTTTGCCAGCTCCTTCGTCGTGCAATTTTATTGAGCGCCGAACTGTGGCTGCCCAAAGTTTGCAATGCCTGGAAGGAAGCTGGGGAATCTCAGTAGGTTCTGGGGCAGAGATTTCTCAGTTGTATTGGGCTAGTTTCCCCATATTATTTTTCTCCCTTTATTGCCATACATTGGGATATATATGTATATGGTGTGTCTGTGTGAATATAAACCAAAATCGTAAAAGTGATTTTGTGACGATTCAGCGAGTTTTTGGTACAGGTAAAAATACAGTCCTGCCTGCTGCCAGGGGAGCCCCCCTTGTAAGGACTTGTTAGTCGCAAGAAATGGTACAACTTCCTCCGGGTGATTGAAGAGAAATGATGCTATTGGGGATCGCAGGGAATGTTTTCCAAGACTCGAATAGTTTGGCTTAAAGAGTTGCCAGTTTTGGGAGGGAGAAATTGCCGTCATAAAGCTGAGATTGTTGGCAAAGTTTGGAGTATAAGATAACATACATATATCGATAGGTGATGGCATAGTAAAACTTAAAGATGGAGAACTGTATTTAAAGAAGGTTTAATAAATGTTTCAATTATATTTTCCCGTGGTTTTATATTCTCTCTTTATTTACTTGTATGGATTTTAGCATTCAGCTTCGACCTTGACTGGTTTCATTTCAGCTAATTAACCCGTTCGGGGTAAGTCAACTTCACAGTCCCCAACTGCCTTTTTCCCAACTCTGTTGTTTGGTCTCTGCCCCCACAATTTTCTCGGTTCCATTTCTCCTTTTTTTGCACCCGTCAACTGCCTTGGGTCATGGCACATATGTTTTTAATTATAACTTCTGCACTCGCTCTCCCCTTCGATCCGAACTCAGACATTGCAGAAGTCTCCTTGTTGGACTCACTCTTTTTTTATGGGTTCTGTGCCCGAGGCTTTGTTCTACTTTTCACTCTTTCTCCGGCTCGCTCCGGCTTGCCATAATTTTCCCTTTTTGCGAATTTATGTTGCGTTACATTTACAACAAACGAGACATTTTATAGCAGATCATCAATCAATTTGTCAGGCGCGCCGGGGGAAGTCTCCCCTTTTGACAGTCTTGTTTGCTTTTGACAATTATTTAGGCAGCAGGGTCTGGACCACGCCCTAAAATATAATTAAACATTTGGCACTGCGGCCATGCGGCCATTAACTTATTTATAGCAGTGTGCCGGGAGCTGCAGCAGCCGGAATATGCTATAAAGTATAATTTTATGGCAGTGAAAACCACAGGCGCCCCCCGAACTGGAAAAAGAAAGAAAGAAATGTCAAAAGTCTCGCAGAGGAGAGGAAAATATATACGCTTATAGGCGATGCAGTTGCCATGCGTTAGCAAAAACTTTTGCCACATTTATTTCAGCCAGAAAAAAATACTCCTCGCTGACGGAGTCTGTCAATGTTGCAGCTGCACATGCTGCATGCTGCATGTTGCCGCCGTGACAAAGGCAAACAAAGCGAGTTGCTGCTGCCACAAAATGAAGACAAATGGCAGCCTGCTGAAAGCTGTGTAAAGTGTGTGCCGAGTGTAATTAGACAAACATTTGGTCGGGCCAAGAGCGAGGCCAATTGCTAATTGCTTCAATCAACAAAAGTTTTCATATTTACGCCGGCGACAAACTTCACAAAAAGTGTTTTTTAATATTCAAGCAGAGCGAGAAAATTAGTGTAAGAAAATATTTAAAAATAAATAGAAAAGCTTTAATTTGAATTTCTAATAATAGAATTCAAGTGCAACAAATTACATTAAATATATTATTTTTATAAGAATACCAAAACAGTATCTCTGTTTTTCAGCTACCAAAGCTGAAATAAAGTCTCTTAAAATAATTTAAGAAGTCGCTTGGATGCTAGGTGTTGCCTATGATTTGTAAATATATTTCACCAATGTTTTATTCATAATTTATCTAGCATATTGTTATTATTATTCACTTATTAAATTTTCCTCTGTACACTTAAAATTGCACACTTGTCTCCTTTTGCTCGTTGTGAGTTTTTGGTGCTGATCATTTTTGTCGCATTCTGCGTTAATGACAAGCGACAGAGCGCGGCTGTTTCTAATTGTTTTAGCACTTGGCCCGGCTGGAAAAGCGGGGAAATGGTAAGAAAATTGGGGGGGAGCAGCAGCAGGCATTTGTTAATGGATATTTTCCTCGTCTGCGGCAGGGCAAGTTCAATTTTTCGGTAAACTGTTAATTACACCAGCCAGCGACAAATTTTGAAAGATTCCAATGCCAGCTGACAAATCATTTGTTTTGGGTAGGAAAAGTCGGAGGGAAAATAGGGAAAATAGGAGATTTTAGGCATTGGCCATGTTGGCTTCAGGGGGGAGGTAGTTGAGGTCCAGGTCCCGAGGCTGTGGCTGTGGCTTTGCCCACAGCAGCCAAACCAGCCACGTTTGACAAATATGGAACGGACATGAGGAGGAAAATCGAGGGAACAGGGATTCGGAAAGGGTAAAATTGTGGGGTAAATTGGGTGAAAATGGCCCCGATGAGGAAGCAGTGGAAATGTACGCTCTGCACTTGACTGAGCAATTTAATTGCTGCTGCTGATGGAGATGTTGATGAGCTTGTTGCTAGTGTGCTAATGCCCCTGGTGTTGCAACTGTTGCTGCGGTGGTGCCCATTGTTAATGCCCGGGGGCTGGGCGGCTGCTGCTTGATGTATTTGCCAATGTTGCAGCTGTTTTAGGACAACGTCTTTAGATTAGCTGAAATTAATTGCTAGGCCAAGGAAACTAAATTTCTTGTTTATGTTTAAGACATCGAATTGTGCCAGATTTATCCCAGTAAGAAATCTATTATAACTCCTTAACTTCCGGTTTTTCTCTATAAATTTTCCCATCTTCATATGTTTTCATAACGCACTGTACCTTACAGTTATTCACTCAACTCAGCCAACTTGAAGTGGCCTCAAATCGTAGTCACGTTGCCAACATTGCGATAATTGTCTCTAATAACTTTTGATGGCTGTAATTAATCCCCAGTGGCGACCTGCCCCTGTGTCGCCATCCATCAGCCCGCCCCCGCTCCAAATCCATCATGGCTCCTCTCTGGCTGGTCGGAGGATGTCAACTAGGAGGAGTAGCTGCGGCGCATCATCATCTCGGGCGATTCTGTCAGCCGTGAAATTGACACGTCTTTGGTATTAAGTGGCACATTGAATAGTCCAAATTAATACCCATGCTTCATGGCTGTTATCCGCGTAGCTACGAGTTTCAGCTGGTCAATGGATTAGATGGGAACCATGAAGTGGAGGCATCGAATAAGATAATGCCCAGGACGATAACTTAATGGCCTTTACAGAAGCTAAACAATTGCGGAGGGAATAATTTTGTGTAAGCAAATTGTTGACCAATTAAGAACTTAAATTCTTTCCAACTGATCTATACTTATGTATTTAGAGCATTTTCTTTATCCCTTTAACAAACTGGATCTATAATTTTCTTAATCTTTGAATCGTTTAAACAATGGCTTAATATCTAGAGAACCATCTTCAAAGGCATCTCACGCACATTTTCTCCCCATTTTCTTATAATTTTTGCACTTTCCAAAAGCAATCAAATCGAGGGCGTAACCCGCTTGAGGTAAGACCTGGGGGAGCTCGTAAAGGGGCCTAAATGTTGCCTAGATGGGTGGGTGTTGCCTTCAGCTGGTGGAAAGAGAATGAAAATGAACATAAAGTGAGCAAATGTGCCATAAATTAAAACTAAATGCCGGCCGCCGCTGTCAAAGGCAGAAAAACTGAAGACGAGCGGCGACTGCAGTCGCAGTTAAGATTAACGCAAACGCACAGCCACTGACACACGCACACACTCAGTCCCATCTGCCACGCCCACAGAAGAGGGCGTTGGCACCCACACATACACACATAGATAGCATACAGAGAGACTTTCTCATAGATGTCAAGCATTGGCCGTCATGATTTACGGCTTCGCATTGGGGGAAAATTGCGCATACGACGCGTGGCCGCCGCGAAGAATTTGTTTGCCCATTTTTTCCGCTGTTTTTCACTGCTGCTGTTTGCTACTGCGTAGCTCATAAATCGTACACAGGAAAAGTATTTCAATGCAAACGAGTGTTGACGGGTGGCAGAGAAGTCGAGACCTCGAATACCCTTTAAAAGGGAGTTTAAATTTGAACTTGAAAGGATATTAAGGTACTTTAATTTATGATACGAAAAAAAAAAAATAAAACTCATTAAAATTAACTGTAGAAGTTCCCATTCAGAAACGTAGACAACATTATACTTCACTAAATCCCACCTAAGAATTAAAATATTTCATATTTCATAAAATTTTAAAGTAAACCCAAAAGTAATACAGACAGAACTTCCTTAGATTTATTTATGTTTGTGCAAAAAAGCAATTAAAACGTTTCCAAGGAATTGTAAAATAATTGAAGACAAAACAAGGAGTATGGGTACAAAAAAAAGGAAGACATATTGTTGTTTAGAATTAAACTCAGCCTACATGAATAAGTCTCTGGCACTTTGGGTGGTCGCCTACCGACGCTTTCGGTGGCGACACTTGGCAGACATTTGGTCATTTGTTGGCACAGCTTGTTGCGCGAGGAAAAGTGTGGAAAAACCGGGCAGACGGGGCTAACAACAAAAAAAAAGTTTGCGCCACATCATCTTGTTAGCATTTTGTCAGCCAAGTTGTCACATTCGCTTCAGCGAGAGATCTTCACTTTTTTTTCCTTCTTGCCGGCAACAAGTTGACAATAACTACGGCGAAGGGTGAGAAAAACGGATGTAAAAGGGGCATAAATTGGGTGGGAGCCCAGTGGGTGGCAGTGGGGCATGGAAGTGAGACTGAAAGGCTGAGGAGACTTACGGTGCAATGGTTTCCTTTATACACTTTCACCCCTATCCCGCATGCACTTTACGCCTCACTTGACTTACATTTGGGCCAGTGACGACGACAACGAGTGATGACGACGCCTCCGCCTTGCTTTTGCTCGCTTTTCCTCTTTTTTTGAACTCAATTTTCACCCTTCACAGGCCCCCCGGCCTGAGTCGCGCAAAATCTTTAATTGTCGCGCAATTTTCCAGTTATTGCATTTGTCGCTTGCGCCCGCACATCTTACTTCTCACACTTGCTGGGCGCCCTCCTTAAAATAGCCAAGGAATCCATGTATTCATTCATTTGTCCCACAGCACGAACAGTGGAATGAAATGGGGGAAATAGGTGACAAAAAGGCAAGAATGCATATTTCATACTTCTTGAGTAACAATCTGTGATGTTCTCTCTATAAATTATAGTTTTGAAATTGTTCTAAAATTTCCCAATAATAAAATATCTTTGGAATTATTTAAATCTGTGTAGCACATAAAATAACCATAATATTTTATCATATTTTTATGGCAGCCACTGAGAGGGTTTAATTTTATGCGCAGCTTCTTGGAATGCGGCTATCTAATCTTTATAGACTGAATGTTTATGGTTAATTGGACATTCTTTTGGAGAAACGTAACGAGGTGAGAGGAATTCTCATAGAGTTTCCACTGTGCCTTCCAAGACTCAGCCATTCATTCATTCACTGGGGGAATTCTCATCTTTCGCAACTCGTTCTTTCTCCTTTGCAGCTGCTGGTTGACTGGCTGGTTGCATTCATCTGGGGCGCCACTTTTCGATGCAAGTGATATGCTGCCCCCTGACCTCTCGCCGCTCGCTTCCTTTGTGCCACGCCCACTGCAACTACCAATTAGGTGGGCAGGAGGCGGTTGAAATTTCAATTAAGAGAATTAATTGCGTGCAAGGCAGCCGGCAGGCGGCAGTTCAAGTGTCTCCCGGCAAAGAATGGGGAATTCTCAGTTGGATGGGCTAGATAAGCGACACTTATCTAAATACATATTTACCTGGCTGCTGGGAAAAGTGACTAAAAGTAAGGATAACTGCCGGAAGGGAGGGAAAATCAAGCCAGAGGCAGGCTAAAAAAAAAAACTTTGTATGCGGGCTGCATATTGTCAAAAGCGGAAATTGCAGGAAGCTGAAGATTTTTATCGATGCAAGTTGACAGGCGCCAGCAGAAGCAGCACTTGACGGAAGTTTAACAAACCACTATGAATATACAACCCACCTGCGCCACCTGCAACACCTGCAGCACACCACCCACCATGGCCAGGGGAAAAGCAAGAAAAGCGTTCGAAGCTATTGCTTCCGTTGCTCTTCAAACGCGATGTCGAAACCGGAACAAAAATTCCCAAAGAATTCCAATTAGGGAAAGATCAAACGATCCAGAAAAGGGGGTAAAAAAAAGAAAAGGCACCAGCATAAACATTATGCAAAAGAAAAGCCATAAAATTTAGTCAATCGATAAACGAAGTCACAAGTTTTTCATCATCAATGGTGCAACCGAATGACCGGCGAGGAACAATTCCTAAAAAGCCTTCAACCATAAAAAATACATTTTACGATCCTCACGCAAACTACACTATAGTACCTAAGCCCCACAGATACAGAGATAGCATCGGAAAGAGAGGCCGAATACAGAGTGGGGCAAGAGACGGCGGCAGGGACACGTTGCGAGTGGCATTGCTGATGTAAAGTGTCACTTAAAACGCGCTCAATATTTGATGGCCCGAAGACAAAATTGAGCCACCTCCGCAATGCAAATGAAAAAAAGATATACATATATATGTTGCGGTATACAGGTCGTGACATTACAGTAAAACCTGTTACACAAATGGGAACTCAAGAAACTTAACAGAACCAGCAGACACATTTTTTATTGCATGTGAACATTTGTTTTATAGTTTCTTTTCACACAATTTGTTCATGATAATTTTTAAAGTCCGAAACATTTCCTAAAAAATATTTTTAAGTGAATATAGGTCTTAGAAATGTCATAAATATTATAAATATTAATAAATATTATAAGCACTTTAAATAAAATAAATAATTGTAATTATCAAATATTGAAGCTTTTAAGAAATTAAATAGTTCCCTAAAGCCTTCTTATTCTTTTATTATAATTTAAGTATATAAGCTTTCTATTTCAATTTCAAAGGATTTCTGGCACCTCACAGATAGTTTTATAGCCTTGCCTTGCTCTTTTGCTTAAGCTTTTGTTTTTCTAGAAATATTTAGCCAATGCAAAACGCACTGTTCGTAGTTTAACTACAATGTGGGACAGACACCTCCCCGGAACCGAAGGGTCCCTTGGAAAGCCCAGAAAAACCTTTAAACGATCTTCGGGCAAACAACGTGAACGCATTATAAAAATGTTTTACGATGCTCAACCCAAAACGAGACTGGAGAAAAACAAAGCAACTGAGAACCCGATGCAGAGTGAGTTTTATTATGTCGTCGAGCGTACGCGAGATAAGGTCAGTTCGGGGGGTGGGGCTAAAGGGAAGTGGGTGGGGTAGAGTGACTTGGGAAAGGGAGGGTGGGGACAGAGGCCAAAGAGCAAGGGGCCCAGTGGATTGACCGCTTTGCATGTCGCGCGCTGCATTAAGCGAAACCAAAAAAACAAAGCCGATGACAGCGCAGCTGAAAACTGGGGGACTTGTGCACTTGAAGAAAATATTAATGGTTTTATTTAGATAAAAATAATTTAACTAAAGTAGTTTACAAATTCAAGAGGAAAAGGATAGTTTAATATACTTTAAACTAGAGCCTTTTTTGATATATAAAGAAAAGTGAACTTATTTAAATACTTTCAAATTTCTCTAAATGGATTTCAGAAAAAGGGAAGGAGAACTTTGCAGGGAATAGTGGAGAATGTTGAAGGAGAAGGAGAACAGGGAACAGAGAACCGAACAGCGACGTCTGGACATGAGCGCGAACATGAATCGCTGACGGCGGCAGCTTAATGGATATGGATATGTTGTATATGGATCTGTATTCCATGTGGATCTGCCGACAACTGCCAGCTAAAAATTAACTCAAGATCTATGAGCTACGTTCTACACTATAAAGTACAAATTGGTATACACCAAGCTACACAATATTGGAAATTTGTATCTAAATAAAGTAAGCTAGTCATAAATATATATCATTCTCTATTTAGATCAAAATATATATTTTTGATTTATAAAATTTTTAAAAAGTTCTGACTTAAAGGCTTAGGAAAAGGGTAAAGTAAAAACAAACCCTCTAAGCTTTCATTTAAACTAAACTACTAAAAATACTTTAAGCCATTTGAGCGCTAAAACCCAGCTTTCTGAACTTTTCAAATTCGTAAACTGAAAATAGACAAAATAATATAAAAGTTGAAATATGCATGTAAAAGCCATAAATACACTGGGGGCTTTGGTTATGCAAAAATGACTTCATAAATATTGCATGTGGCTAATGCATTCAATGGAAATATATAGCACCAAATATTGTATTTAAAAATCTCTCTAGCTGGCAATTTGAAATTAAAGCAAACGAAATAAACTAAAATATTGCTCTTGTTTTATTATGTTGCTGGCTAGAAAATATTCTAGTGAAATAATCGAGTGACTAGAAAATATATTTAAAATTGAAGGCAACTTAATTAATTGGTTTCAGGCAAAAGATATTCTTTACTTTAAATTAAAACTTTTTGCATGGAATTCAGTCTTGAATGTATAGTGTTTGTTCCACTCCTATATTCCCCCTTTTAATCCCTTTTATTTTTCTTCTTTTAGAGCTCACTTCTTTTTCTATATATTTTCCAATTTCATTATCAAGTTTAATGTCTGGACCATCGGTTTACTTAGCGCTCGGTCAGACGAGACTAAAAACATTTGAGGCAAAGGTCTCGCGTCGGCGGTGACCTTTAGAGGAGATACCACGGCACACCCCTTCGGCAGCCCGCATTATACGTATGTGAAGCGCCTTTTAGAGCATTTTTTTGTTTTTGGATGGTTGTTGTTTCAGTTGCTTGTTGCCTGATTCAATTGAATGTTTGCGGCTGGACAACGACAACTGGCGACTCATCAATGCCACGTCATCATCCTTTTTTCTCCAGAGGCGCAGCAGGGTGAAATACCCAAGGGAAGGGATTGAATGTGGGTGGAGGGGGAGGATTGAAAATGCCAACGATTTAACGATGGCTGAACATATGAAGCAATAACAAAAACAGCGGCAACCGCGGCAGAAATAACAAAAACATCAGAAAACGAGGCTTCCACAGTGGCAAATTGAGTTGTTTGTTGTTGGTTGCATTGGGATTGCTTAATGTTGTTATTATTCTTGCTTTTGTTGTTGTTATTTTCACATTAAGAACGCCATGCAGCTGGCAAAGAAGGTTAATTGTTGTTGCCACTGCTGCCGTTGTCATCGATATTATGATATATTTTTTAAATGGAAGTTGAGGAAGGAAAAGACCCCCAAGAGATGAAAGGAAAAGTTCGACATGACCGTGGAAACAATAAAGCAGAGAGATATATATGCAAACATTTATTTATTATTCGATTGAGAAATAATAAAATATTGATAAATCAGGCAGGCAAATTGTTTAAGAAACACAATAAAGTTCAGACTGAGAGATAAGAGGGAATGAAAATGCAAATGTGTTGTCCTTAAAAATCAAATAAAATGTTGAGAGATTCATTTTGACATACATGGAATTAAATAAAGAAATTTGAATGCTTTTAAGTAGTCAAAATATTGTAAATTATTTTTAAATATATTTTACAAAACATTTTATTATCAATCGAAACATTTGCTTTGTGCAATATTATAAATTGAGTTAACAACCCGAAAGCAACATTTTATTTTCTATAAAATGTTTGCCACATTTCCATTTAATTTTGTATTTTTTATTTAATCTCTGACAACTTTCTAATTGTAAATATTTTGTAATAGAACCAGCTCTGATAAATTGTGCGCTAAATTTAATTACCTTTTTGTTCTATTCTCGCACTTTTAACCGCTCGACAAGCACTCAAAATGTTGCCCCACCCCTTGGCCTCCCGGCAGCCCTGCAGTCCTGCATCCTGACCACTTGCCACCTCCTCAACCCTGGCACCCACTCATTCCATTGACGGCAGCCGTAAGTGCACAACAATCCGTTGGCCAGCAACTTTTAACAACGGCAGCGGGCACACAGACAAAGGCAGCAGCGATAACAACGATAACATTTTAGCACATAAATTACAAATTCATGAAAAATTTTATGCTCGTGTTGTGAACTCTTTTATTTTTTCGCTTTTCAGGTTTCCTTTGGCATTTTTTGTTTTCTGTTTTTGGCGGTAAACGCAACGAATGTTGCCGCTGCCATTTATGTTGCTGTTGTGCCCAGCAACATGCAACGCAAAGCGCAGGGACAGGGATCGACGTAGGTGGGGGGGAGGGGGAAAAGTTGGACAGATATCGCACATATATATGCACCTGGAATGGGATTGAGGTTCACCCAGAATTGTCCGCAAAAGGTGGCGGCAAAGGTGCAGTGCGGTCAATGCGTTATTTGCAATTCATTGCAGCCATGGGAATCCAAATGGGAAAAGGCAGGATTGTGGGAGGAGAAGTGCACTGTAATAAAATATGGGTAAGTAATTTCAGCTAGATTAAAGCCTTACTAAATCATAAATAAATAATTCATATAGAAATATTTTAAATTTATTTTCATATTTGTCTTACGAGTACTTGTTAATGGCCTTTTTCTTTAGTGTAATTTTTCACAAGCGGTTGGGGGATGGAAAACAGATGGAGCAGCCCAGGCGACAGATGAACCAATGGCCAAGAGGTGGAAGTTGGGCAAAGGAGACAGGGACACCGTGCCGTTCATGGTTCGCTTTCGGCTTTATGGCTTAATTTTTGCTGCTTCTGTTGTTGCTTGTCCGCTGTTTGTGCCACACATTTCGCAAGCAATTTAAATGCTAATCAATTTGCCGCGTTTCACGCTTCGCTTGCAACATGGCAATGTGCCCCACATGTGAGGCTAAATGTACCCACCCAACAAACGGCAACTGCAACTGCAATTCAAACAAACAAAGTTGCCCAGAAATTATGAAAAGCCGGCACAATTCTGCACAGGTCCACAAGCAGAAGCCAGATGAAATAATAATCACAGGCTAGGGAAATAAATAGGGAAAGAAAAAGGATTCAAATTAAATAGCCGATGGTTTAATACCTCGGAAAACTGGGAAGGTAAATTCCTTCTCTTAAATATTTTAAATAATTTTGAAATATTTAAAAATGGCTCTTAGTATCTGAAAAGGAGGTTTTATCTTAAAGTAATAAATAAATATATACAGAAATATCCTTTAAACCTAATCAAACAAAACATTTAACTGACATCAAATAACTATACATTTATTTTCAAAATATTATTTACTTTTTGGTGTTAAGTTTAAACCTTTAAACACTTAATTTCCCTTTTTAGTTACCTTCCAAATGCTGACAGGTTTAACATGGAATTTAAATAGAAAAATAAATTTTACAAAATGCGAATTTGTTTTGAGTTCTTGGTTTTTTTATTTTTTTTTAGCATAACTCGGTCTTCTGCTGTTTGCTTTTTCTAGACCAGATCAGAAACAGAACATATCAGAGGAGAACTATGGGAAAATACCGCCAAATGTTGAGAGAGAAAAGTTATGAGCGATGGGGCAGGTTGAAAAAATGCAACACGTAGCATTTGAATAAAATGTGTCAGGGAAATACGAGTTGCCGGAGATAGGGGGAGGCTGTGATAAGCAAAACAGGGAGAGAGAGAGGAAGTCAGGGGAGATAGCAACCGGAAAAAAATATAGAACAAAGTTTGATTTATGATTCCGATTCGGAGATTTGTAGATGCGCGCACAAGCCGAAATCGAAATCAGTCGCACACACAAAATACGAGCTTCGATTGCGATAGAAAATATTGTCCAAAAATATTCTTTAACAAAGTGTTTCAATTTAGGCAACAATTTTATGTATTTAGTAAAGAATACTCTTGAGAAACTATTAAACTTTTCCACTGATTTTTAAAACAGATCCCGTTTAACTTCCACTTCGCAGTAACCACGAAAAAATGCACTCTAATAAAGATAATAAAAAAAAGACCAGCAGCAGATGGAGTAGCGTAATAGGAAAGAAAAAAAAAACACCACCAAGATGAAATTGCATTATGTCGATTTTGTGGATTTTCCTATGCAAAGAGAGGAAAATTCAGGCGAACAAAAAATGACGAACAAAAATGGGGCAAAGGAGGAAGCTCAACTGGCTGCAAGTGGCTCAAAAAATGCCTCAAGATGTGGCAACATTGGTCTTGGCCCGAAGTTACTTTGCATCCTTTAAGCACAGGTCCTTGGACGGGACACAGAGACGAAAAAAAAACCCGTAGCCAGCGGTATAATGGAAAATAAGGAGATAAAGAAGTTTTCATTGGTTTCGGCTGCAGGCTGATGAAGCTGAAGCAGCAGCTTCAGGTATCCTTCATCCTTTTCAGCCGGGGCTCATAAAAATCATTCATTTGCAAAAAGCCAAATCGCAAAGCTGAAGAGAACTGATGGGTAATTTCATGAGATTTTTTATTTAATGAAACTTCTTTTAAGATTTATATTTATTTTCCTAAATAAACCCAAAAATGATCTCTTTTATATTGAATTATTCTCCCTATATTTATAGTTCCAAAAAATCTGTATCTGTATAATTTTCGTTTGAGTTTTATTGGTTTTCAAAATAGTTTATTTTCTTCGGTTTATGGCTTTTTGATATGTTGCTCAATAAAAATGCTATTATTATGTCGAATAATTCTTTGAAGTTGATGAATTGTGTCATAAGATTATAGAGTTTTTTATTACCGCACCCCTGACATCGTTCTAATCTATAAGGAAGCAATAATTAATTAAAACAGAAACAAGATTAAGTACAATTTCATTCGGTTTCAAAGGTTTCTTGACTGTGTTTAGTAAAGAAGGAAAACTTGACTAAGTCCTTGGCTCAGCTTAAGCCAGAATGTTTGCCATTTAATTTGCCAAGGCTAACCTAGGCTTCATCCCCACTTTCCACACAGAAACCACAAATTTCACCCCACGGAAAATTATCCGCCTTAAATTTGTGTGTTATCTAGGCACACGACACGACTTACTTTCGACAAAGGGAAGAAGCCAGGCCAAAGACTGCCGGCTGGGCGTGTTTTTAATTGCCAAGGACAATTAAAAACAATTTTGCAGGCACAAAAGAGTTGGCAATAAATTTAATTGGCCTGCTGCCGTTACGCCCATTGATTATTTTGGGTGTGGGCGGGGCAGCGAGCACTTTCGCACCTAGTGACAAGGTGTCTAGGGTTGCCGTCGCCCGAGGAGGTAGCTCGACGGGGTGAATGTGGCGGTGGATGGGGTGTCTTTTCTGTGCTGGTTTTAGCCGGAATGGGGCGGCAATTTATGCGGCTGTCAGTTGCAGGGGCAACTTGGATTTTTATTGGCACCCGGCACGCAGCCAGAACTCGTTCAGCTCTTTCCTCTCAAGTAATTGCATCGAGCACATAAATCAATTGAATTGCATTTTCATGCGACAAGTTTGGCCAACCCCCGGATTGTCTGCGAGTGAAGTGAAAGCCAAAGTAGTTTTTCACGCTGCCCTTGGCTGTCTCTCATCTTTTTAGCTGGTGAACCCCCAACCCTCGACCGTTGCATAATCAATTGAAATTGCAGGCAGAGCGTCACTGGCAGAACTAACCCCATAGTGTTACAATCCTCATCCAAATCGAAGTCCAAGTCCAAGTCCATGTCCAAGTCCAATTCCAGCTCCAAGTTTAATCCCCCACAAAAAGTACCACTATTTCCCCCCTATTTTCAGCTCACGTATACAGATTATCAGCAACTTCGTTTATGGCTTATCAAATTAAATGATTAATGTTTTCCCCTCATGTTTCCGCCGTATTGCTTTCTTTTTTTTCTGCTGTCGTTCCTGGAAAATGTCAACGGCAACAGTTTTCATTTCTGTACTCTTCTTCGTATTTTATTTTCCTTCACAGAGAGTTCAAATGGTTTTCGTGTTGCGGTTGTCGGTTTGGTTTAAGTTTCGTTCAACATTTTATTGCGAAACTTTTGTTTGTGGCCGACCTTTATGCCTAGCTGATTTGTGGCTGAGCAAATTGTTTTGAAGCATTTAGTGTCAATAGGATCGAGGGAATTAAAACTAACCTTAGGTGTTCTTTTGATGGCTGGCTTAACTATTATTTAACTTAAAGTTGGCTTAAAAAGTTTGGGAGTTTTGTGGAGGGGGAAACTCGATTTACTATCGAACTACCAAGAGTGTCCTTAGATGGTTAAACTTGAAGTTTTCTAAGACTTTATAATTTTATTTAAATTTGTAAATATTATATTAAACAATAGCTGTCACTGTGGCTTATGAAATTACAACTGCATTCCTTTAATGCCACGAAAATCATGCTTTCACTTGCATTTTCCCATACTTAAAATTCTGGAAATTCCATCTGCAAAAGTCCTCATCATTCGCAGAGCCCATGATCCCCACACACATCGCATTAATCAGTCAGGACATTGGGACACACACACGCAGACAAATACGCACTCGAAAGTATAACTCATCAGGGCGCAAATTACAAAGACAAACGATGACTGACAACCGCAAGGCTTTTTTGGCTCACAAGCTGGGCGGAAAGGCGAGCTGGGTGGAAAATTGCGGGGTCACCACTTAGCACCCGCAATCCATAGAGCTGCAGCTGAAGGGAAACTGTGGGTAGGGTGGGGAGGCGAGAGGGGAAAGCAGAGGACCAGGCAGGAGCGTTTTTGTTAATTAAACAAATGCCGCAGTGACATGTGCACATCACGAGAGATGTGATGACTTTGCCGGGGTTTTGGTTTGGGCCGCTGCGGTTTATGCATCTGCATTCGTGACGGTTGGGGGCCTGGGCGTTGGGTGGCTATAACTGTGAATGTACAGATAGGGTATGCTGGGTATTCGGGTGGCTGGGTGGTGCACTGACAATTCCGGTTGACAAAAGCACACTCACACACACACACACAAATAACGGGGAAAAGCAGGCAATGTCGCTGACAATGGCTCCGCATGCAATTTAATTTATTTCAATTGCAACGGAATTATTACGACAGACGACAAAGTGCCGTCGCAGAGCAATTTGCTCAGCACCACTCCACCATCCGCTCCCCGATGCTCTCCTCCTCATCTTTATCGCTTTTTTAGGGAATTGTTAATAAACAAATTCATGCGCAAAGAAAGTTAGAGCAGCGAGCGTCGATTTCAATTAAACAGACGCGTGGCTCCCGTTGCCCCACTCAAGCTGATAATGACCACACAGTGGCGGGGGCAGGAGGGGGGTTATAAAGCAGCTTCCGGGAGGGGAAGGCACGTAGGGGGTTGGGGCAGAAGTGGCAGAAACTTGCCCAGCACAGCGGTCAGGAAGTTGAAGAAGTTTATTTCCTTTGGGAATGCTGCGATGCACGCACAATGGTTAAAAAACAAGAAAAATGTCACCGAAACATGGAAGTGGTTTTATTTTAATTGGGGAATTGTTTTATGAAGAATTAAATAAGAGTTTGAACATAATTAAATTGTTTAATTTCAAAGGAAAGTTTGAGTTATTATTCTAAGTTGTATTAAGTACTAAAGTTAAGGTATTCAGAGGATAATTACTTTAAGATATTGAAATATTTTAATGTTTTCTTCTTTTCTCTTTAAATTGGTTCTCTGTTTTGCTGATATATCAAAAATAATATCCATAGTATCTCCTTTTAATGCCATTTTTTGCCACTGTGACCAATTGCCAAGTCTCTGTTCAAGACACCCAATTCCCGGTGGCAATTCTCAGTTGCAATTTCGCAATGTTAACCCATCGTGGGTGGCATGGGGCATTCAATTTCGCCACTGTTGATTTCCTCGGCTTCTTGTTGCTGTTTGTTCGTTGTGGCAACAAAACACTTTTATTTTTGCTGTTGTTATTGCTCGGCTTGCCCAGTTTCAAGTGTAAATTAATTTATGAGGCACGCCATGGAGCCGGCGCCAGGCTGCGGTCACAGACAGCCCCCTACCCCCCTAACCGACGCCAAAAAAAGCCCCCGCTTTCGGTGGCAGGGGAAATGTCAGTCAGAGTGTGAAATTTCATATTTGAATACGCGCCAAAACGTTGACAAATGAAGTCTGCATAATTGGCTAACATTTGGTCATGGAAATGGAGAGGTTTTGTGAATATGAATACAGGCAGGGAAAGTATAGGTAAATTTATAGAAGTAAAAATATATATAACAGGGAAATTACTGATATTAAAACCACTGAAGCACAAGGAAACTTTAATGATTTTATTAGAATTTTTTAGGTTGTTTAAAATATAAGATTAAGATTTATTATAAACTCTGATTTAAAATTTCCTCTCTTTTCTCTGAGTGCACTAGTACAACCCGCTTTTAATTTAAGTTGATTTAACTCACCTTTCAGTGTGCCAATGAAAAACAGAGCGGCAAACAGCAAATTGAGATGGCCAAACATGTTGATTGTTGATTGTTGGTTTCTGTTTCGGTTTTGTTTTAATGGCTACCTCCTCCTGCTCCTTCTGTGGCGAGTATCTGCAATGGAAGAAATTTGAAAATAAACATAAATATTTAAATAATTATTTATTATATTTGTTTCGTTGGGTGAGTCACTCGCTAGGCGACAGGACAGGCGGCAGCAAATTTGTTTTGCTTGTTTGGCCGAGCATAATAGAGATGTTTTGTTTTGTTTTGTTTTTTTTTTTTTTTTTTTGAGAAGAGGGCGTGGGGCCCAACCCTGAAAAACAATAACGGAAGAGCGCCAGCTGTCACCTGTGAACCTGTGTTACCTGTTAGCTGTTACCTGTTAGCTGTTACCTGTTACCCGGTCACCAGCCAGCCAGTCGCCGGCTTGCTGTCATCATTCAAATGTCATTTTCCCGAAAGGGTGGGGAGCCACAAATTGCTGTTTGACACGGCACCTGACGCTAATCAAAACTACACATGCACTTTTGGGGGAAAATCCCTCCCTGCATGCTCTGCCCTCGAAGCAATTAAGCCCGGTTTTGGGCCTGCTAAATTTTCATTACTGTGGTCCATTGTCCAAAGAGAATTTGAATTCGATTGAAAAGCCCAGGCAAGAGCCACCTCGCCCCCATTTTCCCCCGGCTCCCATCAATTCGAAAATCGTTCAATGATTGTCATCGTAGGTGTGACTAATTGTTGGTCATTTATCTTCTCTGCTTTCTTCTTGGATTGAAATTTTTTGTTTTTGGGATTGTATTGCTGTTGTTTGGCTCAATGTGTCCCTGGCCTCTTTGTTTTTTTTTTTCGGTTTTCCATAGAAGTCATGAATAATTTCCGTTCTAAATGGAAGGAAAGGTTGGGCTTCTTCGGTGTCTCTAATTGATAGATAATTGAAGGCCTCCGAGGGGCAAGGGGCTGGTGGATTGATCAATTGGCTGGAGATGAGGCAGCAGATGATGAATGAATATGCCTGATTAAGTGAGGGATAAGATGGGACTCAAAACAGATAATGAATGGAAATTCTTGACTTTTTGCGACGAATGATGTCATCTGTGAAATTCTGGGTAAAAGTAAAAGCAGGAGAATATATCTAAAGAGATTTAAGACCTTAAATAATTTATCTTTGTAATTATTATAAAGGAAAACTATTAGTAAATTCCTTCAGTGTATATCTAAACCATTTGCAATTAAATTTACTCATTCAGCCTAGCAACAATCGTATTTAAAATTCCAATTTCAAATAAATTCTTCATTAAATTCATGTTATTTTAATTCATGAAAATACAAGTGGAAATTCCCTCATTCGGCAATGACTTCAAATTAGAAATTGTGACATGCAATTAGGAATAAACTCCGAAAATTCCCTGTTATATAGTTATATATATTTATGTTCCCCATGTAGGTCATTCAAAACACTTTGATTGACAAATGCAGAAGACATTTATGGTGCGGATGGAATAAAATCAAATAAATTAGAGCCTCGGAATGACTGTCAGAAACGGTTCGCATGCAATCTGCTCAAAGGCAGATGTAAACTTGGGCAATTCAACGGAACGAAGCTAAACTGGAGGCTAAACTAAAATCCAACAGCGATTTCTACTATCCTGACTATAATGTGACTTGCATATCCGTGTATCTGGGGTCCTTGTATCTGTTCGTTCGCTTTGTATCTGTTCGCTGGCACCGTAAACAAGTCAACAAGGACTCCGGACTCCGACTGCCATGGGCAACACCCCCCACATTCCACTTCCCACTTCCCTTTGTTGAGTTTCCCTCCCCTCACGACAGGTGCACAAAACGGGGCCCTAACTTCGTCACACACGTCTCACTTTCCCCTCGGTTTTCCTTTCTCCTCCTCTGCCATGTTTTTTTTCCTTGCTGGCAAACTAATTTCAAAGCAAATGCGATACAGTCACAAGTGACTGAGACGAGGACTCCCCAGCCGGTTGTTGGGTTTCCTCCGGTGGTTCAGGTTCCAGGGCTCTCCTTGAACTCAAATACTGGTAGCAATTTTGGGTGGGTTTTTGGAATTACCATTACATATTATTTTACAATGTATTTTATGATAAATTTGATTTTGCTTTTTATTTAATTGAAAATGAAATTATTTCATTTGATTCTTGGTTTTATTTTAATTAAACTTTCCTCAGTGCATTTCTAAAAAACAACCTCATATCTAAACTTGAAAGCTATTTTATTTCCACAGCCAATTTTGTGTTTTTTTTTCGGCAGCTTCATTTGCATAATTCTGTCGTTAACTGGCGGAAAAATGTAATCGAAGGAACGAGTAGATAGTAGAGCCCTAGGGATCTACGCTTCTCCATCCTTATTTAAAAAATCCTGCACTTTACTCTAGTAATTAGAATGTAAAATGTCAAAATACGAATTACATTGAAATTTTTGCACAAACAGAATATCATTTTAGGGAAAAACAAAACCAAATATGTAGCTTCCATTTGGACAAATGGTCATTATGGTCAAATGTCAGGAGAAAACAAACCGAAAAGCCCTAAAAGTGTGATGTGTAATGTGTGTTTGTGGAGTCGTAATAAGAGAATGATATTGGAAAAACTTTTACTTTTTGTTCATTGTGGTTCAGTGGGTTTTTTGTTTCCTCTGTGTGAAATGTGTGAAAATTCGATAGAAAATGAAATGTTGCCAAGGTCTACCTTGTTCCATTTTTACCCCGAAGCTATGGAAAATTGAAAAGTTATCAATTACAGCTCCTTTTTGAGTGATTGACTTTCCCTCCACGCTGCCCTTTCTTATTTCAAATGAAAGTCTAGCATATGCCAAAAAATGTTTTGTTCTTTCCACACATTTTCTCCATCTCTCTGCGGCTCTCATTTCCCGAGCTTCCTCAGCTCAGGTTACATTTTCATGGCCCGAAGCGTATTGAGGTAATTGAATTTTGGTTTTTGGCCAAGCTGATGAGTGTGTGGGTTTTGAATAACTGAGGTAGCAAAAATGTTCAAATTACCAAACGTAAAAATGTGTGCAGATATTCAGGGGAAGATTAAAGTCATTATTCGGAATAACTAAAGTCTTTAAGAGGTTAATTAAAGGGGAATTTAAATTAAGGAATTTATTTATATAAGAAATTATTATTGTTATCCATAACAAATCCTTTCTGCTACTTAGGTTTTAATTTCACTACTAATTAGCTTTGCCATTTGAATTGTTAAATATTTATTACACAGAATACAAAATACTAAACACATATGTAATCCAAAACCAATTTATAATTGCCCAATTAGTCAATAAACTAGCTTCCGTATTTAAATAAATTTCCAACCAATAATAAATACACTCATAGAAATGACCACAAATCACTTTCCATTTATTAAGCCACATCCCGGGAGGCCACCATCAAATAAATATGAAAATTAACCCATAGCACCACCACTTAATTCGATTCACCCACTGAACCACTTGACTTGATTGAAGGCAGATCAAATTGCCCAAATAAAAATTCGTTGGCCGCCAACAAAATTACGATGATGGGAATTAATTAATAAGTTCGTGTAATAAATAACAAAAGATAAATATATAATATATAAATAGGATGGATCTAGGAATTCCATTGCAAGACAAAATAAAGAGGAATGTGCTTCTTTCAGAATTTATTGCGTTCGTGTGGGAGGGCCACTTGCCGCGTTGCCAAATCGATTTCAAAACTTCATAAACAATCCCCTCCTCTGGGCCGCATTTGGAGAAATCTCCGCTCGGCCAATAAACTGGTAACAACAAAAACAATACTGAACAGAACCAAAGTGATTCGAAATTTATAAACAACAAAACGAAGCAGTTTGGGCGCTTTAATTTGTTTATTTTGTGCTAAAGAGCAACACGCATCGAGTGCCATAAAAAATCAACAGGCAGCAGGCCAGAGGGTCTGGCTATATATTGTATATATATGTACATATCGCATAAAAGGGGGATTCGCTGGGGCCAAACTTACAAAATTTATAAACTGTGCAAACTCTGGCCGAGCAGCGGCCATAAAAAAAGGCAAACTGAGTCGGAATATTTATGCAAACGTCAATTGGTCTGCAATTGAATTGAGCCACGAGGCATGGCGCATGAGGAATGAAACATGAGGCATGAGGCACGTACTTTCAGATGCCCCATCGAAAAAGCCCAATCTTTGCAGGATACCCTATGCCAAAAAGGGGCTGCTGAAGTTGGATTTCGAAAGATGCTGGAGAATAATTAATTTTAAATATTGAGTTAGAAAACAAAGGAAAAACAAATCATTCAGAAGTCATTGTAAAGTATTTAAAAGGTTGAAATATATGTAGATTGATAACCATAATCTAGAAGTATGAATTCTAATAATTTGTTTATTACATTTACTTGAAAAAAAGTAATTTCGATTTAGTTTTAGTTAAAAAATAAAACCTAGAATTGTTTTTGCTGGTTTTGTAAAGCGTTTAACTAATTTTAGCTAATAAACTCTTGATCTATAATTTTTCTGATATAAATAATCATAGCAAATACATTTCTGGATACTCTTTTGAAGCCACTTTTAATTTTCACCTTAAAGTGAAGTTAAATAAACAAAGGAAGTCTGGGCAATTAATACAAATAGAATATAATTTTTATTACACCTTTGATTTGATATATTCATCCGCTTGAATAACCAAACAACTAGGAAAATGTTAAACAAAGAAATTATTTACCATTTAGGTCACCTTGTTAATTGTTAAATAGTAAAGAAATTAAAGGAAACCCTTAGAAATATTAACATATTTCATTCTTTACATGACGCAATCTTTAGGTATTTCAGAAATAAATAATTGATAATTATAATAATATTTGTCATTAAAAAATCCTCTAAATAAGTTAAAGTTAATTCAAATGAACTTGTTATTTTACACAGTTAATGTGGTTAGTAATTTAAATGTATATTTCAATATAATTTATATTAAGACCTCAAAGAGCCCAACAGAAACTTAATTTCTTTAAAAAACCTTCTTAATTGGGTCTATTAATTTCCCTATTTCCCTATTATTTCCCTGCTCCAACAATTTTTCCTTCGAAATCCCTCTCCCTATGCAGAGCATTTCTAATTCGTTCAAATCGATCAGCGATGATATTTCATTTGTATTTTTTATTAGGCACCCCAAAAACCCCCCGGCCGGCAGAGCTCCCAAATTGATATACAAGTCAGACAACGTGACGTATGAGTGATGATGCGTGTGCGCCTCCTTTCGGGCCCACCCCGGTGTCCCCCTCCCCCCACCACCGGGGCCGTGTAAACAACGAATTCGATGGCAAGAGCATATGATTGCCATATTTGCCATAGCGCCGGTTCAGTTAGTATCGTTCCGAAAAGTGTGTTCGATGGATGGGAAATTAGGTTGCAGCGACGCCGGCGCCAATTCTGAACAAGAGAAGAGAAAAAGCAGCGAAAAGTGTTTCCACTGGCTTGTTTATGCCCGTAGCGGCAGCCACTTGAGGCTGTTGGAAAATGCCTCACTTTTCCCCCTTGTCCCTCTAATGTGCAGCTTTTGATTGACTGACGAGCGAACGAGTTGAATGATTGTCTGCTGCATATATTGATTTGCATCCAGTGGATGATTGCCCATTTGCCGTAATTTGCCCTACACAATGCCATTATTTATTTGATTGATATGCCATATATATCCAGCCTACAATATAGTATATATGTGTCCTCCATATATCTGTGTTTATATATAGCGCAAATATTTTAAAATTATTTGCCTTGGCTTCTCGCCATTTGTTTGCCGCTAATTTGACTGTCAATCAATCGATGACTGCCATGGGTTTATTTTTTTGTTCAGCGCTCCATAAATATTTTTTCGTTTGTAAATTCCCTGTATATAAATACTATACACAATACGCAATTGTTTGATATAAATTTGCTGACGTTCAGTGTTTGATTTCATTTATGCATAAATATTGGACATTAAGAGGAATATTATCACTTTTTTATGCTTGACCCTGGGATGCTCATACATGAAATAAATACCATTCTGTGCATGAAATGAATCACTTTGTAATATATATTGTTTACCCATCAAATATTTATTGATTTTAATATTTTGTTCATCAATAATTATTTATTAAATTTATATTCTGAGGCAGCTTAAAATGAATCCGAGGTAATTAAAGTGTTAATAGTTTTCCGCTAGACTTGGCGGTTTAATTTATATTTTCATATTAACTCCACTCTCTCTCTTAACTAAGACTTCACTTGCCCCTAAAAATGTAATAAAAGAAATATAAATATTTACATTAAGTGAATTTCAATCAATTCCGGCCAAGCCACTTTATGCATACATTTTTCATTGAATTTCTGATTTCTATATTTGTAATAAATTCTATATGCATTTTCCATGGAGACTGCAGGGCTCAAATTAATTGTCGAAAAAAAACACACACATAACTAAAGGATGGAGTGAATATTTCTTAACAAATTTACTTGGAGCAGGAAACAATGGTTTTGTTTAACTTGATCCAGGCCATCTCAATTGGGAATATGCCATAAATTTGCAGGAAAATGAAAACGGAGCCAACAAGAATACGATTTTGCTGTGTTGAATATATATATATTTTCGTCTTCCTACATTTTTTGGCCCGAAACATCGTCACCATCATCATCATCTTGGCCATCATTTATTCATGACAATTTTTGCTGTTCGCAGCTGCAGCCTGGAAATGAAAATGGAGTCACAGCTATGCTTTGAGGTGAATTTTCGTGCAAATGAAAAGCCCTCTCATCGATAATGCAGGCAACCGGGAGCAACCACAGGAAAAGTGGGCTAGAGGAAATGTAAAGCAATTTTCAACCCATAAATGAATGAGGAATTTCTTTATTCACCCAGACAAATATTCTGAAAACCCCCTCCAAAACTTAATGCGTATTTTCCATAACCTGGCTGGCTCATTGTAAACATTGAACGGGAAGCCCCAAAAGTTCAAACCGTGCAAATGAGTTGGCCACAAAATGTCAGTTACAGATACCTTCGCCCGACTTTCCTCTTTTTTCCACCCTTTTTCCGAACCGCAAACGCGTCGAAAATATATTTTTCGGGCAAGGAAGCAAGCAAGAGTTGACTGAAGTTTTCTTTTCTATTTTTTTTCCTTTCGTGCAAATAAAATCAATCAATTTTCGGTCTGGCAAGGGCATAGGAAGCCAACAGCCAAAGCAGCAGTCTAAGTGTTCGTCCGACACTAAAATCTATTTGCTGAGGTGTTGACAAAAAGTGTGGGGAACTTAGGGGAGCAAAGTACTAAGGGAGAAGTACGCACTAAAGTTCAGTGATAAAATAAATAACTAAACAGTTTAGTAGCTTCCTTACAAATTACCTATAAAAATTAGTAAACTAAATAAACTCTTTAAAATGTTGTTAAAGTTTTCTTTGCTTAAATTTGAATTGAAATATAAACAGATATGAATTTCCTTATGGTAAAATGGAAAAGTAGCCTTGCCACAATCCCCCCTAACCGCATTTTCATAGAATTAAAACGCAGCCCCATTGAGACAAGGAAACTCCTTAATAAGTAATCGATTTCCAGAGCAGACAGGACAAACCCACTTTTGAGTTCGGTTCCCTAATTAAAAGAATCAACTGGAGACGCAAGCCCTCGAGTGCTGAATGATTTAGCAGACGCTCGTTCCGATTTTTCTTTTCGGAAGGGAAAGCAACGGGGAAATTTTCATTAACAGAAACCGCAACGAATGCGAGACTTGGTGTTGGGAATGGGAATGGGAACTTACAATTTCCTAGCCCTGCGTCGATTTCTGTGTAATGCCCGAAAATAAAAATCAATCAACACGTTCGCTTAATAGACCTTCGGCTCTTGTCTCGTCGCAGATGTAAATGTATCTGCAAGATACATTTTCGAATGTTTCCAAAGTGTAAGTATTGCACAAAGACAAATTGCTTTTGTCTCTAATTTTAACACGACTCGTCTTCATCTTCATTTTTTTATTTTTGTTGTTGTTGTGCTTTAATTTGTTTGCCGTGGGAGTGAAAAAATGTTCACACGGTTAAGGGTTTTCGTCTACGGTTTTTTTTCTCTCCTTGAGTTCTGTTTGGAATTGATTGGCGCACGTTTTGCGCGTGGCTAAGCAAAAAAAAAACATAAAAACCTAAAAAAAATACATGAAAAAAAGAGCTAAGCAAAACCAGACAGATGGGAAAGATCGAGTGATGAGACTAAGAGATACTTGGTAGTAAAAAATCAATTGTTATGAAGAAAAGTTATTAGCTTTTTACATTTTAAAAGTGAAAAAATTATAATTAAAGATTATTTTTTATAGAAATTTTTGGTATATGAAAAGCATCTTATTTTTTGAAACACATAATTTTCGAATGTTTTAATTTGATATTTCTAGCAGTTAATTTTTTAACTCTTTAATTTAATTTTGTTTAATTTCTTTTAATTTTAAATGTTTAAGTAATCTAGTTTGCAGATACCATATACGCTTCCCGTTTACCTTCTATGAACATAAAAACTTTACCCAATAACCAAAACAACAAGCGAGAGGAAAAGTAAAAGATTTTTTATGGGGGGCCCACGAAAAAATGCATTCTGAAAAATTTCACATTTACATTTGGGTTTTTCACTGCTCTGCTTTATCTTCTTCGGGTTCTTTCGGCTGGCTCAATCTTTATTGAAAGTCTGGGCGGCGTCTCCTACTTCACGCTGTTATTATTATTTTCTTTCTGCTTTTTTTTGCTTTTTTTTGGGGCGGAGGGAAGCAGCACTTTGCGGGTGCTTAAAACAGCTGACAGGCCCCACTGACAGATTGATGTATGTTGATGCTCCCTGCGCGCTCCCTTTTCCCCTGCTGAATCTTTTCCACACTCTTAATGAAAATATTTCTGTTTGTGCTATTTTCATTTGACTTTGCGGCCTGTTCGAAGATTTATGTCTTGGCTGGGATTTTTCGCCCATCTTTAACCTGAGTTAATTTTTATTGGAGGGCTAATAGGGCACGCACAGCGCCGTCCCTTAAATCGTTGACAATTGGTCCAAGTTTTGGTATAAAAATATAAATTCCATTATGGTGGCTCTTTTCTATTCGATGTTTAACACATTTTTGGATTTGTTTTGGTGGCAAAAAGGTCAGATTCTGTGTTGCAGAGGGAAAAGGGAAGGATTTCTCCTCGCAACGTGAAAAGTGATCAGCGTCAGAGGATTAAGCTTTGTTTGTTTGATTTTCCAGGGAAGCAAATCAATATTAGGAGTATACAGGGAAATTAATAGGCAAGAAATGTTTATTAAAATGGAAAATAGGAGACGCTTTATAAGTCAACATTCGCTTACTTAGTGTAAAAACAATAAGAAGATTCATTTTAAATTTAAATATAAATACATATGTCAAGAAACTCTTTCAAATTGACCTTTAAGCTTGACCGTTGTATACAAATATTTACAATATTTGAAAATTGCCTCAGAATTATTTGAATTTTCCTGCTCTAATCATCAAAAAATAATATTATATTTATTGACAAATATTTTCCTAGAATCTCATACAATACCTTCTTATCTATTGGGAAAAGTAAATTCGAATCCGATCCACTCAAAACTATTCCAATCACAGCTGAGCTCGCTGAGATTAAACCATTTGGACAGCTGTAAATTTATTCAAATCCATTGGCAGTCCTTTGATATATTCCCGCCAAGGAATTGGCAAATTGTAAACCCATTTTCGCTCACCCTTTGCGATTTTAAAACGAAAAAGCAAAACTTGCCACCGTATAAACAAATATGCCAAACGCAGCACACCGCAGAAAAAAATGTGTGGAAAATCTCACGCGGTCTCTGTCTCTCTCTCTCGGTCAGAATAAAAAACAAAACAAAATGCCAAACAAAGGAAAAAAGGGTAAAAAGAATCAGATCCATTTGCTGACCCAAAAAAAAGGGGGCGAAAAAAGGATAGCTCCCCGAGGTGGGCTGCTGCATGTGTAGGCGTGGCGGCTTGCCTTATTGTGGGTATTCGTGTTTATCTTAGTACAAATATTTGTTTATTTATACAGGCGCTTTTTAGCGCACTTTTTTGCGTACTTTGTGCATAAATATTTCAGCCATAAATATTTTCCCAGTCTGAAATTCTTGGAACAGTGCGCCCTAATAATGGTGGTCAATTGGACAGAAAAAAAGGAGCACTGGTGCTAAAACAGTTTAAAAGTAACAAGAAATATTAAAACAGATTTAAATAGTGACTTAAAATAAACTTTACATAATTTTATTAACCATTTAGTATTTTATTATTTAAAAATAAAGTTATACAAATTATATTTTAATTTATAAATAATTAAATTGAATTCAACAATGGTATTATTATTTTGTATTACTCGCAGGGATCTAGGAAATATTCATTCATATTTTAATATTATTAAATGAGCAAGTTATTTTAATTTATTTTTTTATTATAAAAAGCTTTTATATCTTTGCTGTTGTTTATATAGTTTACTTACTTATTAATAATGTATTTTAATGTGATTTCTTTATGATTTCACCAATATTACTTTTATTTGATTTTATTAAAAGTGATCTTCATTATATAAATATTAATATTTATAAAAGTATTTACTATATTCTAAAGTCGTATATAATTAACTAATATTTCCTTTATTTGATAAGTTATCACAGCTAAGTTTTCACTGCATTTAAAACAAATGTTTTTACTGTTTAATTACACTTACTTTAGATAATGTGAGTTTCCCGGGATCCAAGGTCCCCTATTAAGATCCCTTTTTAATAAACGATGTTTACTTAGGCTCCAGGATAAATGAGCGATTCAGAAGCTAATTAATTAATGGGGACACTGGAGCACTGTTTGTTTTGTTTTGTTTTAGTATTTTCGAGGGCTGTTTATCAGCTGTTTTCGATCATCTTTTTGCTGAGATTTGTTGAAGCATTTCGAAAATGTTTCGAAAATTTCGCACGAATGCACTTTAATTATTTACTTAAATATTTTGTATTTTGTATTTTTATTTCTTTAGAAGCTGACCGGTCACAACACACGCACACTCGCGCCCTGCAGCGCACACTCACACACACTCTGTCAGGTATATGGTTAATCCAAGCGTCCGTGACCTACGATCCCTAAGAATTTGTAACTATTTCGGATGATAATTATCGGAGTGTATTATTTTGCCCGCTTTCTTAATATTAAAAGTTCACAAGTCAACTTCTGGTCACTGGTCACTGCTCCGCTCACTGGCCGCTAGTCACTTGAAGAGCTCTAGACTGCAGCGCTATAGACGTTCGATCCGCACGATTTCCCGTTATAAACTGAAACGCACGAACTTGGCTTGCTTTTGAATTTGGCGCTACTTATGGAATCGTCGTTTCTGCCCCTCGAACATGTTCGAGTTCGGCTGGTAAATATACTAAAAATTCAAGCGCTAAACTCAGAAGAAACCAAACGAACGCCAACACGAAACTGAACAGCCGAAGAGCCGAAGCAACTTGGAAATAAACGAAAGGATATACGAAGACCCAGCGAAGGACAAACGAAGTCACACGAAATCCACCCACGACTAGGAGCAATGGCGACACCTGGCGGAAATGGTGCTAACTCCACTCTTATACGCGGTTCGAAGGGGAGAAACTGTTTGGGTTCGAGGTTGCAGTGGCATGTTGGAAGAGTGTTTGGATGCAGCTTCAGTTTTATTTTGTTTCTCCTTTTTTGTTTTTTTTTGTTTTGCCGCAAATAATGCTTCAAAGGCAACAGATACCGATTCCTTTGACCAAAAAAATCCTGGCAAATGATGGATTGCTAATATGCTAGCAAAATGGCTGCATTTCAATGGGACTCAAGCGGATTGCCTGTGGCGGGAAAACTGCGTACGGGTACGATTTGTGCAGGTCATGGAAAATGACAAAAATTCATACAATTTAAAAGAAAAATAAGTTTTTTCAATATCGGAGATTAAAAAAAAATAAAAATAAAAAATATATTTGTGTACACCAAAAATAATTTTTTGTATAATAGTAAATTAACAATGCATTTAATATTTGCTAATTTAAAATTATCACAACAATTTCATTCATAGTTTATTTTTTTTAAACATGTTCAGCAATGTTCAAAAATCATTTAAAAATTTCCTGTCGTTTTATGACCTTTGACTGATAAAAGTCAATGAATTCTTGGCCAAGTGCAGGTAAATAAATAAATGGTGTTGCTTACCTGATAAGAAAATGGTCAAAAAGATACAGATTTTTGTTTCCCAGAAAATAATCAGGTAACCTATTTGTTCTGTCAACAATTGTTCTTATTTTTCTTTGGTAAAACCCGTAACTTTAACCTAACAAGTCCTACACAGTGGCTTTAAAATTTATTTAACAATGAAAATGTATAAATATAGAAAAATAAGAAATTCTAATTCAGAACTAGAAACTATTTTATTCATAAAAATAGTAATAGTTTTAATGAAGCCCAATAAGATCATTTCCTTGAAATTTCTTAAATTCCAAAAGGGTCACCTTTGACACCTTGTAAATGTTGGCTTATAAATACCCAGGATCCCAAGTCTGGGCATTAACTTGGCCACTTTATGGAGCACCTTTGCAGCCTGTCCCCCAGAAACTAATGCGATTGCCATCTTGCCGCCCTCCCGGAAAATGCTCCCATTGAGATTAGGCCGCAAGGAAAATCTTTTGACCATATCTGCTTATAATGTAAATAGCGGCACGCCCATAAAACAATTTGCCCCGACTTACAAATAACCCCAGAAAGAGGCAGCAACAAATTTAACACTTAATTGTATTAACAGGCCGAAGGCAGGAGGGAGTGTGGGTAATCCCGGGCAAAAGCAAATCCGGACGCGTGTCCAGTTCGTTGTTGTTGTTTGCTTAGACACAGTTTAGGGCCCACACAAAGGACCAATACAAAAAAAAGGGGGCATACAAGGGGAGGCCAAGAAAAACCCAAGGAAAACAACTCCAAGGGAGGGAGAGAGATAGGGGAGCGATTCCAAGGAGAAAGCGAGTGGCGGGGAGGCCCTGGGTTTGATTGATGATTTTATGACATTGTTTACTCAAGTGATGATGAGAAGAGTAAGGAGATAGCCGACCTGCCGACCGGCCATCCTTTGTGTCCTTTCAAGCCGGTGTCGAGTGAGACCCTGTCCCTCCCCCCACCTAATAATTCTCCCTTTTTTATGGCCCTTCCCGGAATGCTATCAATCTTTTGCTTATTAGGGATAATATTACAATTACTTGTAAGTGAGATAAGCCCCAGGGGCAGTCCGACTGGGAACTGAGTCAGGAGGAGTTTGGGTTTATCCTGCCCGGGTTAAGTGTTCAAGTGGTCCGTGTCTTTGATCTTGGGCTCTGCGACAGCGAGTCTGTTGTGTAAATAGATATCGGTTCAAGTGAAGAAGCCAAGTGATTGACAAGACGGAGAGTGGGAAGAGTCTTCCAGAAGTGTCCAAAAAGAAGCATCAAGTTGAGGCGCCTGTGCCAAGTATTCCGACTAAAACATACCGCCAGAAAGATCTGATTACATTCTAGAGTTGTATTAATAATTAAAAAATATTATTTCAGAGACTAGCATAAACAAAAATAATGTTTAAAATCAAGAGATACAAAAACTACTCCCGCATTTATCTTTCTATCTTTTGAGTTGCCTAATTAATTCTCTAATTTTCTTTGCTTCTTTCTTTGGCCAGGTTTTTGAGCTCTCCTCTCACCTGTCCCATCTCCTGCTCAACCTGTTTCAATTTAGTCATAAACTCGGCCATATATAGCGCTACTCTATATATATATATGAGTGTATATGTATCTGCAGCCAGGAACTCCCGCAGGTCTTTCTGTTCGGTTCGGTGTTGTGTTTTGTCTTCCGTCGGTTTGGTCGGGAAGCCAGCTGGTTCCATGGTCACTGCACCGCCGCATGTCCTTTATCCCTTTGTCCTGGCCTGGCCTGGTTTGATGATAAATTAGGTAGAAAGAGTGGAAGTGGGGGGCTAAGGGAGGAACCGACAGCATTTGCGGCTCTTTAGTTGGCCTCACCGGTATTTACCTTTCCTTCGCCCGCTTTCTTTGGCTTTCCCTTCCTTTCCATCCATTTTTTATTGCTTTATTATGGGCTTCCAGCGAATGTCCTGTCTTCTGCCAGGGATCTATATGGCAAGGGATATGTGTGTGTGTCTGAGTTTGTCTGTCTGCGAGCCGATGAGTGTTTACATCAGCAGTTAATGGCTCGGTAATTGCTCCAGAAATTTGTCAGCCAAATGTTTGCCAAGCTGTGGTTTGCTTTGGGATTTTAAATGTTTGAAGAAATTATTCTTTAATTTTCTTTTTAACTTTTACACTTGTTTTTATTCTGTCTATCAGATTAATAAGAATTATTTAAGCTGAGAAAAATTGATCCCTTTGACACGTGTCCCCCCATTTTCCATCAGCTGCTCTTTTCCCCAAGCAATAAAAACAGAAAAAACAGGATCAACCTTGAACCGCACAACAATAAAAATTAAAACACATTTCCGATCCGTGGCAGGACCGCTCCTTTTCCGACAAGGGGATGGATTTGCTATTTGAACACATGTCAAGCTGTCAATGTTTATCTATTTCTGGGGGGAGGGGGGGAAAGGTGCCTATCGCGACACGGTGTAGCCTTGTCTCCCTCACCCGCACTCGCCACGTGAAGTGGCAGCCGTGAATTGGGATTATCGGGCGTCTTGTTGATTTATGGCCAGCAAAACACACAAAATGTACCAAAATTCAAGTCAAAATGTGATTGAAAACTGATAAGCCACACAGCAGTGCCTTCGGGGGGGAGTGGGTTGGTGGCTACAGGGACTTAAGGGGTTGCCAGGATGACCCTAAAGGGGGGTTATTAGTGTAACTGTCAGTCGGGTGAAAGTGTTGAGTGTACGTCCATCAAACCTGGTCTGCGGTCAGTGGGAGTGGAATTGGGCTTGAAACTTGGAACTGAAACTGGAATTGGGTTTGAGGATTTCACAGGAAGGCAGGGAGTGAGATTTCCTTAAGTTTGTCATGTTTTGCAGAAAGAGTACACTGGGGAAAAGTTTAAATAAAATCACAAAAACACTGTGTTAAACTAATTACTGAAAGCAATACTTTATTTAATTATTTTGGAGTTTAACTTCTGGAATACTTGAAGAAAATAATTTCACCTTTAGAAATATAATTTAATTATAATAATATTTTAGTGTGTTTTCACCCAGAGATCAAGCATGTAAATGCCGCTTCTCCAGTCCTTCCCCCCAACTGCTGATGCCTTAATTTACCACTAATTTGTGCCTATCTGAGTACACTCCCCTGACAGCATTATGCCGCACGTTACGCCCGACTTGGGCGGCAACAATTTGAGCACCATCGCTGGCCTGGGAATCTCCCATTTGGCCGCCTCAACGCTCCAAGTTGCAACTTCCAACTTGCAACCGATGCAAATCGGTTTAGTGACGCCTGTTTATGGGAAATTGTTGTCCGGGCAAGCAAATCTGAATGCTGGTTCAGGCCCCAAGCTTGGGAACAGGACATCAGTCAAGCATTTATCAGGCATTTGTCCATTGTGCCGGAGGTGGAATTTTTGTTCCCAGAATTCTTCGATTTGCTTGCACCTTTTCAAGGTGATTGTGGAAATGCTGAAAGCTAGGTGTAAACTCTAAAGCGAAAATGGTGATTTTCTGATATTTTTTATACTGTTTAAAACTAAATTAGTTGTTAATAATCCTTGCCAAAGCCGGTTTTCTTCAAGTTTGATAATAAACCAAAAAAAAAAAGCTTTTAAAGCCTTTAAGACTTGTTTACATTCCAGAAATCTATCTTTCTTGTTAAACTTTATTAAAATGAATAGTTTCAAGAGCTTAAATACATTTATATTAACAAATTGCAAACCAAAAACATAAGCTTGTATCAAAGAAATCAAGTTTCAATTAAGGCAAAACAAACACTAGAGTTCAACAGCCATAGAAATATATATACACATATATAAATATATATATATATATATATGATCCTTTAAGTGTCTTTGTTTAGTTTTCTGTGTAAGCCTTTTAATCAACTTTATTAATATTAATAAGCCGGGGCTGAGTGAGGGGAACGAGAGGCGACAAACATTGCTAAAACATTCGTCAACAATTATACAATTACACTCGAGGCCAAATTGCCTGAAGAGAAGCTGGGCAACAGAGGAGCACTCTTAATGGTAATTCACTTAAATAATCATTAGTCAAACAATTTCATGGGCCAAAAGCAAGAACCCGTTCCCATCTCCGACGACCGCAAAAAGTAGAATAATGTACAGAATAATGTATTTCTTTTTTTTTGTTCTTGTGTTTTTCCTGTGGTTCTTATTTATAGCTCAAAATTCAGCCAGGAATTGTGTGTTTTATGCTCTTAGGGGTTGGTCTGTGCCGCAGCTTTCGGGTTGAGTTTGGTTTTCTGGGATTCTTGGATTCCTTGGGCTGGAGTTGAAGGGGCCACTCAATTGAAATTCAAGTGCTCACTTCATTTCCACTTAATTTCTGACGCTGCGACGCTTCGGACTCAATCAAAATCCTACAAAATAGCAGGAAGGAAACCATGAGGGAAAAGTGATGCCTTTCCTTAACCCTAATTACCTTCCCTTTTTAACTTTAGACTTTAAAATGTTGTTATTAATAAATATAATAATAAATTATACTTTGAAATGATACCCGTTTAAAGCTATATAGTCTTTGTCTAGACATCACACATAATTAAGGACATAAAACATACAATTAGCTGTAATCAACAGATACCTGCACCCATTTTGTGGGTGCAGCTTATATCCAGGAATAAAAAAATACATTTTCCTCAATTTTCAGCATGCAGCAATTATTCAATTATTTCGAAAAGTCATTACCAAGTAACCCCACGGACCAAAACCGAACTGAAACTCACCCGACAAAAGCTCTCCTTTGTTCTCATTATCATCGACTGTGTGGACTCAAACTGCGATTCCTCGCAGCCAGACAAACACTTTTCCTTTCCTTCACTGGCTTTTGTGTGTGCAATTCCACTTCCTGCTTTCCTCTGCCACTGCTGCTACCCACTTCCACTTCCACTCCCACTTTTCCTTTTTCCTGCTCAAGGACACACACAAACACACATGCAGGCTGACTAACCACAGACACGCCCACAGCTGTAACCGCCTCCTCCCCCGATTTTCCGGGGGCGAAAGGCACGCGACAGGCCAAATGACTCAGCAATTGAAAAGTTCAACAAACCTGGGACTGACCATAAACCATAAAAATATATAAAAAAAAGACCAGGAGAGTGAACAAAAAAAACAAGAAAATGAGGAAACACAGGAGGTCGGCCGAGAAGAATGGCAAAGCAGGAATCTAAATAGTGGCAAACATGCATTGGGAATTGACATTTATGACCCGGCATAAAAACCATATTTGTGCCGACCTGGCCATGTGTTGTGTGAGCCACAGTTTTGGCTTTACTCGGAGCCCGATCTCTCGTCCTGGTCACGCGTCTGTCTGAGCATTCCTCCCTCTGCCTTTGGTCGGACTCTTGCTGGCAGCCTGCCTTCGATGAAAGTGAAAAATATGCTCAAGCATAAACAGCAAAGGCCACTGCCAAAAAAGGCTTTGAAAATCGAATAAAAGATACCGAAAAAAATGAATAATATAGGAAAAATATAATGACAAAAATTTGTAGAAGAAAATGTGAGCTAAATTTATTGGATTTCTGAAATTATGAATTTAAATTGATATTAAAAATTATTTATTTAAATTTTAAAAGGCTTTAGAATTTAATGTTTTGTGTTCTTTATACACATTGAAAAATTAAGACTGATTTTTAACATTTTGTATCCTTAATATCACCTTCCTGCAACTAATCCACCCCACAAACCATGAGATATTAAAAATAAAATTAAAACAAAAACTGCAACACACAATTCATATTTAAGCAGGGTCACAACAATGGCACAGACCTAAAAAATACACAAAAAAAAAAACACAACGAAAAAGTAAAAAACAAAAAATAACGAAGGCAGACTAACTGCAAATTGTGTGGGTGAACTGTGGGAGGAGTCAGGAGGGAGACAGTGAGAGGGGCCTTGTGGCAGCAAAGGAGGCAGCAGCAGCGGCAGCATATGACGTGCCGACAGGGTGTGTTATGTCCCTGTTACTGTCCACCGCCCCCGGCTCGCACCCCCTCGCTGCTGCCGTTGTCATGGCATTGCAGACTTAATTAATTTCAGCACGCAAAAAGCTGCAACTGCCACTCAAAAGTTATTCATTATAATCCAAATGATTCATGACAATAAAATGCACAAATTGAACCATACTTTTTTCGCCGCCAGTTCTTGTTTGTGGTTTCTCTGAGGGTTAAGTGCAAGAGAATAAAAAAATGGTTAAAGTAAGTTAACTGCCATTGTTCGGATTGTAAAACATTTAAGTAAGAATGAAAGGAAAATTTTATAAAAAAAATAGATGGCTAAAACTATAAGTGCTTAAATAAAAAAGTGTGCTTATTTCGTATATTTTTCAAACAAATCTCTGAACAATTAAAAGGGATTATTAAATATTAAAGAAAGGAATTATTAATATATTTATATTTTTTATTTATATATGCATTATTGTAAGCTGTACATAAATTTATAATTATTCAATCTTTGAATTTCGCTTCTTAATATTCTTAAAAAATGAAGAGAGCTTCATTATATTATATTCAGGTAAAATGATACTTCAGTTTTTAAACCATATTTTCATCGATCACAACATGTGCGAAATTATAAAAAAAGGGAACCCCCCAAGAAGAGGAAGCTTCGTTTTTACGGCAATTTAGTGCGGAGCAGCTTGACCGGTGCCGAAAAAAAGGTGTCCAACGCCCAACATTTGTTCAGCTTCGGTAGCAACGGCAGCTGCCACTGAAATTAAATCCTCCAATCAATTTAAAACGCAACGAAAACAAGAGCAACAAAAATAAGAAACATTTTAAATCCACGAGGGGAACCGGTTCTTATGCAAAGCAGCTTGCGTGTGTCGACGGGACCTCGGGTTGCCTCCTTTGGTGCTGTTGGTGTCCCCTTTATTTTAAAAGGTATATGTGTAGGGTATAGGGTATACTATAGTCGGGGAAACAAATATATATATATTCAGATCTGCAAGAAAATCTAGCAAACTGCTTAATTTTATATATTTTCGAAGCTTCCATAAATTAATATATAATTATTATGGTTAACTCTTTTTCATCATGTGCCTATCAGTGTTAAAAGTAATGAGCTTTTTTTTGTAATTGGTTTAGATATTGGTTTTGATATATAATGGTTAACCTTCTTTATTTCTTTAAAATTTATATTATTTAATTTTATTTATAAACACTTTCTCAAGGTACTTCCTCTTCGAGTCACTTGAATACCTTCCTTTTACCTGTTTTCGGATTTCCTGTCTCAATGTCTCTGTCCCAAATGCAAAAGGTGTTCGTGTGTCGACAACAGCAACAATAAAAACCAATCATGGACAACAACAACTGGCAGCCGGAGTTGAAATACATTTGTGCACCTGATGATCCGTGGCCAAGACGCGTGCCAAATGTGACAACAATGGATTTGAATGCACATCGATGGCTGTGACTGAAGGAGACGGCACCCAATAAAGGAGGTAGTAAAGTTTACAGGCAGAAGATGGGGATTTCCAGAAAGTGGGGATGTAGTATACAGAGCATATGCATGTTTGTCTGGCGGAAATCGAAAGTCGGAGAGCTCTCTGCAGCTGCAGGTTGTCCCCCAATTGGCACGGAATAAAGGAACTAAACTAGACCAAAGTAGTTGCTGATGACCATTGCTTATGACAGCTCCGATGGCCAAAGAGAGAGGGTGTTTTGATTATGTCTATTCCTTATAGGATAATAAACAGTTGAAGTCTGATTTAACAAGCATTTCTTTCAACATTAACCTTACATTTTCTGTAAGCTGACTTAAACTACTTTAAATATTTTATTCGGATAATTTTTCCACAAACTAGTTTACCCAATTAAATGCATAAATTGTTTTATATATACAAAATACATTTAATCAATTTTTTGTTTATATTTTGAATTATAATAAAGTGGCCCAAATAAAGTAAACAAATAGAAGAGAAAAAAATTGTATTAATGAGTAATAAAAACATTTGTTCATTTTGTAATTATAATTTGATAATTCAGTCAACCAATTCTTTCATTTTTTTTAAATTCTGTCTTTACTTTCATCAATTTGAAATTGGAATAATATTTAATTTTCTATTTCTTTATAATTACTTTCGATTGACAGCTTATCTGGTTGAATTATGGCCCTGGATTTACATAAAAAGTGGGTTGAAAAAACAACTTTTTTGCGAATAAAAAGGGCAATTAATACTATAGCTTTTTTTAACCAGCTTTTTGGCTAAACAATTCTAAATTATATTGGTTTAATTCGGTGGCTTAACAACTAATATAAAAAGCAGATGATATAAGTATTTCAGACTAGGAAGTACTCTTATGAATAATAAGAATATAAATAAATTACTATAAACTTATATATTTGAATACAATTACTTTTTCACCTATATTTAATATTTAATTTTGGTTATGAACTATAAAATAATATACTTTAATCTCAAATTAGTATATCAATTCCCGAATTTGCATAAATTAAATAAAAGCGTATCTAAATGTTTCAATTTGCTCAAGTTAATAAAGAAATTTTCTTCTTGGTTATGACAAATATTTAATCTCTTTTGGCTTTCAATTAATTACGTTATTTTTAGGGCTCACCTGGATAATGTAAAAATATAGAAACAAATTATGTATGCAGGGACAGCAGCAATTTGGAGTGAAAAGTTCGCAACATTAACGAACCATTAACAAGTTGAGGCCAATAAATTTGTATTATGGCCAATTAAAAGCGAATAAAATCGGCAACAAGACGGCATAAAAAATGAGCTCAAATGCCCAACAAATTTCGATTAGGCGGGAACTTTTTCTCCAATGCTTTTTTTTCTTTTTTTGGTTTGTCGTGTGGCTGGCCACGCCTCCCTTGCCGCTACCGCCCATGTTCTGCCTCCCCTTGGTCACCCGCTCATCAACTCCACTTACACATTTGCGCCGCAAAATGTTGCCACTGTTTTCCGCTGCAGCACGTTGCATTGATTTATTGTGGCTGAATTAGAAGTCAGCAGATAACGAGCCACCAGCGGCCCAGAAGAGGATGAGGAAGAGCCTGGGGAGAGGGAAGGGAGGGGGGGAAAGCGGGACAGCAGGAGCCGGAACCGGACCATGGAAAGGGGCAGCAGAGAGAGGCACCAACCGAGCAGCAGCCGAGGAGCATCAGCAAAGGCAATCCCATTGTTCTAGATACAAAATAGGCGGCAGTTTGGTAATAGTGGGAAAAAACGAAATTAAGGAGTAAATATTAGACAATAAATAAATTTTTTTAAATGTATTACTAATAGCAAATTGATGTACCTAACTGAAGACTAATTTTTTAGATTAAAAATATTTTAAAAATTATACAAAGTTATATTCATGTTCTTATCTTTCAGCACTTGAAGGGTTGTAGGATTGTAGAATAATTTAAACTTAAGAAGCTGTTTATATCAACCTCCATTAAATAATTGTTGGCTATAAATATAATTATTATTAAATAATCATTAGGAAAAAATCGACAAAAGAAGCTTATCGATCCTTGTTTATTGCTTTTAAAATATTAATTCAAATTAAATAATTAATTTACGAATTATTCTGAATTTAATTCCATAATTATTATATATATTAAGTTAAAAAAATATATATCAAATTTAAATTATAATTTTATAAATGTCTACCAAGAATTCTCTCTACTTCAACCACTGTTCCTGACCCGGCACTCGACTCGCTGGCATCGTTGGCCCGAAGCAACTTAATACGCACGCGTAATCGTATATTTATTTAAATTTATTGCCGCCAGCTAGAAAATTTAGCTACCGTACAGCTTGAACTCGCTCTGTCTGAGTGGAAAGCGCGGAAAAGGGGCTGGGGGCCAAGCGGGGAGGCTAGGAGCTGAGGGAGATCGTTGGCACTAAAGTGAATTTCTTTTGTGCGCTCTCGAAGCGTCTACGTGCAGCATAAGAAATATTCAATTAATCACACTTTATGGTTTAGTTCAACATTTGTTGCAATTTTTCTAGCTTTGCTCTTGACGCTTTATTACAATTGTTATTTGCCACTCAGCCCGGCTCACTCCTTGGCTCCTCACTCCCTGATTTTGCAGCTTGTTTCGCCATGTTTCCAACTTGTAAGCAATTAAATTTGTGCGTATGTGAGGGGGTCCAAGGATGGGATTGTGAGCATGACTTTCAGCTTTGCTTAATTAATTGCACTCAGAGCAAAGCTCTAGCTAGTTGCCCCATTTCTTTCGCACCGTCTCTCTGCAGCAGGATATCCTGGCCCCGGCCAGAGCTCCTGTCCCATCCACATGTCCAGTCTGGTATTTATTCTGCTCGGTTTTAAGACATTAAGCATTTGCGAGAAATACGATTAGAGCTACTTGGCCAAAAGGGAAGATGGGCCACGGAATGGATGGCTTAGGGATTGTATATACTGAAAGTTGCAGTAATTTTAGCAAATTTTTGTATGGCAATTGAATGCTAGAGAGTTCAGAAAGGATTAAGTGAATGATACTTTTTGGAACTTTGAATTGCATTCAAAATGGAAGAGTTTTATAAAATTATTTAAATATTTATTTAAAACTATTTTTCATATGCTTTTCTTGAATGTGGTCTATTTTTCTGCCCAACTCATTGGCAGTCATAAATGAAATGCATTTCAGGGCCCCCATCGAACCCCATCAAATGGGAAACTTTACCATCCTCTCAATGCCTGATTAGGTTGAGGTCAGTTGGGAAAGGGACTGGCGGGGAAGAAGTGGATAAAGGGACTACGATGTAGGGAGTGCAGCCCTGTAAAACTGTCGCGTGAATCACGCTAACGTGCTAATTTCCCCCAAGCTAATTTTCGCCAGCTGCCAGAGAGCTTAAGTTGTCCCTCCCACCATTTCCTGATGATTTGCACATTTTTCATGCGATTTGCTATATATGTTTCTATAATTTTTTTGCGGGCTCTGCCAGACCGCGCCTAATTAGGCCCCCACTAATGGCGGGGAGTCGCGCAGACTCAGCTGCAAGTCACGAAACGCCTATTTAGGCCCAATCACCGCCCCCTTGGCCTCCAGCTCCCCTTTATGTTTGCCCGTCAGTCTGAGTTGGCAATTTTTTTAGCTCTGCATCGTAATGTTAGATTTGCATGAAATTCGAGCGCAACAAAAAAATGGAAAAAGGGAAAATCACATGAGAAAAGAGTAAGTAAAGTAAACACAAAAATTGAGTAATTTAAGTGGGAGATAAAAAGGAGAAAAATTAGGATAAGGATGGGGAGGAGATCGGTCCATTAAAATGTAGACATTGCGTAGGCAGTAATCGGATTAATTTGCACCTTATTTTGGTTTACAAAACGAATGAGGGATGTACTATAAATTAATAAATTTAATGTAATATAAATAATAGATAATGTAAACTAATAATTAGTAAAAAATGAATTTAAATTATATAACTTTAAATTGGTAACAACGTTAGCAAAACCTTTTTAATATAAAATAAACGAATTTTGTTTAACACATTGAATTAATTTTCATAATAAAAAATATATATTTATTTTATAAAAATACTAAAATCACTGTTTGATATAAAACACATTTAAATATCCATTAAAAATTCTCTGTTAACATAACTATTAACTATTCCAAAGGTATATAATTCCAAAAGGGTACTCTGCTCTTCGGTTTCCCAAGTAAACATACTCCTTGTTTCCTTTTTTCCTTTCTTAATTTATGCTTTTAATGCACTCTTAATGTGCGGCAAATGTGAAATAATTCAGGCGCTTATCAACGGTGATAATGATTAATATTGGTTGCACTTGCGCTCCTTGCCACCGACCGAGCTTATTCCTGGCTGTTGCGGATTTGTCAGTCGTAATTGCGAATTAAAGCAACAAAAACAAAACTTTATAAAAATAAATGACAAATGAAAGTTGATATTTTCTGCTGCCGTTGTTGCTGCTGTTGGTATATGGAAATATAATTTTGTAATTGTAATTGCCATACATATTTAAAATGGAGGTCAGCATTGGGAAATTGATTCGGCGAGATTAATGATTGAAATACAGAGAAACGGAGCGAGAGAGAGTCTCTGAAAAGGATATATTTCGCTTGTTTTTATCGCGTTTCGTATGCAATAAATGTTGAAATCGGGTTATGAAATATGCATTCTGATTAATATTGATGGGACATGGTCAAAGCAAAGAGGAGATTTTATGCATTTTCAAAAGTCCTTGATCGGAGCTGTAAAACGTTAACATAATTTTAAAATAAATTTATGTATTTTAAACAAGTTGTTGATTGGATTTAAAATTGGAGTGAAACTATATGATATTTCTTGTAAAGTAACTAAAGACCTCATTGAAGCTTAAAAACATTCTGTTAATATACATATTAAAGTGATAGTATATATTACATGAATAAATATATGAATTATAAAGTTTAAATAATAAAAAGAAAGTCCTTTAGTTTACGTATTTAATTCACTGAGATATTTGTGAAAAAAAAACATCCCGGCGTTAGCATTCATCTGAAAGAGCTACAAATAAATATTTTAACGGATTACACAGTGTTAACCATTTCCGCAATCCTGAACTCCTGTGACTCCTTGTTTATTTTGTGGCTGCTACCTCGCTTCGATTGCGATGCTGGCAGGTTGAATAAATCAAATTACCGGGGGGAATGCCAGCACTCGGTCGGACTTTTAATTGTGCAACAAACATTTACAATTGTTGCCTGTCTTAACTTACCGAAGGCCCAACGCCGAACGCCGAAAGTGGGAGGAGGTGAGAGATTGGGGGCTGAAATTTCGGTCTGGCAAAAAGATATGAAAAAGCCAAATGGCCAGACGCCGCATAAATTGCCATGAAGTGCAAAAGTTAAGGCTCATTAATCATAAATGTAAAGGCCTCCTGTAGCCGCGTGGGTGGCTTTCGGTGGGTGGGTGGTGGCATGATGGGTGGTTCAGCCGGCAGACAAACGTGGCACAAAGACACTCTGGAACTGTAAATTGCTCGGCATTAATAGACATTCCACATTCTCGTTCCATCTGCCTCACTCAAGTCGGCCTTCCCCTTTGCCCATCAGCCGCCCAGACATTTTCATTGAGGCGGACTGAGCATTTTTTAAGGATTAACAGACGGAGAAAGCCTGAAAATTGGCTTAAAACAAATGTAAATAAATGAAATAATTGATGGCCTGCTGAAAGTAAAGGTTAAACAGATACATTTGCTGTCAGATGAATCTTTAAAAAGGGAGATTGTCTTGAAGTCTAGACACAGTTAAAGATTTAGCAATAATCTAGATACATATTATTATAATTAATTAGCACTACTTTACAATTTATTCACTCATCTTCTTCCTTCCCAGAACATCCCTTATTAACCTATTAACTTCAATTGCAGCTCATTTTCCCTTCAATTTTCCAGTAAATGAATAGTAGATTAAAGGAATGTCAACATCTTTTGGGTTCATATTCCACTCGGTGCGGTGCCATTTCACAGGGGCAAGGGATGGGGGCACCGCTCAAATTGAGTAACTTCATCAACTTTCCCTTTCCATCAAAGGCTACTCAGCGGGAACTTTAACCACTCCAAAAAGGACCCACTCCCCCGCCACACTTTTTACATGGCTTATTTAGCATAATTACAGTCCATTACCTGGTCACGGTGGCCCACTCTCCGCTCCACCTTTTCCACCCTCTCACCATCGAGGGTTAGGCAAATTGCCCGGCAGGCTTTCGGCCAGAGGTGCCATATGTTGTCAACTGAAAGTGGCATGTTGACCAAAATGGCCAGCCGACACCACCGACCAACCCCCTCTGCACCGACGCCTCTGTATGATGGGGTACTTTTTTACCAAGGGGAAAATGTAAATTTAATGAGAGACTCGCAGCATTGCAACGGAAAATATTTAGCAAACATTATTTACATCAAAGTGCGGCAGCAGCTGCCACAAACAGCTACTGGAAAATACAGGGAAAATGGGCTGGCCAACGTTAAATGCAGAGAAAGGCATTCGATGTAGGGGCGTGGTCAAAATTAATCAAAAACAGAGCAAATATGAGCAGAGTGTTTGTAAAAATAATATAATTAGTTGCATGGATTTATGAGTGTTATAATTGAATGGTTTTTAAATTTAAATTTAAAGATGTTAACAAATATTAAGTGAGAACAGTTTTAGTTATAAAGGAATAGGTAAAGTTTTCTTTAAGTAAAAAGATTATTTAATTCGTTCACCTTTTTATAATATATAATTTGTATGACTTTACTGCTTACTTTTATTGGTGATAAAATAATAATATATAAAATATTATTTAAGACCTCATTTTTATCCTCATAGACTACTCACAAAATAAACTCTTAATAACTTGAAATAGTCTATAAATTAATTTAATAAATCAATGAACAATGGCAACAACTCAATTGAATCCTTTCAAGTTCCTTAAAGTCAACCGCGGTCAGTTGGTCAATTAAAGGGTCGAATGCCCACATTTACTGGCCATTGTCCCAGCCCGAATGTGTTGAAGCAGGGAAAGTAGGAAGGCAAAAGTTGGTCTAGCATTTGACATTGACTACGCTTTTTAGCCAGTTTAATTAAAATGCAAGTAGGCAATTTATATGCACTTCGTGTCCCAGTGCGGAGTCAAGAGGGTGAAAAACAAAGTGGGAAAAGCGGTAGAAAAGGAGTGGAAAAATAGAGACAGAGTGAAAAGGAGAGGAAAATTCTGTGTGTGTGTGGCCATTAGGCCGGTCCTTTTTGATTTATGTTTTTACACGCTTAAATGAACTGTGGTCGCAGCCCTCGACTGCCCATTGAAAAGTTTCGCACATGAATGAGTTAAGCTCTCCGAAAAGAAAACGGGGAAAACCCGAAATGAAAAGCATACTGAAAAGTGGAAAATATTTTTGGAAGCGATTAAAGAAGTGCTGGGTATTCAATTTAACCAATAATTTGTTTTTAATACTTTTTAAATAAAACTAAAATTAATTATGATGACAAGAAATTAGTAGAATTCTTTTTATCCGTGTCTAATATTTGTAAAAGTAATTATCAATAATCAAAATACTCTTAAAATCCTTTGATCTCAAATATGATATAATTCCCTCACTAAACTTTGATCGAAACATTTTAAAACAATCATCTAAAATAGAATTCACTTTTTAGTTTTCTCTTAAAATATTAACCAGGCGATTGATGCCATTTAAAATTCCCTGACCAAGTCACCCAAATAGACGATTATTTATATGGCATTTTAATGTTTTGCTTTCATTTTCCCCCCGCTTACTCCTTCCTCAACACGCATTGCATGTGAAATGCCAACTGCTGGCTGACCTCTGACCCCCAAACCATTTCCAAATCGAATAGAAATCTATGGATAAAGCTAGACAATGCGGGGGAAGAAACGCAGCGAAACGAACGAACAAAAATGCATTGTCAAACTATCAAATTCTTAAATTGCAACTGACAATCAAGTCACGTGCTGCACAGTGAGCCAAGTCACGGAAAAGAGAAAATTGTGGGTGGATGGGGGCATCTGGAAAGTGGATTTTTGGTTACTGTGGAGACCTCCTCACAGAAGAATTATATGTTGTTTTTATTATGAAATAGCAAACTATGTTATAGAAAGATGTTTAGCTTTAAAGTTAAAAAGTTTATTGTGGCTTGAAAAGACTTGAAAATTGTGGTCAATCTACTTTCTCGGATGACCTCAGTTTATAATACTTCCAGTAGCACCTAAATATAAATATATTTACCTAATCAACTCTGTTGATTTCGGGTCATTTATATTAGGATCGCCTGACCAAAAAATACAAAACAAAAAAAAAAAAAACATT
>VNJN01008006.1:271968-301439 GCA_008042485.1 Drosophila mayri
GGGGGGGGGGGGGGGGGGGGGGCGAAGGTAACGAGGAAAAACTTTCGAAGGGCAGCGAAGCCACTTTCCTTTTGCGGTTGAGCAAAGTTTCCAATTTGCACTGAGATATTTAAACTCTAATTAAAATGCAGAATCGGGAGCCAAGGAAACTGCGGCACGCTTTCGACCAGCAAGCAGGCTGCACTCGTTCTTATTTAGATAAACAACTTTAACTCAATTTGCAGCAGCTGCCCCGAAAAAATATTTACACAGGTCTAATTGAATTTTCAATTAAGACGCGTTGCAAATGCCCGGCGCAGCCCAACGGGGAAAAAGGCAAGGAAACGAAAATGAAAATGAAAATGAAAACGAATCCCGAAGCAAGCCAAATGAGGCATACAACAAATATTAAGCATACGCCGTGTGCAACCGCAAAAGTGCAAAAGGTAGAAAAAATGAGCGTGAAGCGAGTAACAGTAAAGGAAATCCATTAGCCAAAGTGTGCAAATATAAAAGCGAGATATCTACGGCTACATAGCTACCTTTTTTCGGGCCTAGGCGCAAATGAAACCAACGACATGCAAATAAACAAGTTTTCCCTTCACAAACACCCGAAATACATACGAAAAAGTTCATATAAAAAAAAAAGCCAAAAACGAGGATATGATGGGGTTGGGGAGGATGGAAAAATGAAAACCCGACGAAGCAAAATGCGCCATCAACAGTCAGATTTGCATGTTGCTGATAGAAGGTGGGATTTTGTAGGGACTGCGAAAGGAGTAAGGTGGAGTGTGAAAGCCAGGAAGTTGAATGGAGCAGGGGGCTTCCTACGGTGCTGCTCATATAGTGTAGCTGTATCTTTATATATTGGGGAAATTTGGTATGCTATTTGAAAAATTTAAGTGAAAACTAGCATATTAAACAAGAATTTCCTTAATATAATAATCACCTTTTTGAATTTAAGGAAACTCCCTTTTCTATCTTAAAAGTAGACTACAAAATACACACTTAATATAAATTAAAATTTAAAAATGAAATTAAAATGATAAAAAATGTATTGTAACCACTGTATTTTTATATAAATAATAAAAGTAAAATTGTAAATATTTCCAAAGCTTAAATAATTATATTTCTTTCAAAAATTACTAAAATTATTAGAAACCCTATTCCAACTTTAGCGGTAAACTGGCTATATCCTGCGCATCCTTGGCCCATAGAAACACACACCCCACATGCTAGCCATAAAAGTTTACAAGTGCGAAATTGCATTTCATGGAAGTGTCCTTGGCTTTACTATGAGAACACAAACTCGTATTTTTTTGTCCCCTGTTCGTATTTGGTTTTTTGTTGTTTGACTGTTTGTTGGATCTTATTCCTCGTTTTTTTCCGGCTGCCACTTATTCAAATTTTCTTTTAGGCGACCAAAAACACACATACATTCACCGGCAAAGGCGCATGCATTGTGTTGGACATGTCACGTGCATAACGAATTTGTTACCAAAATCTGTTTTTGATTTAGTGAACAGCTTGCACTTTTTCAGGACTCACCGCCTTTGAGCCTCTTCTTCTATACCATTTTTTGCCTTGTTCAATTTTTTACGTTGATCTGAGGACTTGAAATAAATTGAATTTGTCAATGTTTGGCCAAAAGAGAAGAGCGAAAAAAGGGTTTACAAATATGGCAGTTAGATGGTGGTTTTCGTATTTATATTTTTAAAAACAAACGAATTTTAAAGATTTTAATTAACTATTTATAATTTTTAGACCTTCAATTAAATAGTTTATTTATATTCTTTAATTGTAAATCATTGATATTTCAAATATTAAACACAAACATTTTCATTAAATAATTTATGGCTAATTACAAGTCAACTTTTGGCAACAATTTGAGCTCAGAAAAAAGTGAAATGGTTAACTGGTAATCAAGGGCTTTTTGGCCGAAAAACTTTTTCCCTGCTGCTGCGACTTCGATCAAATCAGCATTTTTGTCTGGCCTGATTAATGGGCTTCTGTCCAGAAATCAATCAATTGCCCAAACAAAGTTTCATTGGCCACTCGTTTGCTTAGATTTTTATTGCTTTCGCCAGCGTTCTCAATCTTTAATTTTAGCTGCCTTTGGCTGATGCCACTCCGGCTACCCAGTTATTGTAGAGGTCAAGGATATACTGGATATTTGATACATATATAGGAATTTAATGCTTGATTAGAAAATATATCACAATCCCAAGACATGCGTTTCCTCCCTTTTAAGTTTTTTATAAGCCGCAGAATAATCTTCAAAAATCGTTGCCTATATTTTGAGCTACAAACCCTTCTTCTTCTAGAGATTACTGGGTACTCAAGTGGTCTTAGAACTAGACTTGCCTTTCCTTGCTGGTCCCTATTTTTACCAACAGAGTGGAGAGTGTAAATGCGGCACGAGTGGACCTAATTAACACGTCCATACATCAATCATCTGGCCAGCGAAGGAAGAAGAGTTCAGCGATGCGGATTATTGTGCGTAAATTACTCGGCTGGTTGGTGTGTGTGGGCGAGGATTCTGATGAAAAGGGAGGAACGGCACGTGACCTTTGACACCAAGCTTAAAGCTGGCTTTAAGTTTTCCGCCAACGTCATTGTCGCGGTCTGTCATGTTAAGTTTTCCGCTGCCCGAGGAACTTGTTCCCATGCTAAACTGTCAGTTTGCATTTTGTTGCACGCAGCAAACAGGGTGGCTTTTCCAGGGCGAGATGGGGCTCAGTTGGTTGGCCTAGAGGGGGGCGGTGGTGAAATGGGAGGGGCGTGGCATGATGTCGGCGTTGGGGTCAGCCCGAAGCTGCTGCTGCTGCCGCTGCGTCGCTTATAAATGACATGACATCAAAGCGTAACAAGCGGCACTAAATCTAAACGATGCATGCGTACACAGACAGTACTTGAGAAGTTTACACAGAAAGCATTTTTGTTTTCCATTGGGAAATATATGAATTATATATGAAACATAAAATAAACAATAAATTAGTCTATGAAAAATATTGTTTGAGGTTAAAATCTCAACGGATATTCATACGCTTCTCATCCTTGTTGAACGGGTGTAGGTTCAATAAGAAAAATGTTGATTAAATAACTTTTAGGATAAAAACATTTTCTTTCAGTGCAAAATGCTCACACAAGCACGACTGCACACACGCAGACGGACAGCTGTCGAGCTGTTAAGTCTTCGCCGGACAGAAAGGATGGGTCCGTTTCGTTTATGGGCCAAAAGGGGGATATGGTCACAAGCCGATTTTGAGGGGCTGCTTTTGGTTTTAGTTTTCGTGCCATTTTTTTGTTTTTAAAAGGTTTTCAAACTGAACGGAAATACAATCAAAATCAGTCATTTCCTATGACTTTATTACTTTAAGTGAAAGTGATTTCTAGAGATAAATATGCATAAGTCTTATATAAAATAAATGATAATGAAAATTTAACAACACGTAAAATAGAATATACATAGGGTAACTTTAATTTGAAATAAAATTAATCAATCTAATCAAATTTTTCTATAAGTTTCACAGCTTTAATCCTTTTCCTCAACCATAAATAAAAATGTAGGAAAAAAGCGGTTATATGAAAGTCGTTTGTCACTAAAAATTGAAATTTAACGCCACAAAATCAAAGAAAATATTTATGCCAATAACCTTTTGACAGGTAAAAACATATAATTTCGTGTGCATATTTATTTTGGCTATCACGCATAAATTTAATCGCACAAGCTGGCCAAGAAAAAATACCCTAAATTATAGCCATTTGTCAGGTTCGTCTATATACTGAATTTGGGTATTTAATGTTATTTTTTCTCAACTCGCTTTCAGGGAAGAGCTGGGCAAACAAAGGCTGACCAGCCAGTCTGCCTGGAATTTTGGTATGCGAATTCCCCTTACTGCAAGTTAAAAAAAATCAACAACAATGGAAAATATAAAAAAAGCAAGTGGAAAAGTGGAAAACAAATCCAATCTATGACCAGGTTCAGTCAGTCATTCAGCCGGTTTTGCGAGTGCTGAAGAGAAATTCAAATATTGTAGAATAATGCTAAAATGGAAGTATTTTCGATATTATTCTATTTGTTTGTTGTTTCGTGTTACATTGTTGCACAAACACTGCGTTTCAAAGGGTTTTAGCTTCATATATCCAAAGCTGCTACCGTTTTTTATATCCTATTTATACAATTTAAAAACAAGGCCGAGAGATTTATACAAATTAGTTTTTATAAATAAACGAGTAACAAATGTTACAAGTAACAAGTCCCATTTATAGGTATTTTTAAACATTTAACTGAAATCAAACAAAACTATAATTTATTATTTAAATACAAATAAAATACTAATCAAATAAATCAAAAAGGATTCTCAACTTTGTTTCAAACTTGACTTTGATAATTTAATATCTATATTTCTTCAAGTGAAAGTTTTTTGCACCCATTTCCGTTTCAAGTTGTGAATTATAACACTATAGTGGAACAGATATATTTATATATGTATATTCGTTTATAAGCATGATGTATATGTACTTGGGGCTACAAAGTTTTCCAACTGGGCAAAAAGTTGAGGCCGTGTTAAGCCAAACTAGTTTAGCCATGGGATTTTTGCACTTCTTGTAGCCAGGAAATGTTTACATATGCGCATAAAGATGCAGCTTGTCCCTTTCCTTCCCTTCTTGGCGGGTATATCCTGCAGGATTCTCCAAGTTCCGAAGAAAACCGTCAAGTGTCGGAGGGCCGTGCGAAACTTTGCTCCATTTGTTATGCTCGTAAATTGTGGACACTGAGGCCAAGATAATCTCATTTGTGCTAAGTAGGCACTTTCACACATATCAAGTATGTGGAAACAAACAAGGATAATTACACTTATGAAGATAATGCGAAAGTTTGATATTTTTTAAAGAAGAAAACCCCAGAGGAAAGCCAGTAATGTGTCTTTTGAAACAACTTATAACTCTAATAATTAAAGAAAAATGTTATTTGTATTGTAATGTTTAGTTAAAATTAAACATAATTACTTTCAACTCAAATTCATATTATATTTAAACTGACCTTCTAAAGAGTTCAATGCCATGGCGTTCTCAAATTATTTAATGAAAAATATTAAACGTTAAATTTCACTCCCAAAACTTGATAAATAAGCCATGACTATCGCACAGCTTGGTCTAATCAATCAACAATATTAAATTGTGGCTTACTAATGTGTTCATTTGGTAAATTTACTTTGTCAGAAATAATTATAAGAAGATTTCATGCATGATAAACACAAATGTATAAAAAGGGTATGATGAATAATGCAGAATTCAGTAAGAATTTTCCGTTGACAGCAAGCGTTGTAAAAAATGAAGCAAATTGTTTTGATATTTTTAATAATTGGAATTACTGTAAATGTCCAGGCATACAAAAGTGGGTGCATTTTTTTATATTTACAAAAGAGTAAATAAAATGATCGTTTCAAATTGTAATAGAATACGGACGTGACTGCCGGGATATTTCCTGTGCACCTGGAGAGACATGTATTATATCCAGAGAGCCCTGCACAGGATCAAAGCGTGATGGTGATCAATGCGGAGAATATCCTACTTGTGAAGCAAAGGATCAATATTCTGCTAGCTCAGGTTGGTCATTAAATTTATTTGTTTTTAATTTAAGCAAGTATTTGTCTTCTGTTCAAACAGACTCTGGTGATCGTGAAAAACGTCAAGCAAATCAGCAAGGATATGGAATGGGGGGAAGCGGGATGGGCAGGGGAAATGGCATGAATGGGGGTAACGGAAACGGAAATGGAAATGGAATGGGTGGACCAAATGGAAACGGAATGGGTGGCAATGGTATGGGCGGTCGTGGCGGAAATGGCCTGGGAGGTAATATGGGTGGGGGATACACAGGTGGAATGGGCGGCGGGAATGGAATGGGTGGCAGGGGAGGAAATGGAAACGGAATGGGAGGAAATGGTAATGGAATGGGTGGCAATGGAATGGGTCCTGGCGGAATGGGTGGCAATGGAATGGGTCCTGGCGGAATGGGTGGAAGAGGAGGTTATGGCAACGGAATGGGTGGAAATGGTATGGGTCCTGGAGGAATGGGTGGCAATGGAATGGGAGGACGTGGCGGAAACGGAATGGGTCCTGGCGGGATGGGTGGCAATGGAATGGGACCCGGAGGATATGGAATGGGTGGTCGCGGCGGAAACGGAAACGGTATGGGAGGTCCAAACGGAATGGGAGGACCCAATGGAATGGGCGGTCCCAATAGAATGGGAGGACCAAATGGTATGGGTGGTCCCAATGGAATGGGAGGATCTGGTAACTGGCAAGGCAATACTAATGGAAATGGATCAGGATATAATGGTAATTATCGGAATAGGGGCGGAAATTCCAATCAAAGCTATACCTCTACCTCTGCCACAACCACAACGGATGGCTGGTGATCATCAATTCGAAACGAACTTGTGGACTAGGCTAATGAAAACTATAATTAAATTAAATTGCTATACATTTTTCACAAATAAATCGTGAGTTGAGCATTGAAAATATCTTGTATATATTTTGGTTTGATCATTGCAAATACTTTCATCAAATCCAGTTATATCTCTTCGATCATAAACAGCAGTAATTCAGCATAATTCATGCTAAAATATTCATGCGTGCTTAACTAAGCTATTAAGCAGACAACAACAAAGGAAAGGGTGAGGGAAAGGTTAGACTTCCTTCAGCTGCTGCTGTACTATATTAACCAAAACAGTCACGCCATAATGATGGAGCAGACAGCTGGCTTTCTAATAGATTGCCTTATCCTTTAATTGATTACAAATAAAAACAAATGGAGAGAGAGAAAGAGAAATAGAGGCGGGAGAGGACTTAGGATATTTTTCTGGTCTTTATCCTGGCTACGTGCTCGCTTCTGGCTTGCGTGCATTTCCATATTTGTTTAGGTAAAGTTGGTAAAAAGGGGTGACCTGCGTGACCCTGACCTCTGACTCAAGCCACCCCCATTCCTGAATTCTAGCTCCTGAATCCTGACCAACCCCACGTATTCGTTTATTATTTTTTTGTTTATGTTTGACCAGGTGCACAATAAAATCAACAAACTTCAAACAACATAAATCTTTATTAGCTAAAAAAGGCAGGGAATATAATCAATTAGAAAATGTCACTTGCTTGACACACCAGCAACTTTGTAAAAAATATAGAAAAGACTGCAGAACCTTCTCGTCCTTTGAAGTGAAAAATAACATGTAAGAAGTAGTCATTTCTAGCAAAGAAAAAACATTAAATTTAAAGAGCGGAAGAAACGCCAACATATATGTATAATGATTTTTAAATTCCCATTTCCCGCTGAAAAGTTAGACCATTAATTCAATAAACCGCACTAAAATTGGTTAAGAACCCACTTGCATTTACGATGATTGATATCTCAATAAAGTCGCCATCGAAACCTCTCCTCCACTTAACTCATCTATTTAAACATCTAAGCTGCCGGATGGTGTTCTCCTCAGCGTTCCCAATGGCATTCAATTTTCAAGGCTGCTGCTGTCATGGGTTAACGCCGTGGCCAGCGCCAGGCAATCCATTTAGCCTTCGGGCAAGGATGTGTTCTGGGTGCCGGCGCTGGGCCATTTTATAATTTATCAAAATGAAAATTGATGCCGCAGCGTGGCAAGTGCAGCTCGTTTGCCATCTCTGGGAAATCCTTTGGGTTTTCCTAGCGTGCTGCACTTGCAGCCAGGGGTATGTCCGGAGGGGTGGGGAGGGCAGATGCCGCATGCCACACGAAATGCCATCGCAAATAGCGAAAATGCTTTCGCAAATATTTAGCCGAAGTTTTTTAGCGACACGCGTTCAGGTCGAGGACCACAGCCGGAAAGTATGCAGCAGCAACTTTAAGGCTCTGCTCCTTTTCCTTTGGCCTCGTGCCGTGTCTGTCCAGCTTGATGTCCTGCTTTCTCTGGTTTCTGTTGTTTCAATACCCAGTACCCTGGCGGGTTAAAGGGGTTCTAGGTATATTAAAAGTCTTGAAATAAAATAATAATTGAATTTAGTGTGCAGATATCATTTAATAAACGATTTTGAATAGGAATTTATTGGGTCTTCACATAAAGAAATTATATTTTTTTATAATTTTCAAATGAAATTAAAAATTAACTAATATTTATTTAAATTTATTTTTGTTTTTTTGATCACTATAGGTATCTTCTATTTATCCTACTCAAACTCCCCGAATTCTGGTTTCGCCTTGCTATATATTTCTTTGGACAGTAGCATTTATGCCAGTTAAGTTGTTGGCCAGTTCGTGACTGCTGGCGGCCTTTATTTGCGCTTGCATTTTCATTTGTGAGTGTAAATAGCATTAAAAATAATTTTCCGGCTTAAAAACGCTCTGCACGAACGAAGCGAAGGAAGCGCAGGGAAGCGAAAGGAGGACGAAGGACGAAGAGGGAAGCGCTGACAGCCGGACGGGCTTATGCACTTAATGAAATGTACACGGCAATTGTTACGGAGACCGAGACGGATCCGGAGATGGAAATGGATCCGGAGATGGCGGCCAGAGCCGGACTCGATTCCGGAGCCCGAGACTACAACGGCGACAAAGATGCTGCGGCCATCAATTGGTGCCAACTTAAATTTCGCTTCGGCCATCAGTTGTGGCACAAATGGCAAGTTCGCATTAAATGGCTTCAACGCCATTTCGTTGTGGGGTTAAGTTCGGCTGCCAGCGGGTTAAGCCATCCGTGTTGTTTGTCCAATTTAAGTGTTTTTCGGTTTAAATGCAGTTAAGAGCCTTGGCGAAAGGATCAACAATTAAATGTCTGTGGCAAATGGAAAGATGGCCAACAAAAGGGGATTTCTCCCTGGTAATGTTGTTAAATAAATTGTAAATATTGAATTAAGTTGTGAGTGATGTGAGCTAATTGCCTATAGCTTAGCATGCCTTTAACTTGTTTCAAAGTGCTTAAATCTTATCGCTTCAACCTCAGCTTTGTCACCTGCAGTTCCAAATATATTTGCAAATAAATCTAATTGAAATCCATGCATTGATAACATCACCCCTATAAATATTCATGAATATTCACCCATCCCCCTGACAACTCTCCTATCCGGTTTTGTGTTGTTCTTTCATTTAAAATCCCTCCGACCAAAGCTTAATAATAATAAAACTTAAAATTCTGCCGGATTTTATGGCTAAATTAAACATTTTGCATAATTATAGCAGGTCATTGGGCAGGTGTAATAGTCTGGGAATTATTTTAAAGGGCACACAATCAGATTCAAAGCACAATTGAAATAGCTGAGACATTAAATCAAAATGAATTTGTTACCGACACACAATGGCCGGGCGATTGGCCGGAAGGAAAACTCTCGGTTGCTTGGACTGTCAAAAGGAATTTTCAATTACGAGGCAAAATGCCGAAACAAGTTATTAGGCAAACTTTGGCCAAACTCCTTGCCAGCCATTGTATCTGTTTCTCTCGCCAATGGTAATTACAGTCCGGTCCGTTCAGGTCAGGTCGTAATTAAATATTCTCCAGCAAAATGAACTTGGACAGGCCGAGTGCCGATAAATGGAGAAACTGAAGGTGAATAAGAGCTAATCATATCAGCAGCCCTACAATTAGCCAGGCCAAAAGTAAGAGGGTTCGACACAAATTAAGCTTGGAATTTAGTTTGCGACAAACATACTCAAAGGCATTTTAATCGATCGTTTGGTCAAACTTTAAGATGTTTTCATTAAATTTATGTAAATACTTTAAATGCTTCTTAAAGATGTTAGCGTCCAGTATTTAGGGATAATTTTGTAAGTTCTGACACAAGTTAAAAACACAGAACTCTATACATATATAATAATTAATTTTATTTAAATAAACACGCAAGAGAATCTTATTGAGCTCCAGCCCTATTCCCTTGATCCTTTGTGCTGCAAATGCGTACGACAGGAACTTCAATCCTGGTGGTTGATATTGACGCCTTGGTGGGCATCTTGTCAGTTGTCACACGAGTACTCGAGTGGGGAACACCGACATATGTGCCGTCCGATACGATCGAAGGAATCGTTTGGAGGCGAGTCAAGGAGCTGTATTTCGGTGATTCTGGTGGTGGCTCGTCAATTTTTGCCGTTAATTTATGGTAACAGGGATGTTTGGGATTAAAGCCCGGCTCATATTCTGTATTTTCATCCTCAACATAGCTATCCGCGGAGACAGCGAAATATGAGTTCTCCACCTTCAGTTTATCTTCACTGGACATTTCCGCAAAGCAGTCTTTGCCCTTTCTGCCATTTATCTCCACGCAAATACTTACATCGGAACTACTACCACAGCCGAATTCATCGGTTATAAGACGTCGAGCCAGGGGCACCGAGAAGAATTCCGTATAGTGCAACTTACGACGGCGCTCAAAGTCCAGCCGACGCGCTCTTTCCTCCAGCGACTCTGGATATTCATCCTCCTCCGACGAATCATCCGATTCGTCATCGAACCCAAAGGCTGGCATTTGCGATTGCGAAGTTATACGCAACTTTTCAATCAAGGCATTCATGTCTAACTCTTCGGGAACAGCATCGTCGAAGATGTACGGAGTCTTTGGCTCATCGATAATCATGTGGCCATAGTCCTTGTTGGCGGGGTGAAATGTGGCCAAAATGTTCACCTCATCGAACTTGGCCGATCTTACACTTAAATTTGGGGCAACTGTCTTCGATCTTAAAATACCCCTCACTTCATTTTTCGCCATATTTCTAAATAAGTTTAATAATTTACATATTTTGTATGCTGCTCAAGAATTAGCTTTAATTTTAAACTTACTGTATGAAAGTGGGTGTGTAAATAAGTGTAACTGCTTTGGGACGTAGAATTAAACTGACTAAATTACATACTAATTTGGCGAGAAAGTCAAACTCAATGACTACTATTTAGATATAAGAATAAAGTGTTTGAAATATACCCTTTTTTTAGAAGTTCATTTATTAGCTACTTTAGTTTAATATTTCTTACTTAAAGTACGGCTTAAATTTAATATCCAAAAATATCCCCAATTCATGAAGGGAAAATAAACATTTCCCCAAATAGACAGTAAAGAGAATCGCTTTCGCATGTTATTCAGGAGCAATCCCTGAATAATCCTTGTTCCTAAAACCATTGGCATTGTTGTTATTGGGTTGAGGATGTCGGGTACTCGATGTAGTGCTCTATATATGTCTATATACTGGGTACTCAATACTCTATGCTTCATACGAGCGAGCTGTGTGCAATCGCAGCCATCAGACCACAAAGTAAACTCATTTTGACGTGTTCCAGAGTGACGGTCGGCGGGGAGCGACACGATGACGACAGGGAGTGGAAAATGCAAAGAGACAGGGAGGTGGGTGGAAAAGCGGAGTCAGAGCAACGCTTCATTATTGATGCTTCGTACTGTAGTTTTTGTTATTGATGTAAACATATTCATCACAAACATGCTACCTACGATATGAGATGGAAAAAGTAAAGGGGCATAGAGTGGGGACAGCGGGGAAAGGGCATGTTAAGAGGGGAAGGGATGGGCGGTAATCGAATGGTGATGAGGGGGCGGGCCAACCAATACAGTTGTGGCAGTTGCAGTTGGTTCTGTGGCAGCTGCCACTTCAAAACACTTCACTGCACACCATTTTTCCCCCGATTTCCTCTGCCCAAGGACTAAGAGGGTGGTGGAAAATGCGATTGGGGCGGCAGCAGGAGCTCACCATGCAGCAGTGAGGCTCCAGTCTGCCGGCAGTGAAGGGATCAGAGGGCACACTGTATTGGGAATTGATTGCTGCACATTATTTCACAATTTTGCCAGCAAATAAACAAGCCTTTTGCAGTGGCACTTTTAGACCTGAGCCCATGCACTTGAAAAAATAGTTGCAGAGTGTTTTAAATATTAATAAAATGAATACTTTAAAAGGACATAATTTTAGGTACAAATTATAGTTGTAATATATATTTGTTTATTGGAAAATGATGTTAAAAATACAATACAAGAAAACCAGTTTGGTAAGCAATTTCAAATTTAAGAAATTTTATGGAAGAGAAATCTTTTTAAAATTTAAATTATTTTTGTGAAAATTTAATGAAATAAAGATAATAAAAAACATATTTTAATAAACATCCAAAGATTATTTGGATTAAAATTATAGGATTTATGTGGTATAAATTTTTATGGCAACCTTTAATAAATGAATTAAAATATTACTTGCAAAATGAATATAAAAATGCAATCTTTAATATTTAATTTTTATATAGCTGGAGCAGTAAGCTTTATTATTTCCCTATTTCTCGGACTGCATTATGTCATTCATATGAAGCTGCTTATAAGCTCAGTGAATGCGACAAAACAGCACCATAAAAGTGACGATGACGAGGAGTGTACCCTGTGCGTTGTTCTCTTCTCGTTTCGCCAGTTGATGATAATGTTCCGATGCAGGCTGGATGGCTGGCTGGCTGGTGATGATCACAACGGGAATATAGGCGATGCCAGCAAACAGTCAACAACTGTTTTTCGTGTGCCTGGCGTGAGTTTGAGTTTCCAGCCATGTTTGATTGCCACTCCTCTTTGGCAGAGACGAGATGCAATGTTGATGGGGCTAGGAAATTTTTCCTTCGATTTACGGAATTGCAGTTGGCCCGATTGCATTTCTTATGTGGCCCCTCCCTCCCCTCACCCACTCCTTCAGAGGCAACAATGTGCAATGGTAGCAGGATGTATGCATTGCGTATCGTTAGCTGTGCATCTGTATCTATATCTGTATCTCGAACTGGAGCTGGGCAAGTGCTACGTGCCACGTGCAACATACATATGTGCATAAGTAACGGCTGCGAGGTGCGAGAACCGAAGGAGGAGGGGGAAAATACAGGGGAAAACAGGCTTCCTTCCACATATCAACAGGATTTTATGGCAAAATCATAAATATTCCTCGATTCCTTCGGCTTTCGTCTTCCGCTTCGCTATGGAACATCCGTTTCCGCAAGAAGTTGCATCGGATAACCCCACACGATTTTTGTGGAAAAACACGGACGGTCTTAAAGGATACAGTAATCAAGGAAGAAATAAATATATATGTTAATTTTTTAGCACATATTATTAAATTGAATAAGGCTTTAGTTTATTTTATATCTCAAATTATAAATTAAAAGTACAATGTGTTCTTTTAAATTGCCCATTTTTTCTCTATGGAAAATCCTTTTATTCCTGCCGGCATTAAGGCCAGATACTTTGAGTTTCCGTTCGACAAGATCTCCCACTGTACTGCAATTGGACTGGCAAACGGTTATGCATATTTATTAAAAACTGTCTGCTGCGATTAAAAGCCAATCAGACCAATTGCAAATTCCTTTTATTGGCCTACCAACCATCCTCTGCCCTGCTTCATCATCTCAGGCTCCATCCCTCCCGTCCCTGTGACCAGCCAGTAGTTTATAAATATTTAAAATTTAATTTTTGCATTTCCACCCACACACACATACCTTATCTCCCTGCTCACTGTTTGCATGAAGTTGGTTGGCAATTGGGGTTTTTAATACCCCAGAAATGAGGATCCTTTAAGGGGTGTATATAATTTTCATTATTATTAAAATAGCACTATATTAAGGGGGATAAAATAAATAAATATATAAGGTAATATCCTGTCTAAAAATGTATTTCCTAAATATTATGAAGAACAAATATTTTATTATATTTTTATTTATATTTATATTTTAGAATTCATATATTTTAACTGAAAATACTTTTTCTATAAGGTATCAAAACTTCAGGAAAAATCATCTATCCCTGAACCCTTCCCTGGAAGATTAAAATGAGTGCTCCTGCATCCTTGCCTCCTACTTTCTGCCTTTGCCTGCAATGCAATCGAAGCGTGAAGCGTTCCAAAAGGCAAACACGTTGAGCGCAAATGTTCCGCGTTTCCTTTTTGGCTTTCCACAACCACCCACTGCAGCACCCTCTATTTCCCTCCCGTTTTCCACGCTCAAAACGAAACCAATACCTGGGATCACCTGGAATCCGCTTCGTGTGTGTGTGTGTGTGCTAGCAGTTAGGTAGCGCTTGACAGCTTGGCAAACAGTTAAATAAAGTTGGCATCTCTCTACCAACACCCACCCCATCCCGATTGTGTGTGCGAGAGTGTGTCATCCTGATTATTATACACTACACGTGGGCGAGGGTGTTCGCCATTTGGCTGCGAAGTTTGTTTGGAATTCAATTTGACTTCAGAAGGGCTAAACTAACTTTTAACTAAACTCTTCATTGACATAAATGGCTTTCTTTTATACATATTAGGGTAGGGAAAAAGAATAGCAATATGACTAGAAATATTATTAATTAAAGGACTTAAAATATAGCTTACTTAAAATTATATATCATTGAATAATTAATGAATACTCTGACTTAATATTAATCCTTATGGGTCAACAGGTTATACCCCTTTCATAAATTAAAAATAAACCCTCATATCCTGTTAAAACTTTCCCCATTTTCGTATGTCGTAAATGTATTTACCTCTCCTCTGCTAATCTAATTAGGTTTTTACCAAATTTAACAAGTTTGCCACTTGCCAAGTTGCCGTTTTTGTTTTTGACATGCTAACCACTTGAAGCTAAACTGAAATTCAATTAAATTGGTGTAAACAACAGCAAAAGAACTGACATCGCTTGACGATCAAATGCTCAATGAGCCATAATGCAAGCTAGTAATTGAATTAGCTACCAAAAGTTGGTGAACTAACAGACTTCATGAATATATAGAGAGGATTATAAGCTATATATAGTAAATTCTTACTTTACTGGTTTAGATTTAATTGCTGTATTCCCCAACTAGTTTCCATAATTTACTAATATGTCATCAGACTTTCATGGAGCACAACTCCTTCAAGAAATGACCAACAATGTTAATTATTAGCGCTTTCTGGTGAGAATTACAATTTCAGGACAATGACACAATGGAGCAACTAATGAATATGAATTACTCGAGTGCCAAGTTTCCCTCCTTTCCCCGCCAGATGAGTGTTTGCCCAAGGAGCAAACACCGAGGACTGCGACAAGAGCAGCAACAAACAAAGACGCAAACAAACAACAAGCCGAACAAGACAACTGCAAACAAACATTGAGCTGATTGTGCCACAAGCTGGGTGCCGGGAGCTTGGAGCTGGGACTTGCCCACTTATGTGAGGCAACAGCCAAAACTTATGCGACAAAGTTTCACCTCCCAGAGTCCGCTGTCTTTTCATATAAACTTGTTGGTAGTTACTGCGACTTACTCTTCTGTTTTTTCTCTCCATCTCACACTTTCGCGCATTGTCCTCGGGCTAAAAACAAACTTCAAGGGCCAAAACTCACATAAATTACACGCGCACAACCAGAAGTCACCAAATGTCAAATGCAGTAAAAGCGACAAAAATTGAATATGCACAGACAAAAAAGGTAAAACCTAATTGCAGCCTGCAATAAAAATTTACACCAGAAGAAAAGTATTAAAAAGTATTAAAAAAATTCGAAGTACAATCGGGTGTTCCACCTCTGGAAAAGGAGACCCCCTCTGAGTTGAGTCATCGTCATCATCAGCCAAGGTCCAGGCCAACTTCCTGTGAAAAGAAAATTCAGCCAATTTGTTGGCGCTGCACTTCTCCTCCTCCTGACACCCCTCTCCTACCATCAACCCTTTCGGCCATTCGTGGCCTTCGAAAGTGACAGTCGCTGTGGGCCTGTGGAAAAAAATGAATAGAAAAAAGGACAAGGGCAGAAAAAAGAGAAACATAATACAAACAAACGAAAGGCGAATCATCATCACGCAAAAAATAAACATTAACTATGATTTATGACTCAGTGGCACACGCAAGGTTCCCCATCACTTTTCTTTTTCCTTTTATTGTATAAAGAAGTTGTACATTGTTTGCCAATTAAATTATTTAAATAATTTTTACTCTTAAAAAATAAGAAAAAATTTAAGTAAATTAATAAACTTGTTATTAACTAAAGTTTAGTTATGTTATGTTTTAAATCCTTTTTTAGAAAATCGAAACCATTAACTAAAATATCTTCTTTTGACATCGGCACCTCTCTGGATATTCCGTTTCAGTTTCAAATTCAATCTCTTCATTATTCGAGGAAATACTCTTTTTCATGAAAAGCTAAAAGCTTTCCATAAACCACTATTAAAACTCGACTTGACCACTTACTCTTATCTATTTGCAATCGAAATTAAAATCGACAAGATGATTGGAATTGGCCAAAATGAGGGAAAATGCAAATGCCTACGATGCTCATCTCGAATGCCTATTTGTTGGCTTGTGTAATGAAGACTCTAAATGGAATGGGTGCTGAATGGGGGCGATTGAGGAAGAGGAGGTCCTCTGAAGATAGGGGCTCGGCTCTGGCGAAAATGAAAAATCATGCAAATGAGTTTAGGGCCAAAATGTCTGGCGGCCCAAGAGCAAACAAAACGAGATGGGTCTGCATTCTGCACATTCAGCTTCCTACTCTTCTATGCAATCCTGGCATTCCCCCGCCACCTACCCGTCTCTACTGCAAAAAGTTCCAAAATAATGGTCACGGAATGAACACGAATCAGGGCAAATCATTTCTAGAAGAGCAGAACAAGCTGGATACCCTTTAAATAAACTCCAAGGAAAATGTATGCTTTCTTTATTATCGAAATAAATTTCACTGAATATATTAATAATTAAAATACCTTTTTATAAATAATATAAATATAATAAATATAAATAATCTTAAGGATAAAACGCAATTATAAAGTAAGATGAAAGTGGAATCCCCACTGCAAATGTTAAATGAAATACTCCGCATCTGAACGCGAAAATGTAATTTACTTTTCCCCGCCACAGACAAACGCGAATATTGAGGAAAACTGTTGGATAACTGACGAACTATCTCCGGCCAGTTTTCCGACTGAAGCCTTTGCACCAGATGCCTGCACTTCAACAGTTTTTTTTTTTTTTTGTATCCAAACAGAAGCACCAGCAGGCACGCCCTCCACTTTCTCCTTTTCATGCTGGGAAAGTTCAAACTGGCCACAACAATTGTAATTAAAGCGAATGCTTACCAGAATAGACAAATATCTTGGATAAATAACAACTTAATTAAAAAGCGCCCTTATTATTTATTATAAATTTAATTGAATTAAATTTAATTGAGTCAGATTTAATTGAGTTTTAAGAGAGTTTATAAAAAAGAAATTAGATAGTATTATTGTTAGTATTCAATTTCAGTATATTATTGGCATTGTTTTATACCTTATTTTAATCTCAATTTTAACTTAATTATTAATTCCTTTTTTGGTTGTTTTCAATTCTGCGCCAGAGTCTTTATCCCAATCCCAGAGACTCATTCCCACATCCTACAAGTCCTGCAGCCCTGACTAACCAACCTTATGGAATGACCGACCAGGGAGCTGCCATAATACAATTTATACGACAACACTTTAGTGCAAAGTTTATGCGCAGTGTTTACAACGTACCATAAAAGCCGGACAATGCGTGGACCAAAAGGAGGTGTTGAAAGAGAAGTGAGCGAGGGGTGAAAAGGTGAGGACTTGGTGGCAAGGGGGTGAGGTCAGCGGGGTGCGTAACAAGTGCAGTTCATATAAGTAGGACGATCTGGGATCAGAGTTCATTGCCATCTACAGTAAGAAGAAAATGTAAGGTAAACTGCTTTCAAAAAAATATATAAAATGTTTAGAATGCTGTTTTGAATATTAAACTACATATATATATTAATTTGGTGAAATAATTCATTATATATTTAAATTTATTTACAAGAAAAAAGACTAATAAATTGTATATTTCTTGGTTTACAAATTCTAAGCTTATAATAAACATCTAAATCTTTATTTAAATTTAAATATACTTCTTACCAACTTAATTTACATTGTGTGGCTTCTAGTTATCTATTTTCTTAAAGTGTATTTGTTAACCCTCTTTTTCTTTCACCCTTGACCCCATCCTAGCCGCAGCCATGGCTCCATCTCTTTGGCCACTGATGCCCTCTTGTTTGTCGCCTGAAATTGGCAGCTACTAAAAACGAAGTAATAAACTAACTCCAACACACACCACACAGAGAGTCCCCTGGATTTTTGCGGCTAAATACGGTTATGGCTTATGGGTTACGGTCCACCCCAAAGTATAACAAATATGAGGATTTTACAACCTCCTACACACCACCCCCTCCCCGAAATGACCCTGCGTCGCGTCGCTTTTAATGCCTCTGACAAGTGTGTGCTGTCATTGCCGTGTGTGTGTGTATGAGCGGGGATTAAACTTCGTCTGGGGATTATTTAAACTCATATATAGTCCGAAATGAAATAAACTAAACGAACTGATTTTCAGTCTAGCCAAAAGTTAGACAGGACATAAAATGTAAACAAAAGTTTCGGAGAGGATCATCTGGAGGTAATTTTGGGGTCGTTCAATCTGTTTAGGTTGGGATTTATTGAGTGCAGATTGTGTTTTTCATTTATAATTTATTGCGAGTGTGGGTGGTAAAAAATGCTTCACTTTCAGGCTTTTAAAGTTTACAACAATAATTTAAATTAAGTTGTATTATAAATAAAAAAATGAATGAGCATTAAATTGTTAAATAAATTAAGGGCAAAGGATCCTTTCTTTAATCTCTTCCTAAAGTTCCTGTTGGATTTCAAATCTTGACTTTACAGCCCTAGGCATAAGACCGAAAATATATAAACTAATTATTACCATTAACAAACAATTCCATATTTTATTAAATATATATAAATACTATCAATTTGAGATGCTTAATAAAATAATAACATTTAATTCGTAAAAGTTCACTGAACTATAGCTTGAAACAGATAAAGTTCTCTGATGGCTTCACCCTCCCCTAAAATGAAAACTCAAAAGCCCCACCAGATCTGGTCATTGGATAAGAATATCAATTTATGTTGATAGATGAGTGGCTTTCCACTCTTTTCCACCCACCCCCAGGAGCCAAACTAATTGAGATGACAAACGCCAAACACATCGTTCCATCAGTCAGTCAGTGCAGCCAGTTAGAAATTGCTTTTCTGCTTTCCCGCTTTTCTGCTTTTCCCATTTCTTGCTTTTCCTGCTCCTACTGACTTTTCGGTGGATGTCTTGTGCGCTCGCTTTTAGTGCCACTTTTGGGCGCGCTGTTTTCCCCATTTTCCCGCTTCGCGGTTGTCCTGAAAAGTTCCTCAACGGAAACGGACTGGCCAGGAAAATTGGGGGGAGTGGCAGACTCATCGCGAGTGACTCGATTTCCACTTGAGTAAACATTAACGTGCCGGACGCTCCATTGAAATTCAAGCGAGCAATTCATTTCCACTTAATTTTCAACGCTCTCTTTTTTTTCAAACAAATAAAAAAATTTCAGCTCCTTTTTTTCCGCTCATTCTTTTGGTTTTGAGCGGCTGCCTGATTTTTGTCATTTCCCTTTTGGCCTCAGTTGAATTTTCTGTTATTTTCATTTTCATTTTCATTTTCCATTTTTGTGGTGGCAAAATTTTTCCTGTTTTTCTTCTTTTTTTTTGAGCGAAATGTGTTGCAAATTAGTCTGAAGTGTGTCTCTCCAAAGGCAAATTTATGAAAACTTTGAGGGGGATCGTGTAATTTGTGGCACTTTGAGTGGCCAAATTGAAATCAATTAAGCGCGGTCCGGCACGTGTCCGTTTTTAGATTTGATTAGCTTCCGTTTCGCTTACGGTTTCGATTAAAATTGATGGCCTTCAAAGGGAGAACTTGTTTGCCACATTTCCCCCGTCCCCACCCCACCGCAGGGAAATGGCCCGAGTGAGCCACATAAATTTCCCAGTTGCAATTAAGAACGATTGGGGGCTTGAAATTAATCGGTTCTCTGTGTTTGCCCAAGCGATTACACGACGCCCAAAAACATCAACTCCAAATCGTAGATGAAAATCATCTGCCGGATACATTTGCCCCATTCAAAATAGCCATTTTCATTGTTGATTTTCCCGCAATTGTTAGGCGACAAACAGCTAATTAGATTTCTTCTTCCACCAAGGCCCTTGGGCTCTTTTTCTCCTTTGGCTTAATTGTCACCTGGCCGGGAAAATTGATTAAGTGGAAGCTGTAAGTGAGCCGAGGGGAGAGACCTGAATTTGCCGCAGGACCTTTTCGGGTTTCGGTTTGATTAAATTTCCAAATTTGTGGGAAATTAACAAATCATTTGAGTGCCTCCTCGGGGGACGTGTAGGTAGGTCAGTGCCTGAATGTTGTTTTAGATTAAGGAATTGAATGGGAAATATTGATTTACTATTGTTCTAAGATGTGGCAGGTATTTAGTTGTAATTAATTTTAGACAAATAAATATAAATCAAAATCTATAAATTATTTTCAAATGTAGTTTAAGTTGTTTCATTTATTTTCCTTAGCTTTTTCCTCTAATAAATCTGTTCTCTTCAGCTAATGATATTTCCATTAAATCTAATTATTTTCGGGGACTAACAAAATTGAGAGAATTTTGCACATAATATTTCGGACTAACTTTTGACCGCCGAAAAGAGAACAAGGAAAAGGGGCAAAACCATTCCCAAAAGCAGCCGGCACTTTAGAAATGTTGCGAATGGGCTCGAAAAACTTTTGATTTACTGTAGGTAAATGTTATTGTTGCCTGCCACAGCTGCCACACTGAAGTTCTGCCAATGGTGCTGCCTTGCTTTGCTGTTGTTATTTAGGAAAAGTTTTCACAGCAAGTTGAGTTAATTTGTATCCACAACTCAATTGCAAAAGTTTAACCGAGCAAAAGATTTATAAAGTTTATATGCAATAACAAGTCAAAAGGCTCCTGCACTCTCTCGTGGCACAGGGAGGAAAATCACTAGCAGTTGGAAAAGCCATGCAGTAGCTGCAGTAGCAGAAAATACATACCAATGTGCAAGGGAAAAACAATAAACAAAGATGACTGGCAGCAGGGCTGATTCGGGGGCAATAAGTTGGCCAAAGAACAGAAGGGAACATATAGTATCCAACAAGCAGAAGATATGACAAAGAAAATATAAAGATTGTGATGACTTGATAATACTCATGGCTTAATGAAGAAGAAAAATATGTAAAAGCAATCATAAATTTAACTTTGTCTTAAGTTCTACAGTTAATATTCTATTATATTTTCCATAAAATTTATCAATATTTAAATATGTAACATTAGTGCTTATATACTCCTAGAAAAATGTACATCGGGAGACCTAAGGAAGCCAATAAGAGCAGTAAGCGGAGGATGGCCAGCTGCGGGCAGTTGCAATCAGCTTTTGATAAGCACCAAATGGCCAGTCAAATGATAACGATTCTGCTGCTGCTCATTCGGAATTCTGAGAGAGAAAGGATACTCCACAGAGGAGTCCATAACCAGGCCCCCCCTTTTCGATGCGGAAAAGGAGCAGTTCGCGCCGCACTCTCGGAGCCATGGCAAAACGAGAAAGCCGGCAAAATTAGTTTGGCCTGCGGCTAAAAAGTCAATTTTCATAACAATTTCCGACTCTCATAATGAAGCTTCAGTTTTGGTTTCGATTTTCCTAGCCAACGAATGCAAAAAAAAGGAGAAGATTTGTTCTTCATCAAAGGAGTTTCGTTTCCTGTTTAAGTTGATTCAAGGCAAGATTGGGGATCATAAGAGAGAAAAGAAATAAAAATATAGGAAATTATTAATTTATTATTAACAAAAAATAAGAGATTCAAATTGGATTATGAAAACCAGGAACATTCTATATTTTGCAATGCAGTTTCCCTTTCCTTCGTTAAGTGAAATTATCATGTATTTTCAATGAAGCCCCTGTGATATATATAGTATATACACACATGCTGTTCCGTTCCTCATTTGTTCGCGCATTATTCAAATGCAGAGGGCGTGGCACTGAGCTCCCCTTGATTTACCGTGCACCTGGGACTGCTGTCGCAAGGTTTTCCCCGCTAGTTTTTCACTATTTACACACTTTTTTTGTGTTTGTTTCGCTGCCATTATAAAATATGCATTTGCAGCATTATTAAAAATGAAAGGCGCATTGTTAGTGTCTCTGCTTATTGTTTAGGTGTGTGCGTGTGTATGTAGGTGGCATTGAAAATGGCGGAGAAAAGTTTGTCGCTGCAGTTTTGCCGTCGGCATACGGGGCGTATGGGTAATGTGAGCTTCGCATATGCATACAAGATTTGGGTGCCCGCTTTGGAAATTGTTAGCGCTGCTGCCAGTGTTGCATAATTCCGCATAAATTCCGTTGACATTTTTTTAATCTATGTTGAAAGTTTTGCACGCAGAGCCAGCAAATACAAGCCAGGATATATACACATACATATATATATTAGAGCATTTGCATAAATCCCAATTGCATTGCACTTTTGCCTTCTTCGGTGTCTCGATGGCCAAATAAAATATCTTCGCTTTCTCCGCTCGGCTCTTAAGATGCTCAGCTGGCTGCACTTTGGACGCCCTTTTGCCCATCCTCCACCACCGTCTTTCTGGCTCTCAGGATTCATAAAATGTGTATGAAGCGTGCAAAATGTTTTAAATTTATTACAATAAGACGAGCTGGAGTCGCGACTCGGGTCCTGGCGTACGCAAATGCGACATAAAACGCTAAAAGATAAAGCAAACTGAGCGCAGGAGCAAGGCGGAATCTTAAGCTTGGTTTTATGCTGAGATCGAAATACCCTTCAGCATTTATAAAGTATTTGCTATTTAAATGGGAATTTTTTTTAAATTATTGATTTTCCCTGTGAAATATTTATTTTACCTTCAAATATATTCAATTTTAAAACGTAAATTCCCCAACATTTTATAGGTAAACTGAAAAGCAAATATATTATAAAATAAGTTAGGGTATTCAAAGACCTAGATAAGATGTAAAGCAAAACATATACTGAGGGGAGATCGCCATTCCGATTGGGTTTGGCCACTTTTTTATGCGCTCCTTAAAGTGCGTCCCATAAAAATGACGACGCATGAAGGAATGTGTGTGCTCAGGTGACCCCAGTCATTCAGGCATCCACCTGAACGACCTTTCTCCTTTTCCTTCGGAGCTGAATGCATTGTGAATGACAACACTCAAGGCGAGGTGGGTGGAAAAGCAGAAGGGAAACCTATATGGGGTGAAAGCTGATACATGTCGCTTGTTTCTGCGTTTATGGGCCAAAGGCAAAAGTACACCACACACGCACTTTTAACAGTAGGCACTTCAATTAAATCATTTTTTAAATAATATTTAAAATTTAAATTAATTTGAATTTTTAATTTTATTTTAAAGCAATTTAAATGCAATTTAAAAAATGGTTTTGAACCCTCTAAGCTACATACATAATTCCATGAATGGGATCTTATATGCATTTCTTAAACCTTAAATTATATTTTTCCACTTAATTAAAGTATAGGATAATATAGAAATTTGTACTTTTCCTTTGTTCCTACTATCGTTACCTCACTGTCCCCCTGTATTTCCGCTTCTATCGCAGGAACGTTGTTTCATTGGCCTGTTTTCTCTGCGGCTGTTCATCAGTGGCGGCTTCCCTTCCCAGTCAGACTTTCCATCGGCAACTCCCTCCCTTTTCCCGTCAAACGCATTTATTACATTGCTTTTGAGCCAATTTTTTCCGGCCTTTTAACTGAAAAATTGGCACAGCGTATCGCTTGGCATGCAAAGCAGCCGTTTTCCAGTTTTTCTTTCTACCCAGTCGGACCCACCGAATGTTTTTCCCACCCTCCTGTGATGTGTTTGTTGTTTCTGTTGTTGTTTTTTGCTGCTGGCATTGTCAGTTGGCCACGCGCTCATCCCGACATGGCTCAGTGGCCGGGGGATGGTCGTGGGTTAAGGTTCACGGGCCGCGTCTCCAGCAGTGATGTGGTCTGCTTAGCAGCGCAAGAATACTTATTGGAATGCCACAAATCAGCTCAACATTTTCTGAAAATACCCTCTATCATGTGGGGTAAGCTGAGTTCAAATAAAAACATTTCTTTATTATTTTTAAATAAAATATGGCCTAATCATCATAACTGCTCTTTTCAGGAACGTATTAAATCTAGTAAATTAATGCCAGTGGACTCCACCACCCCATTTTGTAGAGTTAAACATGCCAACCAATTTGCTAAACAAAAAAGAAATATTGTTTTTACTAGGAATTGTGGAATAAACCAAATCGTTACCTCTAAAAGCAACTTTTGTACCAGCAGGCACCAGTAAACTCTTGGGCACAGCTAATATTTTCTTTAAGATAATTTTTTTGATCTCTCGTTGAAAATTGAATGTCAAAGTGATATAAAACAGCATCATATCTGTCTCCGGTGTAACGATTCCATTGTGTAATTGTTTAGAATTTATTTATAGAAACATAAACAGGGCATTTCCATTGTCGATCACCGAAGCTCACCCACTTGACCATTCACTTTCACCCTCGAATGCCAATTGAAGTGTGCTGAAAATCAATTAATGGCTTGTCTTCCGCTCTCAAAGTTGGATTTTCTGCCGGAGGAAAAGATTCACGCATGGCTTCAGAGTGTGTCAAGTGCAAAGCAAACACGAGCTCGGCAACAGAGACCAGTGACCCAAAAGGGGCAAATCAATTTGCAGATCCCTCGGTGCCCTGATTTCAGGCATTTCCATTCACTTTGATAATGAGATCAAAACATCCCATACACGAATAGTTGATTCGCTTCAGGTTAAGTCAATATTTGCCTCATTTCAGCTGACCACAACACACAATTTTTCATGCCGCATTGCCCGGTTGGGTCTTGAATTTTCCGTGTTTTCTTTATATTTCGGGTTTGCCTCTCTACTCCCAGCATTGTTCGGTTGTTTGCCTTGGTTCACTGAGTAGCCGCAGAAATTTCATTAAGTTCCTCTGGCTGCCAGTGCAGATATGACAAAGGGAATGGGTTAACTAAAGGCCAAAACAACCCAAAAAAAATTGGGCAAAACTGCAACGAGACTCGGAGTCTGGCGAGATGTAAAAGGAAGCTGAAAAGGAGTAAAAGAGGAGATAGGGAGCTAAAGAAAAGAAAGCGTTAAAAAAATATATATTTATAATATTTCTAAAAATATTTTATATTTTGTAGAAGGCAGAACTGTTTTATATAGTATTTATTTTTAATTAATCTGAAACATTTACTTATAAATCACTATTTATATTTAACACTCGACACCTTTAGACACCTAAAAATGGCATAAAATTCTTTTGATAGACAACACCAAGCTCTGAGGCACTCCTTGGCATCTGTTGGAATCCAAAGAAGTAACCGACTCCCTTTTGGCATATCTTTTTATGTCCCAGAAACTCAGGCGGCAGTCATTAAACATGCCGAACTCGACACGGACTCACTGCCGGAATCCAAATCCGGCTCTCGAATGCGGCCAACTGTTGCTGGAAACTCAGCTGGGGGACCTGCAGCTGGAGCAGGTCGCAGTTTGGGCCAATTATACGGTTTGTTAACACACAAAACAGGCAAAATGTAATTACATTTTCAGCTGGTAACGGGGCAAGAAAGGCGATGCCGTCTTTTGAAATCCGATTTAATATTGTTAACTGTGTGCCAAACTTTGTCATTTCATTTTACGAATTCCGCTAAAGTTCCGCTGCAGTGTAAAGGAAAGGGGAAAGCAGATCCCGGGATATGGAGATGGGAATAGAGTCCTGGCTATGTGCAACAAGATATGAGTATGCAAATGTCGGAGACGTTTGCCAAATGCAAATTGCAACAGCAGCAGTCCCAGCAACTAATGCGATTCCGTGTACACCGAATACTGCAGTGATCCCCCCGCCACCCTTTTCGCACCCGAATTGCCGCTCATAATGCCGCTTTAATGCCCTCCAACTAATGAGCCTACATTAAGGAAATTCGAGAACGCAGCAATTTCGGAGGCGCCACCTGCTGCTGTGGCCGATATACTGAGGAAAATAAATTATAGATTAAAATTATTTAGACTAGTAAAAGTCCAAGAAAATATTCAATTTCTACACTACATTTACAAAGTTTTAAGGCCCTTTTAAAATATTCTCTGTAATTTCTTTTTTCACTTTAAATAAATAAATTAAACAAATCAAGAAATCTCCTTTTTAACTCCCCAATTCTTAATCTTCAAAAGGGTAAACTTTACTGAATTAAATATTTATATTTTTAATTACTTCCACCAGCTTAAGCCTCATCTTATAATTAAATTTTCTTAATAAATTAATATTATATAGCAGCTGAAAGCATAAACTAAATCACTAAAATTTTCAGTGTAACTGTCAAAGGTAGCTTTGGAGAGGTAGAGTTATAGTATTGCAGTTTGTCACGTAATTTATTAAAATGCTATACACATATACACCAGAAAGGGGCGTGGCCACAAGGGGAGGGGGCAGGAGGATCGGGTGGAGGAGCTTAGAGGGACAATTGGCGTAATCATCGTTATGCCATCGTCATAATCAGCGATGCCATTGTATGCCTCGGCAGCAGCTCATTGATTTGCAATTATGGAACGTGCTACATTCGCAGAGGCAGTGCGAATGTAACCCCAACCCTTTCGATTCAAAGGGATTGCGTTGCCCTCTTGTCCTTTTACCAAGCGATTTAAGTTAAAGCCGCAGTGCAAATTATTTAGCAGTAAATCCATTGAAAATTGATGAATTTGTGTAACAAATCTAATTAAATGTGACTTGTTTGGAGTTTAAGGTTTAATATTAATCTTGTTATTTGTTAAAAGAAAGAAATATGTCTTAAATTAGTTTTACAAATTATTATCTTCTGTTTTCTCCTAATAATTCTTATGTAATCTCCTTACCCAAAAAGGACTTGAGCTTTAATTCCGTAAATTCGTTTTGCTTCTTGTGGCTTTTTGTCGCCATATTACAGTGCTTAATTTTATTGCTCGCTTTTATTGTTGTAATTTTGTGAAATCTTTGCCTGTTCTCTGTGCGTTTCTTTTTTTTTGTGTTTCTTGACTTGCTCTTGTTGTCTTATGTTAAAAAACTTTTGCAATTGTGTGCTACTTGCTATCTCTTTCGCCATTGTTAAGTCTGTCTGCCTGTGTGTGCGAGTGTAAAAATTAGCCTCATTTTGTTTGGCTTTTGTGCTGCCTGCCATTTGGTCGGTGGAAAGACGGTGGGTGGCCCTGCAGTAAATCAAAAGTTGAAAATTATAATAAAGTCACTTTTGCTGTTGCTATATCATGTACCACCCCGCACCCTGCACCACCTATCCCCATCACGGTTCTCCCATTCCATCTCCATCTGTCTCTGCTCAAGTTTTATCAACTTTGGTTGCAGCAGCAGCAGCCACAAAAAACTTATTTCCTTTGCTGGTGCGGCTAATAAAAAGCCAAAACAATTTAGATTAACTGTAAATTGTGTTATTTTGTTTAGCCAGTGAGTGGATTTGTTGTCCTTGTCGTCCTTACTCGTTGTTAATGCCCTTTGAGCTGGTAATTTGTAAATGCCCTGCAAAGTAGGCAACACTTTTGTGAGGCCAGCAAAAGGAAGTGAAAACAAAAGTCCAGCAGGTTTTATGGAAAAAAAGAAAGAAGGTAGGAGGTGAGCAGCTGCCTTTTGCAATAAATTATGCTTGAATAATTACAAGGAACATGTAAAAGCTGATTTTGAAAGGAATGTCGACAAATATGATTCCCAGGAAAGGCAGAGAGGTTGGATTCAAACATTAATTAGACACCTATACATTTTTATAAGCTTAAAATAATTCTAAATATTATAGAAAAATAATTTAATTATCAGCTTAATTCTTAATATTTTCATTACTATAAGAAATCTTTAAAAATACTGTGTTTGTGCAAACTTTCTATTTAAAAATGATTCAAAATAAAACAAAAGTATTTTTAAATTGAGTTAATAATTTTTTAAAATATATTTAATTTTATATTAGGCTTTATTGATAACTTACGAATTTTAAATCAACTAAACAAGTTAACTTTTGCAGCCACCCTCGTTAGTTTTGCATTTGGAAAGAGAGGTCGAGCTTGACTTCCGTCAATTTCTTGTGCTGCCTTCCACTGCTTCCTCCTCGTCCTGCGACATTTGACTTGCTCTCGGGGCTGGTATCCTTTGTCTCCGAAATCGGGTGAAATGGCCACTCAATGCGCTCTGTTAATTTTGCTCCACAAATGAAACTGGGACTCGGCGCCAGGGCTTAGGCCGAGCTATCACTAAATGCGCTTGAATTATTTATAAAAGGCATATTCATGAGCACTACCAGCAAGGTAAGTGGGCGAGCCAGAAACTTAGGCTTTGGGAAACGGAAATGTTAACTAGTTCCAGCAGCAGCGAAGCAGCTTGACAATGGCATTAGAATGTCGAAAAGTTTTAGCCCGGCAACCGCTTACTCACTCAATTAGCACGGTCAGCTCGCCAGCTTTTTATGCAAATCTCAGTGGAAGGAAGGTGGCGGGATGGAGGGTGGCTCGGGGGATAACCAATTGAGGGCGTGGCAATGAGGACCATTAGATGGTACATCAACTGTACATTAACTTGTCTGTTTTTGTTTCATTAGCAAGGACAGCAAGGAACTACACTCAAAGAAAGGAATTAAAATAGAAGAAATTTGAGTAAACATGGCTTTGCTTTAGGATGAAAAAATATGTTTAACTCACCTTTAATTTTTTTGTATACCTAAAATATATATCATAAATCTGAAGAAAAATCTGAAAATCTATATTTTATATGGATCATTGCTTATCATGCTGCATTTATTAGAAAATGTTATTTAAATATAATTTTGTAAAGTGTACAATTTAGAGGATACAGTCCGGTATCCTGCGGCTTCTCAAGTCTCAAGTCCCGGCGACTTGACAGCGGCAGCATCAGCTGAAGTTGCAACAGCAGGAGGCGACCACAAGCCTTTAACAAAAGCTGACAGAGGAGCCAAAGGGAAAAGGAAAAGAAGGAGAAGGAGGCAGAAAATACAGAGGAAAATGAAGGAAAACCGAGAATGTTATTTGGCTTTTGCATATGGAAAGAATGATGATGGCACTTTCAGTGAATTGCCTGAATATCGAGTGCGTATGAAGAATGAAACGCACTGGGCAGAAGGAAGCAATAAAATAACAAGAAATATGGCCAATCGATGGATGTTTCTAGGTGCACTGAAAGTGTAAGGTTGAAAGGAAAAGAAAAGCGCGGCCAGAAAGATCGACTTTAAAGAATCCTGAAACTATATTCAAAGTTTAAACGGAATATTTATAGGATTTAGTTTACCATTTAAAAATCCTTTTGAGCAGATCAGTTTATACTTCACCAGTCACCATTTTGCTATTAAATAATTAATTTATTTTCATAATGTTACCTGCCAATTTGGCCGTCAGCCAACGGGTACAACAGGGGGACCTACACGCAAGCAATTGCGTGCCGTAACTGTGTACACCGCTGGTAGTGCGACTATACTCTCCACGTGAGGGCGGCTGGTAACAGGTCCCGGTAAGGTCATGTCTCTGCCGAGGATGCTGGCTAATGGTAGTCGGGCGGGGAGAAGAACACTCCCTTCCTCAAATCACCCCAATCCAAGGTGGAACAG
>VNJN01008012.1:0-12829 GCA_008042485.1 Drosophila mayri
CTGGGCTTTCCGCCACTCGGGCCCGCTCCCGTACTGTTAAGCTGAGCTTATCGGTCGGGAGCGCGGCCCTTATGTTAAGTTATGTTAGTTCAATGTATGAAGCGAACCGAAATACATGCGATTGCACCCTGGAATTTGTACCATCGACGCCCCCGACTTCTTTTTTATTTTCGATTCCGATCGCGCGGTGGGTTTTTTTCCGGTGCTACCAGCGGCCCGTATTCAATCTGCATCCCCCGTTTGTGGAAATCATTTGCGGCACCAGCGCCCCCTTCACATTTTGGTCCTTCGAGCCGGATTTTTTTGTGGATTCTCTACCAGCAGTTCCCGGCATTGGTTTGCCAAAAGATAAGTACGACATTTCTCCGTCTTCTTTAAGATTTGTAAGATTTGTTTTCCTTCCGTGTCAGCTCCAGTCCGAGTTTTTCGAAACAACTGCAGTAATTTCTATTCTACTACGCCTTCAATCTGAAAAATTTTCCATCCGTCTCTGTTTTGTGTGCGCCATATTCCTCGCCGTTTTCGGTTTCCCCGTTATTCATTCGCTTGCCAACGGTCGAGGCATATGTTCATCCATACATCCACACATACATACATACATACACTCATGAAAATTGTGCACATATATTTTTTTGTGCAGGTAATCCGCGAAAATTCGCGAGTGAACAGTGAGATTGTGCGGTAAATAAAAGAAGGCATAATTAATATTGGCCAGCCGGTGTGCATTTAGTACCGGAAATTTCCAAATTCGCCGAACAATCGGCCCCTGTCGCAATATTTTTTTCCCCCAATAAGTGTCATTTTTGCACCGCATACCCCTCTTTTCCTCCAGTTACATATATACAGTCCACTTGTGACCGCTCCGCTGTGAAGGCATGACCATACATACATAGATATATTCCAATATTTTCTGCCTCTGATTTCAGAAACCAACATATACATATCTCCGTATTGAATGAATGTCCATATATTCTCTTCCTCCGATTTCAGAAATAAATAAAACTAATTCACCCGCCGCAGCGCCGAGGTTTTTTTTGGTGTGTTGCTAGGTTATTTGCTTCTTTGGTGACTTACGCACTGCTTCACCGTCGGCGCAACCCAGTGAATTTTTTCCCGCTCCAACAACAGCAAACGGCAGAGGGTTTGTTTCTATGTAAATAAAACTAATGATAAATCTACGAATATAAAAGATCACTCAAAATCTGTGTTTGAAAAATTTAATTCACCCGCCGCAGCGCTGGGGTTCTCTTTGGTTGGTGTGTTGCTGGGTTATTTGTTTCTTTGGTGACTTACGCACTGCTTTACCGTCGGCGTAACCCAGTAAACTTTTTCTCGCTCCGACAACAACAAAGCGCAGAGGGTTTGTTTTTTAATTCCATCCGTCCCTCCGTGAATTTAAAGCAATTTAGTGGAGCCAATACTACAAAGTATTTAATTATTCATTTTTTCGATCGGGAAGCAGCCGAAGGTTTTATTGCACTTTTCCGGCCGCATAATAATTAAATTCTAAAATTATTAATTTTTAATTCCATTCGTCCGGCTAAGCAAATGTAACACAATTTAGAGGAGCAAATACCACAAAGTATTTAATTATTAATTTGTCGATCGGGAAGCCGCCGAAGGTTTTATTCCACTTTTCCGGCCACATAACAATTGAACTAGAAAATGATTAATTATTTAATTATTAGCAGGGACCGTAATCATTATAAGTTTTATTGAAACACTTAAATGGTAATGATTATTTTTAGATTTTTTTTTAGTCATCAAAAATAATCATTAGACTTGCGTGAAAAATATATATGTAACTTACAAATAAAAATCATTTTTAATCAAAAAAATAGAATTCAAAATTAATGATTATTCATGATTTTTTTTTTTTTTGCTCAAAACAAAACTCAAAACTAAATCACGGGATCCGTGTTAGACTTTTGACCAATATTATTTCATATTCCTTTATTAGGACCGTACAAAAAAAAAAAAAAAAACAAAAAACAGTCGTAGTCGTCTTTTTTAATATTGTAAAATACAATTTGTAATGAAACTCCATTCCTAATCGTGTCTCACTAAGGGTAGGAAGTATAATTTAAATATTCGAAATTTTTTTACGTATAGCGCGGAAAAAATGTTTCTGAATGTAAAATTTGCAAACAACAATTCCGTGGCAACTATGTTTGCAATATTAAACGACACCTAAAAGTGAAACATAGAAATGAATACAATAAATTTAACGAAAGCAATAAAACTGAAATACCTGAAAAGAAACAGAAATTTTCTGCTATCCTCGGACAAGAAGAGGTGAAGAATGCCTGCATTGACCTAGTGACCGCAACAAAAATTCCTTTGGCAGTGCTGGATTCCAAAGGGTTTAAAACATTAACGGCTCAAATATTTAGTGGCTTAGACATGCCCTCCGTAACATCAAGAAACATAATTAGTTTGGTAAACGACAAATACATGGAAATAAAAAGCGAAATGGTGAAGACATTAAAAAACAGGATCCTCTGCCTAAAATGGATATGGCTACAAGATGCAACCGCGGTATTCTGTGCGTGCAGTTTATAGAACACGGTGATGTCCACGTTAAAACTTTGGGTCTAATAGAGCTTAAACAATCGCACACTTCACAATATATTTGCAATGAAGTAAAGGCCATTCTAAGTGACTTCAGCATTAACAAGGAACAGATTTATAGCATCACGACCGATAATGGGCGAAACATGATCAAGGCAGTAGAACTGCTAGGTAGCTGCGAAGTGGACGATGAGGGCGAGGAAGATGGGAAGGATCATTTCGATGACGAAGAGATGCTGAAGAATTTGAAACTGCATTCAGTGAAATCAATAAAATGTTCGGCGCACACCCTTCAGCTCACTGCCAAAGACTTTTTACAACGCCTGGAATTTGTCGATTTTATTGACAAAGCACGTCGCATTGTGAAGCTCTTAAGAACACCGGCGTACAGGTAATATTCGAAATTTATTTCATTTTTTTTAAACGCTATTGCGTTCCTCTCTGGGGCGTAGACATTTGATAACGGATGAGTCCTTGCCACAACCTGTACTGGATGTTCCGACTCGATGGAGCTCTACGTACTCTATGTTAAGCAAGCTTCAACAATTTGAGGAATTTTGCAAAAGGCGTCTTAAAAATGATTTAAAACTTAGAGTCAATGAGTGGTGTGACTTAAAGAGACTTGTGAGTACCCTGGAACCTGCGTATCTCGCCACAGTGAAGCTGCAAAGTTCGCAGTTGTTTATGGGCGACTTTTATAAGTTATGACTGGAACTCAAGCTCACTGTTGATACTATGGATACTCATAAAAGTAAAATTTTTAGTAATTGCAGCCATCAAAGGGAAAAAAAAACTTTTGAAATGCGAAGCGGTGACTTTCAGCATTTACTTAGATCTGAGAATACGTAGAGTACTATTGAAAACTCCTGACGAACTGATGTTAGCTAGAGCACAATTAAAAAATCTTCTTTCAAAACTAGCTTACTTGAAAAAACCAGTTAGTATTAGTTTCTCATATAATGTATAAGTTAAATTTCATAAACACATATTTCAGATTAGTATAAAAGTGGAAAACACGGATGCGCCATCTACAACATTGCAGGTATCTCTGCTCGACAACTTTTTAAAATCAATTGAAGTAGCTTCAGGAGACGAAATTGAAGAGAACGAAGTTCTTAACCACTTAAAAGAGGGATATGTAGAAATTTTCCCAAACCAATACCTTCGACCACCAATATAATGGAGTATTGGGAGGAAAAAAATTTGAGTACCCCAACTTATATCTGCTAGCAGAAATAGTGAATTCGGTTCCAGCGACACAAGTAAGCGTCGAAAGAGCATTTTCCGCACTGAACATGATGCAAACGGATCAAAGGTGCAACATAGCGGACGTTTCACTAGCCAAGTTACTTTTTGTAAAACTAAATAATAATTATTAATATTACACCAAAGACCAAAACCAATTCTTAAATTCAATATTTCGGTACGGGGAGGTAGCTTTACGGTCCTGATAAAGGAATATGAAATAATATTGGTCAAAAGTTTAACACGGAACCCGTGATTTGGTTTTGAGTTTTATTTTGAGCAAAAAAAATAAAAATCATGAATAATGAATTTTTTTTTTTTTGATCAAAAATGATTTTTATTTGTAAGTTATATATTTTTCACTCAAGTCTATTAATTATTTTTGATAAGTAGAGAAAAAATCATAAACTGTCTTGATTTTTATATTTCAAAAACAAAAATAATCATTATTTACGGTCCCTGATTATTAGTTCTCCATCCAAACAAGAAGAAAAGGTTTCAATTCCACCTTTTCGGCTCCAAAATAATTAAATCCGACAACAATTAGCCAGAAAAGAAGGTTAATTATTATTAGGTATTTATTTATTTATCTATTTATTTTTTTTGGTGTCAAATTCAAGCCAAGGTCAATTCCACCTTTCCGGCTCCGCGTCATTTAATTTCAAAAATAATTGAGGATGCGATTATACCCATAAACACCTAAATAATTATGATTATTGCGAAAAACAAAAATTCAGCTATTCGAAGGCCCCTCTAAATCCGAGTCAGTTAAGGATACCATATATACGTACGTGTCATATATTTCTACACATACATAATTTTACACATACTCATTGTCGTCCACTTTTTTCTGAACGAATACGGACTTTGCAATACTTTTTCATTTTCCGTGTCTCCAAGACGGTTTCTACTCCGCAGCAGGCACCATCTGCCTACAATCACATCAAAACCGCCTTGCCTTTTGGGTTTTTTTTTTGGTTTTTGGGTTCCTACTGTTTCTTGTCCTCCACATACGGTTGGTGGCTCGCACGACTGGTTCTCCGACGTCTGCACTGAGTTGCCAACAAGTTCCTTGTAAGCGTTGCATCCGCGATCTCGCAATTCTCAGCACATTAGTGTGACCGGCCACCGCTTCATACGAGGCACTGATTGCGCAAGTCAGTCGACAAGCGCTGACCAGCGAACTCTATTCTAAGAATGCCTACGGGAGAAGACAAGAGCCCACGTCCTATCCCTTCCATTCGTCTGGACAGATCTAAATCCGCATCTCCGCGGGCGCCTTTTCTAAAGCCTAAGGCTACCAGCGCCATTCTAAAGGCAAAGGGCGACGAATCCGTCGATAAAACCCCCGGTCCTTCACAAAGGCAGACCCGCTCCGTGGCAAGAATGACTCAAAGTGCAATCAAGGTGGCACTGAAGAAGTTCTTCGCCACAACAGATCGGATCAGTCAGTTTGAGGCCAACATAAATACTCCGGGCGCCCCAGAAACGGAATGCTCCCAGAACATGCTGGAAGTCCATCGGGATCAAATTTGGGCTCTGTGGGAGAAGGTAGAGAAGACTTACGAGAGCTGCTCCGACTTGCGAGCCGTATCCGACGATAATACGGCCACCTCGACAGTGCTGGAATCAAAGTACAGCTACTGTTACTCCGTGTCTTCGAGGTGTACTGCCCAGCTTCGGCAAAAAATTGCTTCTCAGTCCACTCAGGCTTCCGCCAACGTTCTCACGCCCCTGGCGACAGGCTGCCGGTTACCGCCAGTGGATACCGAAGTCTTTCCGGGTGATTATCTTTGGTGGCCCACCTTCGGAGACTTGTTCACGGCCATTTACATCCAGAACTCGCGGCTCACCCCGGTAGAAAAGTTGTTCCACTTGCTATCAAAAAAAAGTGGGGATGCACACTCCTTTGTTTCAGAGTTGTCTGACAGCTCTAAAGATGTCCTCTATCAATGTTGAGGCTTGGGACTGTCTCCTGGTGTTTATGATTTCCTCAAAGCTCCCCAAAGTCACACTTTCAATGTGGGAGCAATCCGTACACCGGCCGAGGGCACCAGCAGCGGGACTGCACGAGTGCCCATAGCTGCTTCACATGCCACAGACGACACCACACCCTCCTGCACCGCGGCAATCCGTTCACTACTGCTCCGAGTCCGCCTACGGCATCAGGGGCTCGACCCACACCGACTTCCAGGACGACCGGCTCAGGGGACCAGTCGGATGTGCAGGTGTGTTTTGCTTCCGGATCGGGAGCCGTCCTGCTAGGCACGGCCCTAATCGACGTGTGCCATTTGGGGTGCAGCTCCCGGTCACGAGCGCTGATAGACTCAAGGTCCGAAGCGACTTTCATAACGGAACGACTGTTCAACCTGGTCAAGCTTCCCTTCAAGACGATTCAAGCCCAAGTTTCCGGTCTTAATCAAAAGATTTCCGCGCAGTCTACTAAATTGTGCCATTTCTCCATCCGATCGCCGTCTAGACCCGGGCTACAATTAGAGACTGCGGCTTACGTTCTTCCGCAGCTGGCAGGAAATCTGCCCTCATATCCGATTCCGCGGAGTCTCTTCAAGGGGTTGCCCGACATTTCCCTAGCGAACCCCAAGTTCTTTGAGAGCTCCCAAGTCGATGTGTTAATAGGAGCTGACATTCTTCCATCTATTCTCCTCGGTAATTCCAAGGCTAACATTTGCGGGTCGCTCCTCGGTCAGGAGACTATTTTTGGATGGGTGCTGACAGGCCCATTATCCCCGGCCAGCCCCCGCAGTGTGTCCGTTTTTTCCACACGAACTGCCCGCAGCCTCGATGACCCATTGAATCAGCTCCTCAACAAATTCTGGGAGGTGGAAGATGTGCCCGCCTGTGCGGGCAGTTCGGAATCGGATTCAGTCTGCTATCATAATTTTGTCCAGACGACAAGAAGAGACGAGTGTGGCAAATACGTTGTGTCGCTCCCCTTACGCGATCTCGAGCAGAAGGGTTCCGAGCTAGCGTCTTCGCGGTCCTTTGCTCTTGCTCAGTTCCTGCGTAATGAGCAGCGCCTGAAGAGGGATCCGCCCCTTAAGGCTCGCTATGACTCGGTAATCCAGGAGTACATCGACTTAGGCTACATGACTGAGGTCTCTCCCGCAAGCAGTTCCGCTACCTACTACATTATGCCGTTGTCCAGCCCGAAAGCACGACTACCAAGGTGCGGATAGTCTTTAACGCTTCTAGCCCGTCCGCGAACGGGATGAGTCTAAACGACATTCTTTTCACGGGGCCGGTCTTGCAATCCGACCTAACGATTCAGATCCTTAAGTGGCGATACTTTAGGTTCGTCTTTAACGCCGACATCGAGAAGATGTATCGGCAAATTTGGATCGACCCCAAGCATACTTCGTTCCAACGTATTCTGTTTCGCAATCCCGATGGGGATATCCGCGACTACGAATTAAAAACGGTCACCTTCGGAGTCAACTGTGCTCCGTTCTTAGCGCTCCGCGTCCTGCAATAACTTATTGACGACGAAGAGTCGAGGTATCCGCAAGCTAGCCGAATTATCTGTCATTTTATGTACGTGGATGACGTTCTTGCGGGGGCCGACTCCAAAGCCGATGCCCCAGTGGCGCTTCGGGAGTTAAAGGGGGCTCTAGAGTCGGCAGCGTTCCCACTTAGGAAGTGGACGTCTAATAGCAAGGCGATTCTAGCCGACATTCCGAGCGACCACCTCCTTTGTGCTGACTTTCTCGAAATCGATGCAGAGAGCACGGCAAAGACACTCGGCGTGCGGTGGAAGGCGACGACTGACGAGTTCTTTTTTATTCCGCCAGAATTGGGTTCCGGCTCGTCTTTCACGAAGCGCCAAGTCCTGTCCCAAATTGCCAAATTGTTCGATCCGGCCGGCTGGCTTTCATCGTCTGTGCGAAGATGTTCATGCAGGACATCTGGCTCTTGGACTTAGGGTGGCACGACGCCCTCCCTCAAGATTTCTGTCAGCGATGGGTCGACTTTCTGAAGAATTATTTCGTTCTCGATCAGAATCGTATTCCTCGGTGGGTTCGTTCCGTCCGCACCTAAAGGTAGAGCACCACGGGTTTTGCGACGCTTCACAGAAGGCGTACGGAGCCGCCATTTACGTCCGTGTCGAGGTTGGGTCGACGGTAATAGTGAACCTGCTAACCGCACAGACGCGAGTGGCCACGGTTAAAACGGTGTCGCTCCCGCGGCTAGAGTTGTGCGGGGCCTTGTTTTTGTCTGAAATGGCGACCGCCGTTCTTCCAAAACTGCCAGGGGCCAGATCATCCAGTGCACCGGCGTGCAGAAGTGGGCACATGTCCGTTACAAGCAGAACCCTGCGGATCTCGCTAGCCGGGGGCTCTTCAAGACCTTGCAGAGAGCCAGCTCTGGTGGCACGGTCCTGCGTGGTTGCAAAGACCTCGCGGCGAATGGCCCACTCAGGGCACTGACGCCCTCGTGACTGAACTCGAGAAGCGAGTAGTCAAGGTCCATGTTGCGAAGGCGCCCGCCGAAGATATTCTTGAGCGTTTCTCCACACTTGACAAGGCGTTTCGAGTCCTTGCTTATGTTTATCGCTTTATCCAGCGCGCGCGAAAGTTTCAATCTCCGTTCGAAGAGCACCTAACAGCTAATGAGATTACGTCGGCCGAACGCATCCTAGTTTCCGTCTCTCAGCGCAGACACTTCGTCTCTAAGATGGGCTGCTTAAGCCAAAAGCGGCCAGTTCCGGCATCCAGTCCGATTCAAAATCTGAACCCATTCATTGATTCGCAAGGCCTTATGAGAGCCTGCGGCCGGGTTACAGCCTCTGAACTTCTCCAATATGACGAACGGCATCCGATAATCCTTCCGTACGACTGCCATATGTCTCGACTCCTCGTCCAGTTTACGCATCGCATCACGCTGCACGGTGGCAACCAGCTGATGATCCGCCTAATCCGGGCCAAATTCTGGGTTCCAAGGGTGAGGAACTTGGTGAAGTCCGTCATCTATTCATGCAAGGTATGCGTCATCCACAAGAAGAAGTTGCAGACGCGACTCATGGGGGATCTACCGAAGGAACGGACGTCCCTCTCACGCCCGTTCACGCATACTGGCGTGGATTATGCCGGTCCCTTCGAAATTAAAAACTATACGGGAAGAGCCTGTCTCATCACGAAGGGGTATGTGTTGGTGTTCGTGTGCTTCTCTACAAAGGCCATCCATTTAGAGCAGCGGTCGGCACGGCCCTATCTATTTGGCATAGGAAAGTGTCCAGCGGCAGCGCTGCCAGCACACAGACAGTGTGAAGACTCCATCAGTGCTGTTAGGTAGACTGCTCTGGCTAAATCTAGCCGTCAAGTGCAGTCGGACAACGGGAAGACCTTTGTGGGGGCAGCGGTCCTGCTATCCCGCGATTTTCTCCAAAGCCTAAAAGGGGCAGTGACGGGTGCCTATAACCACCAGCAGCTGCTCTGGCATTTCATTCCTCCGGGAGCCCCCCACATGGAAGGTCTGTGGGAGGCAGGCTTCAAGAGCTTCAAGACCTTGTTTTACAAGTCCACAGCTACGCGGAAATACACTTTTGAGGAGCTCTCGACTCTCCTGGCAAAGATCGAGGCGTGCCTAAATTCGCGGCCGCTCGCGCCAATGTCCGAAGACCCCGCTGATCTGTTGGCGCTTACACCACGGCACTTTCTTGTGGGAGACCCACTTCTTACCACGGTTGAACCCGAGATGAAGGGGCATACCGCGTCCATGATTAACCGCTGGCAGCACCTTAAGGCTCTTCAGCAGCAATTTCGGCTGCGATGGAAGGAGGAGTACCTTAAGAAGCTCCATAAGCGGAATAAGTGGCGAGCCCCTACAAAAAATCTCCGCGTCCGGGATATAGTGGTCATCAAGGAGGACAACCTTCCGTCCGATGGCCATGTCCGCGTGGTCGACATCCGCACTGCGCGAGGCCTCATCAAGAGGCCCGTTGCTAAGGTCGTGCTGCTTCCTATGGAAGAGTCCATCCGACCATAATGATTGGCGCTTTCCGCTCCGATGTTCCTGTCCACTGTGCCGTATCGTAGCTCTGACCGTAGTTCTTAGTTGTACTTCACACCATACTAATAACGTTGTTTTGTTTCTCCGTCATATTTCCGCCAGGCGCATTTACCACCATGACGCCACGTCCACTGGAGAGCAGATGTACTCGAGGTACACAGTCCTAACGATGCCGAGTCTGCAATGGGATCCACCCACTGCAGAAGTGCCACCGCTTTCTGCGTTTAAGCGCCGAGAAGCGGCGGTTCCTCCGGGTTCCTCCGGGCGGTTCTCGTCAACCGATATTCCTCCAGTTACTTGGCCCACGAGCAATCCGACGGAGCGTGTCAGCGAGGGGACTGCTGCAAGACGTGTGGTCAGGATCATCGCTCACTGCTGCACATCGTGGAGAAGCCGGCGGCTCCTCGTGGACGACGCGACTCGTGGAGGAGTCGGCGCCAGCCGCGTCAGGAGGAGCACCGGTCGCGGCCTTCGGCCACCACTTTCCAGCTCTCACGAACCGCTCCACGCTCGTCGGCAGCTTCTCGGCATTCTTCCGCCGCGGCCCGGCAGTCTTCAGACGCTCCACGGCCGTCGTCCGCCACTCATCGGGCGTCGTCCACTGTTCGTCCGCCCGCGGCAGCTGCGCCTAGGCAATCTTCCGCCTCTCGGCGAGGGCCCCCGCAGAATGCGGCCACTGCGCCAACCCTTCGCAGCTCCCGCTCTCGCGCTGGGCTTTCCGCCAATCGGGCCCGCTGCCGTACTGTTAAGCTGAGCTTATCGGTCGGCAGCGCGGCCCTTATGTTAAGTTATGTTAGTTCAATGTATGAAGCGAACCGAAATACATGCGATTGCACCCTGGAATTTGTACCATCGACGCCCCCGACTTCTTCTTTATTTTCGATTCCGATCGCGGCGTTGGCTTTTTCCTGTGCTACCAGCGGGCCGTATTCCATCTGCATCCCCCGTCTGTGGAAATCTTTTGCGGCACCAACGCCCCTCTTCACAGGTACTAATCAATTTCTAAATCCTTCAATTATAATAGGTATTACTATAAAAAAAAATATAATAAATGCATGAGCCGTTACAATTACATAATAAATTTGATCATCACCAATTAAAGCTCCTCGATGACCTAATTCAACTTGAATTAAAATTCTCAAGGATGTGCCTACTATTCCTGCTCAAGCTTTGAAAATAAATTATAAAGTTCCAATATCTATATGATTTGTTGAAAATAATAATTGTCGCGAATGCTAAAAGATTAAGTGGCTAAAATTTAGGCGATAGATTGTAAATCTATTTATAAGAATTGTTCCTATTAATCAATAGATTGGCCTTAGAGTCATATTGAATGACATCAAACTAAAATTTTGAAGGGGTAATTATTTACTAAGGCTTAAAGGAATTCCCTATATTTACAGCATTGAAGGCTATTAGTTTAATTAACTTAAAGCCTTGTAGTATACAAAGAATAAAGAAATTATCAATAATCCAAAAATTGAAAAAAATATTATAATTAAATATAAATAAGTATTTATACTACTTATATTATAAAATATAAATTAGTATATATACTATTTATATTTATTTTAATGATTCAATTATTTTCATAATAATCTACTGTATAAAAATAAGGCCGGTTTTCCTCCCTGACGCTATAACTCCAGAACCCACGAACTGATTTCCACGGTTTTGCATTCGTTGGAAAGGTCTCGGGCTCCGTGATGTTTATAGCAAAGAAAATTCAGGAAATCGTTCAAAAGAAAAGTGGGAAAATCGTTTTTCACATACAGCGCCATCTCTGATACATAGCATGTCATGGTTCTCTGCTCAGTTAATTTCATTCAAGCTCAGTGTTAAATTCAACACTCTGTCAATAGTCAAAAATGCCTAGAGTACGACGTGCGAGCATCGGCCGTCGCACAAGACATTCAAGCCAGCAACAAGTGTTTTCAAGGAACTTAAGCGAAGAAAGACAAAATATAATAAGAGAAAATGACCGATTGAGACATCGCGTGAGCACACGAAGATCATTGGCATCATACAATCGCTTGGCATTCCAATATGATCCCACTCCGAACTACAGTGATGATGAAAATTTTAATATTGGACGAATGACGACTATATGCCGATATTGCAATGCGTTAAAGTTCAAAAGAGAAACGGCTGGATTGTACTGCGCAAGTGGAAAAGTCAAACTGGATCCATTATTTACACCATCACAGCCACTGAAAACATTGTTCGATGGAAGTGATCCCGATTCCTGCCATTTTCTTCAACACATCTTTGAATACAATAACGTTTTTCGCATGACTTCCTTTAGAGCTAATATCATTCGAGAAGGCGGCTTCATGCCGACTTGCAAGGTAAAAGATACGACACACATAACCAATCACTCACACCAACACAATGAATTGCAACACATAACAACTGCATATATACCACACATTACACCATCACACGATTTACAACGTATTCTTCAACAAATTTTAATGATTATTTGCAATTACAGATACAAGGACAAATATATCATTTGCATGGTTCAATGGTACCAACACCAGATGAACCGCATCAATTTCTGCTAATATATTTCATTTTGTCGATGGTGGATCAGCTGAATGTGCGGTGCAATATACAGGGAGCACAACAGTTAAAGAGACGAATTATTGAACAGTTGCAAGGATTTTTTCATGCTAAAAATGCTGTGGTTAATATGTTCAAAACAGCATTAGAACGAATGCCATCGGATACGCACAAATTTGTCATAAGAGCGGATTGTACCCCAACTGGTGAACATGTGCGAAGATTCAATGCACCCACCGTTAATGATGTTGCTGCAATTATTGTTGGCGATTCAACTAAATCACGAGACATTGTCGTTCAGCGAAGAAGCAATATCATGCATCGGGTAAACGACACACATCGTTTGTACGATGCGTTACAATATCCAATCATTTATTGGCAAGGGCAAGACGGATACGACATCACGTTGAAGATGGTCAAT